>VZTR01021593.1:141500-160962 GCA_013400775.1 Chaetops frenatus | reverse complement strand
ACATGAAGGTCTGAAGGCTACATGCAGTAGTAATTGCAAAATACTTAACTTTCATCTGGACTCGATCAGTCCTCTGTATGTAAAACATAATGAAGATTGCAGTCTAGCTCATCCTTCTGTACAAGCAGAATCTTGGTATCACTGCAGAGCTTTCTCATGGATCCTGCCCTGAAGCTCATCCTCTTTTGAGATTATCCTATGAAGAATTGTAGTGATTACACTAATTGCCTCTCTCTCTCTTTTGAAAATACTTTTACTTACCAGAGTCTTTCATGGTGCACCAATTTTTTGCATCTGAAGATGAGGTTGAATTTTCCATGTAGTAAGCAGAGTGAATAAAGCAACAGACTGCAAAATACTATATAAATTATTCACAGAATTTAGGATGTTTGGTCATATCTTGAATTAATCAGTATGGTTTTAATTACACTTGTTACAAATGGAACACGTTTTCTTACGAAAGGATCAAGGAGCCAAGTTTGAAGATAACAGACTTTTCACATGTTTTGTACCTTCTGTCATGACATATCAAGCTATCATTCACTGCATGATGTGTATTACTCTTTTAACAGTAATGTTAGTTTTCTTCAGGGCAATGTCATAACAAATAAATCTAAAGCATAAATGTGATGTCTTTATATCCTTAGCATCTGAGGTGTGAGATTGCCTACATTAGCAACTGCCCTTGAGCTAAACAAAATAGCTGGAAAATTCAGATCTCTGGAAGATTTTTCTGTTGTTCTTATGGTTAAGAATTTATAGATAAACTGGTGCCAACTTTTGCTATACACATAGCTTTGATTTTTTGGATTTTGTTCAACTTCTAAAAGCCTGTTTTGACAGCACAGATTTTTCTATGGGTAAAATAGCTTAAAAACAGGCAGAATGCATCTTCCCTTGTAGCTGCAAATAACCTATCAATTTGAAAGAAACTCTGAAAGAGTTATATAATAAAACATTAAGGGACAGACATGGAGTTACTTGGAGCATAGCATAGTATAGCTCTTTCAAATTCAAAGAAGCCCCACTGATTTATACCAGATGAGGATCTGCCCATAATAAAAAAAAGTTTAAAATTTAAATATTTACACAACTGTGGTATTACAGAAAGTAATACCTCAGTAAAAAAAGTAAAATACTTTTCTTAATCTTTCCAGTTAAAGTTCCATGACTCTTTGTGATTACTGGTATGTTTCTACCATGTTATATTTTTACCAAGTCACTGGCTCTTAATTTGCTGCAGACTATCATATACCTGTATCTCCATGTAAATCTGAGCTGAAAAAATTAAGCTGAATAAAAATAAAATTATTTATTTTTCTAAAACAGCTTTACAATTAACAGAAGATAATTGCCCTTGAATTACAAATACAAGGTGATAACTAGAAAAATTAGGTTTGTTAACATGTAACATCTGAGCAGGTGTCCTGGTTTCAGCTAGGGTAGAGTGAAAGAATTCTCCACAAAAAAAACCTAAGGAAATTTCAGTGCACTTATGCTCAGCTGAAGGCTCTCCATAAATCTAATCTTCTTGCCCTTTGAGTTCTCGGTCTGGATAGTGCTCAGGTCTCAAGTCCTGTGGATTTCTTTTCCCAGACATGTTCTTGTATTTATCAGCATCTTCCCTGAAGGCAACACCTTATTCTGTGTTGGAGTCCTTGTGCGTAAACTGAAGATATTGTAATAAAAACATCTAGATTAAAATTGTTTTGTTGATAATTTCTAAGTACAGTCTCTTGTTTTTCTCCAAATATACCTCAAGGAACATGTGATCCAGTACTGTTTTGTACAGTTCTTTGTGCTGATCCATTGTCTAGAGGTTTCAGCAGAAGTTATCTGGAATCCAGTACTCTGCTTGGGACCATTTGTTTTGTTATTTTTGGGGGTTTTTTAATACAAAAAAGTGAGTCAAGTTACCCACCTAAAAAAATGAAAATAATTAATCCTCCTCCAGGAAACAANTGCTGATCCATTGTCTAGAGGTTTCAGCAGAAGTTATCTGGAATCCAGTACTCTGCTTGGGACCATTTGTTTTGTTATTTTTGGGGGTTTTTTTAATACAAAAAAGTGAGTCAAGTTACCCACCTAAAAAAATGAAAATAATTCATCCTCCTCCAGGAAAACAACTCATCTTAGTTCACTGAACTTGCAGACAAAAAGTTTAAATCCTCTGAACCTTCACTATGCCTTCTGATTTTGGAAGCACTGAGTGGGTACTACCTGTTCAGCCAGTTGTCCAAGTGTTATTAGAAGTGTCTGGTGTTTCTTTACACAGGTAAGTGTATTAGGACTGAGTTTCAGAAAGTTAAGATGTGGTTTACCATTGCTGGAATGTCAGCTGTTTAGCCTTTGTTTTTGCTTACTGGAAGCATACATAAGGAGTTCTCCATTGCAGACCCATTTCCAGCGCTCAGTTTTTCATACAAATATGCCTGTACATCAGCTGCACATCTGGAGCTGTTGATCTTTGATTTTTATATTAGTTGAACAAATTACTTAAATGAGCATGCACTTTTCAATGGTCTTTTGGGTCTGCATGTAGGCTACCCACCTTAGTCATACAATAATTGAACCCTTCTACATTTTAGTTAAAATTTTCCTTTGTAATTCAAACTATGATCATTGCTATTCTGAATTTCCAGGTGTTTTACTTGGCATACATTTATTTTAAAACTTTTTTCAGTAAAAATATCACTAATTTGAACAATCCAGGTCCACTAATCATAGATATTTTTTGAATCGGAATGTTACTTCCCCACAGTAATATCAGTGTACCTATATATGGTTAAGTAGAAATATATGTAGATGAAAAATTAAGGGTTGATCTACAAATGTAAAAATTGAAATGGCTGTAGAAGCGCCCCCCCATCCCCTAAAAAATAAAGCACTTTGGTCCTCTTTAAATAGTAGCTTCAGTGTTATTTTTCAGGGCAAGGTGCATGATGAAATAAACTATGTCTGTATGTTCATACTTTTATTATGTAAAAAATTCCTTGAATACTCCAAAATGCAGTAGAGTTTAAAACTGCTGTTAAATATAGAATGAAAATATTTGAAGTTTTGAGTACAACAGCATCTTTGGTGAAGGAGGTATTTTGATCATATCAAAAGAATATGGACTGAAGTTTATCACCTCAAACATACAAGGCAAATGTCTATTTTATATTAAATATATATTTCACCTCTCAAAGTTTTTGATATATTTGTTCTCATTTGTAAAATCCTATCAGATTTTACTTTATTAGTCTATTATTTTATTTTCCATTAATATGGAAAAAATAGGAAATGCACTAATGAAATTCATAGATTATACCAATTTGGGTAAAAAATTATTTTAGTTTACTGTCACAGTAGAATATGATCTTTTATGATTCCTTCTGTTTTACTCACCTGTGCCCAGAAAAGCCTGATCATATATATGTACATGCACATACATATGTACATATATATAAAAAAGGATGAATTATCTGATTGTAGTATTATTCAATTATGTTATTATAAGACATTTTTGAAACACTAGTCTGTAAGGTTAAGATTCCCCCATCAGAAAATAATGTAAAATTGCTGCAATTAGGATGAATGGCAACTGCTAAGTTACCTTTATGGGCACTGGGGCCCCTGAGGTGTGACACAGGAAAATGAGAAAAGATAATACATTAAAAAAGCTGAAAGTACCTCAACCAAATGACTTGGCAGCAGTTAGTAATGTAACAGGCTGCCACATGCAGCCAGACCATACACAGTTAGGCAAACAACAAAAACTATGAATGAAAGAGAAACCTGGGCTTTGTCCTGAGGGATGCTGCAGCTAAACATCGACAGAAAATATTTGCAAAAGAAGATCAACGATGCTCACCCCAAGATGAAAAGGCCTCTCAGGGTTGTATTCCACGGTGCTCAATACTCTATTTTATCTAAATCCAGCTGTCATGATCAGAGACCAAGCAACAGGTGTCCCTCCCTGGAAGGAAGGGTCAAGGCTCATGGGAAAAGGGGAACAAGGAGATTTTATAAAGCACACACATGGAGTCCACCTAACAGCTGATGAAGAGACAATGTTGCAGGTAGGAAGAGCTCACAAGAAAGTGGATAGAAGACATGAGAATGTTAAACCTATGTGTGACTAGAAAAATATATCATTTTTTAAGATGCCTCAATAGAACTATTTGTGTGTCCTGCATATGAATCATATGCAATATGACTGTCATACAATGGGAAGGCAACCTGAGGAAAAAAGGAAAAATATTTCTATCTGAAACATTCAGGTTTAATCCAGGATTGTGTTGAGGCTATAACTAGAGAAAAAGATCAAATCTTGATAAAATTTACTTCAAAATATGTGAATATTTGCAACTCAATATGCTTTTCCTAACTTTTGCAGAACCATTATATCTTGGGAGTTTTTATTCAGGTTTTTTTCTCTTTTTGAGCTGAGCTTCCCTGGTTTTGGTTTTTTTTGGTTGGTTGGTGGGCTTTTTTTGTTTGATTTTTTTTTAAATAATTTTTTTCTTTATCATCTATACTACTTTCCAACATTTATGACCTTAAATGTAGAATAGCTTCAGGCAGAATTAATTCAGTCATGCTACTTCTATGCTGAAGCAAATCATCAGGAAAATTAACACTCATTAAAACCAAAAGTGTTTAAAATCTAATATCTCATTGCAAAATTGTCCATTTACTCAAACCCAATTAAAATGCAATTATCTATATAAGTGAAGTATATAATATCTAAGAAGGTCAATTGCTCTGCACTTTATAACTCCAATTTGTTTTCAGATTATCTAGTGCAAGAAAATTTAGAATGGCTTTTAAACTTTTCACTCTTAGGATATGTTACTAAGTGTTGCCTTTACATAAGTATTTTTATTAAAAAGGAAACTATTAATAACTCATTGTGTATAATTCTGCATTTATTTTTCTTTTTTTTTAATGATAGCCACTAATGGTAAAATTTCCAGTAATAAACAACCCTCTTTGATGAAATCCCTTCCTTTCAAAGATGCTGAAGTAGTTATTTCAATCTAAATAGATCAGCATGTTCTAACTTTCAAGGACACATAGTCGAACTGTAAATAGCTATCAATGGGAGGATAGACACCTGTGTGATGGTATGATGAGTTACTTCTCTCTAGGTACCCTTTTCTTGTTAATGACCTGTGAAAGATCTGGACACTTAGCTGAGATGGATGCCTACATTCCACATCTCTTACATGATCGGGTGACATGAAGCACAACTAATTTTATATAGTAATTTGATTTGGAGAAAATTTGCTATATAATAAATCTTTTGTACTAAATCCTGATAGCAAATAGATCGATTTGAAACACTCATTGTGTTGTTAAAAATATGAAAGAAATCTGTATCAAAAGTCAGTGTAACCAATTTTCTTCCCGTATATATTATTTAACAAATTATGAACTACCTTGAGGAGGAAACTAAATTCTCAACTTCCTCTTCAATGAGATTTCAGTGTAAAGCATTTAGCATCCTTATTTCCTTCCTGCTCATGTTACCAGGGTTTGTTTCTTCCTGTGATTGGTGGTCTGAAAAGATATTCTCCCTTCATTTGGTATGCATATTTGAACCTGCTTTGACTAAAGTATGGAAGAAAAAAAAATGTTTCTATTCTTCTGCCTTTCTGTATCTGACAAAATGCCCTCTTTTCCATCCTCAGATAGTTCTATCAATTTAGAACATGTCTTGCTCCTATTATATTTAAGCTACTTTAGTTGCTTACTTATAAATCAATATCTCATACATGCCATTCTCTTTTTTCATTTGTATGAATATATTTCTATTGCTTTTTTTCCCCCCCATCAATTGCTTTTTTTTTTCCTATCAATTTTCCTATCAAGTGAGTACAGTGTTAGCAAAATAAATCTCTGTTTTTTAAGTAGGTTAGGTTTTGGGTTGGAGTCTTTTTAAGTAATTTCTAACAATTCTATTGATTTTAGAAAATTAATCAGAAATCATTTTTGTTGGTACTAAGTTTTCTTTATTCTTAAGCAGTGATTATAGATATGCTATTTACACTCAGAAATTACATCAAGGAGATGGTACCTAGCAGGTAAATATGTTTTTCAGCTTCTTAATAAAGTGAAAATTTTCTGACTTCAGCACTCATTTTTATCAGGGAAACATCAGGGAAGAATTACCCTCTGGCCTTTTCTCTGCTGAATTATAACTACAGAGCAAGTCAGACATTGTCAGGTTTGGAAGAATTTAAATTCATCTTTTTTCAAAAGAGGTTTTTTCCTCTAAAAATATTGGGCAAGTTATTTGGTAGTTTCAGAGATAGGTATGACTTCTTATCTGAATGTATTTTGTTATGGAACGATTGGACCAGTGAAACCATTTCAGATGGCTCATTTTAATGTTTACATCCCCGTAAGATTAAGATAAAAGTGTTTTTGAAAGTGGGGTTATGAAGGGTTATATATATATAATTTTATTTTAGCCTAAGTCGTATACTTGAGGCTACACTTGTCCTATATCCAACACGACTGGGTTCCAGCCCAGGCTCAGCCCCGGGTTCTGGATGTGCTCTGGAGCATGATGGAGGAGGCAGTGTTGTCCCTCCTGCCCTGGGCAGTGTGAACACACACAAGAAGGGAGCACCAGCTGCTCAGGGAGTGTTCTCCATCCCCTCTCACAGTGGTGTCACTCCACTGCTCAGTGCTCAAGCAGCCTGTGCCTCTGGGGCCTGTCACTTGAGCACAGGGAAAGCCAGATTTCTGTCATTCGAGGGTAGGTTTGGGGCAGTGTGCCTTCTTACTCTTCTTCAAAGACACAATATATTTGTAGTCTATCTATATTATATGAAATGGAAAACACTGCTCAAAGGTAGAACTCGTTTCTCTTTAATGACTTTGATTTTCTAATGAGATTGGTGGTTTTCTTTATTTTTCTTTTATTTCCCCCCACCTCAGTTTCTCATGGAAAAGTTAAGGGGAAAAAAAAAAAGGGAGAAAAATAGAGCCCCATTTAAAAGCAGATGTATTGAAATTAATTAATACCTTTGTGCTTAGACTTTTAACAAGAAAAGTATTGCTTGTGAAAAAATACCCAGCTTTACCCAATCAGAAAATTAAGACATAAGTAAGCAAGCCCCCTTATAAGTGATTATAATCTTCTAATCTGCATAGATAACTGTAAGTACTCCCGTATAGGGTCACAAATAACGAAGAACTTCAAGATTATTTTTCTAAACTTTTATTTATTTTGTCATTAATATTTTTAATTGTCCAGACAAATAAAAGCAGATATAAAACACATTTATGTAATCTTTAATTAGTATCAAAGAAAGCCCAGGGTCTAGTTTTGACTAGTTTTTAAGGGAAAAACCCATTACAAGGAAGTCTAGATCTATTTGTGCACTTGTGACTGGAGTCAAAGTTGACAGTTTATTGCAGTGGTGGTATGTACATAAAATTTAGAATCACAGCCCCAGAAGAAGAGTGTGGCTTAAACAAATCAGTTCATTTTTTTGTTTCAGTTGACTAATACCCTTGGAAGATAGTTTCATGGTTGTTTTATTTGATGATAAATTTGTAAGAGTCATTGCCTGTAGGAATGTGGTAGATGAGAGGAATATGGACAGAAATAAATTCCAACCAGAACAAAAGGTCCACAGAGGGACCTTTCTGACAGTTAAACCCCCTCATTGATTGATGTAGCATTCAGTATCTTCTGTTGGGAGATTTGTACTTGGACTCTGTTTTTATTGTTATCTTGTTACACCAGCTTCTTAAAGTAGGGGAAAAAATGGTCTCCTTACTATGTAACTTCAGCAAGAGAAAGGAAATGGTTAAAGCCATGTGCTCACAATATCTGCATTAAAATTCTGGTGATTTTCACGGAGTGTGAACCTTATGTCTCCATAGTACTTTTCCAAGAATAAGGTACTTCATACAGTATATAAATATGAGAACATGCCATATGTTTTTCTATTATTATTATTACTATTGCGATTGATGATTATCACACATTAATATAGAAATGGGGTTTGGATGTCATTGCAGAAGTTCAGAAAGGAAAAGCCTTTTGAACAATAATCTGTATGACCTTTGGATTTTAGATAAGGGGAAATAGAGAATTTATTTCCTCTGTAATTGTATATTTGATAGAAAATATGCATAGAATTAAAAAGGACATCAGGTTAAAATGTATTCACATGGTCATGAAGGGTAATTAAAACTGATAATATGGCCTGACTGGAAAAGGGAGAACAGGGTGCATGTATGAAAATTTAATGGAATATTTAAGTAGGAATTTTTAAATTGCTGAAATAGATTCTGTTTTTCAATAATTTTTTATCTATTCCATAAAATTCTCTACTGGTACCAAACTAATTTTATTAAATTTTTAAAAACTGGGTTGGTCCTGGGTAGCAGGAGTGGGATTTTAAGAGTGGTTTTATTTTTCTAATATTTTAATTTGGTATTTAAGGACCACAGAATATTTGAATAATGGAAAACAGGCATTCAGTCTGAGGTGTGATTGCTCTGGGGACAGAGGGCATCTGAACCCTTAAACATCATAAATATTTTGGAGAGGTTAGAAGAAACTATGAAAAGTGTCTTGAGTCCTTTCCTTTTCTTCATTTTGGAAGTATTTTGCAGAATCAAAGACTGTCAAGAAATTATTTGTATGCACAGTGGTGAAAGACACCACAACTGAGACAGGGCAGCAAGTGGCAATGTGCCAGATCAAAACAGATATTTGGATATTCCAAATGTTTGATTCAAACATAAAACACTGTCCTGTCTTTGGATAGATAATTCTAAGAACTCTAGTTTCAAATACTCTTTATTCGCTTGCAAGATAAGCCTGGGGAAAAAAGTTAGAAGGAGCTTCAATGATCTCCCATGCCCAGAGCTCATGGCAGTTTTCAACAAACTCACATGAAGACACAAAAAATATAAAGGAAGGAAGACATCTTACAATTTTAAAAAAGCATTTAAGCCTTTAACAGGATTTTTTATTTTTTTTTTTTTTTTTGTATATGGAAGAGGATAGCCAGATACTGGTACCATAAAGATATGAATAAATACACAGTGAATATCCACTTTATTGGTTTTGAAACATATTTGACCTGGGAAATCAGGATGGTTGAATCACAGGTAAATATATGCAGTCTAAAATGGAATTTGGTATTCACTAACAATGTGCTTCCTAATCACATAGAGTCCAAAATCCCTACAAATAAAAGAAAAAAACTGGTCAAAATTAAAATTTAATTTACCCTCCATCCTTTTTGTGTCAGGAAAGATTTCAACTCCTTACTCACCCTGAGAAGGACTGCAAGACAGGCTACGCCCTTTCAAAGTCCAAAGACCCCTTGCCTTTGAGGCTTATTTTGTGCCAAAAATTTAAAAGCTTCCTTGATTCGTTTTTGTGCTTTACTGTAAAATTTCTTCCATTCTGTTAACACTCTTTCCTTACCATTTCAGGGCTTTAAAGGCTCATAATGACCTTTCTAGTTGAACCTGACCCATTCTTCATGTTACCATCATGTAGTGTCATCATGCTTCCATGAAGTACAGTCCCTGAAGGGGTTAATGTTCCCATGCCATTCAGCTGTTAGTTTCCCTTGAATTTCCCACTGGACTGTCACAAAGGATAACAGAGATGTAATAAAAAGGTCACGCAAGTGCTCCCACAGAATATGTTATCAAGTCCTAGCAGTGAAGGAATGTGAGTAGGTCTATTTGAATGAACAATGAAGAGACAATAAAAGGAAAGCTGAATTACTGGCAGCAGGCAGGTTTACACTAAAAGAGTAAACAGGATTTACTGTATTCAAAGAGTCTGAAAAATTGCACTCATTAACCATGTATCAAGTAAATCGATAATACCATTAAGTGTTACAATGAGAATTAGCTTTAACAGCTATTTCATACAACTCAGCAGAGACTCACAAGGGACTCACAGCTAATTCAATTTCTACCCCATTGTATTCACACTAATATTCCTTCAAAATGGTATAATTTTTGGTTTGTCATTCATCTATTTCCTCACCTTTCTCAATACAGCTAAGGAAACAAAATACAGCCCTCAAGAGGTGGAGCTGGAACATAAGGCTTGTTGCTCCTGCACCTTGTGTCAAAACGCTGAAGACCAAACTTTTGTCTTGCATGTACTGCCACTAATGCCTTCATTAGCCAGTTAGCTTTCTATTCCACAATAGATCAATGCCAGCTCCCAGTGATTCCTTAAAACAGGTCATCCATGGGGACTGCTGCAGTAAGGATCCTTCTGTCTACCTCTCTCCTTGATTTTCCTTTATCAGAGGCTTCCTGGATGGCTGTTATTCTCAAGTGCAGCAGTTGCATGCTTAATTGGGAGGCAGCAAATGAAAAGAACTTGGTGTTCACACCTTTTCTGTGCTGTATGGCTGAATTTGATAAAGGCTGGAAGGAGGGAGAGATACAAATGGATGCTTCGTTAAAAAGTGTATGGCTGATGTGGATAGAAAACTCCTATCCCACAGAGAAAGCAGAATAAAATGTAAATAGTGAATTGTGGCAAAGCAATACAAGTATGACATTTAAGAATTTCAGTGTGCAGATGTGGAGGGCTGTGGGCTATTAGGATGCCCCCTAGGCTTTGTTTTCAGCCAGGGAAGCCCAAGGACCTCATGCCAGTTGCCCCAGTTGCACTAGACTCTCCGTGTTTGCCTTGTCAGGCTGTGTTCTGTGTCCTGCAATCCCATTGGCAGTAGGCCCAATGGCGGCCTTGCCTCCCCCTCCCCAGCTTGCTTGTGTGAGGGTACGTTCAGGTAAGTTCCCATCTCTCTGTACCCCGTTGGTTTGTTCCCCTGTCTGTCTCCTCAGAAGGCGTTCCCCGTTGGCGAATGTGTCTGTGTCCCCGCCTATGCTCTCTGCCACTTGGCTCTGCCCCCTCCGTACCTGCACAGAGCTCTGGGCTCTCCATCCTGCGTGGTTCTTTGTTAGGGGCTTCTTCTGCGCCTGGGCGCAACAGGCCCCACTGGACTTTGGTGCAGGAGCCCCTCGCGCCTCCGCAGCTTTTATGAAAACATCCAGCCGATGTTATAATTGTGTGTGCCAGTCGGCACGCACCCCTCTGCCTGGCCGGAGCACCTTCCCCCCTGGAGATGGTTCCGGCAAGCTGGCACCGCGGGCCACGCGAGCTGCGCTGCGCTGCGCCACCACGTGCAGACTTGTGGCAGAAATCTTAGCCTTCATGTGAGAGAAATCACGACAAGTACTCAATAGAGCATAGCCAAAAATCTTTCACAGGGTCATTTCACTTGGTAAAGGCATCATAATTGATTTAATGTATGATCTAATTTTGCTTCTTTTACTCCATGAAGATCTTTTTAACGGAAAGTGATAGGTACACCAAGATGTTTTTTGCGTGTTGAGAAAAATCCCAAACTATTTCCGGAGAGAAAATGAGGAAAGTAGAGAGATTGAGGGAGGGGAATCATAGATCATTTGTTGCATCACAACTATTGCTCTTCTAATTTTTTTCCTATATCTGACCATCTATTTCTCTAGACAGGTATAAAAAGCATTAAATCCCAAGATATATGAAATTACTTCTTCTTATACAATAGTCACTGAAATTCACATCCACAAGTAATTTCCAACATCCTAGTATATGTTGCAAATGAGACGCACATGCCAAACATGCAGCCCAGATTGAAAACATTGCATCATAATGTATTCAGTCTGACAATTCTAGTGAACCCTAGTGATTTGCTTTTTTCTAAAATTTGAGGTTGCCTTCATTCCTTGTTTGATTTTTATCTAAAATGCACTTTTATACCACTCTAACTAAGTAATTGACAAACCTGGTATTTCCTATTAGACCCCAAATGGAAGTCTGCAATGGATCAAAGTGATCAATGTTTTAAATTGACCATCAGATTTTATTAATTGAAATTTTAATTTTTGTCAAATAACAAGTAGATTGAGGAACCTATCTCTAAAAATATGAGAACAAAAACAGAATAATAACTGCTGGTGGTTATTTTGCCATTACTGTGCATTGCAAACTAATCCTTTTTTATCCTTAAAAATAATAGTCATATGCCATACAGTGCACACAGGTTTTATTTGTAACTCAGCAGTCCACTCTGTTTTTCATCTATATAGTTATTCTTGAGGATCCAGACAAACACCTGGATTCCAGTGTTGCCTCTTACAGATTCTTTGCTCATGATTGTGGGTTTAAAGTTTGACTGAATAATAATAAAGTAGTTATTAAGTAGTATTGGCTAGTTAAAATATAGGAACACATGTGCAGTTTTTAATGGGGTTTTTTGTTGTGGGTTTGTTTTTTTGTGGGTTTTTTTGTTTTTGTTTTTTTTCCCTGAGGGAATGCCTAACTGGATGGGGAGGCATTCCTATTGCATGCTTGAACTGGTGATTGTTTCAATTGAAAGCAAAGTTGCAGAAGGTCAGAATGGGTCACTTGTATGATATTGAGTGTTTCTAAATTGGCTGTTTTCTTGGTGGTTTATTAAGACCTTGGTTTAATGTTTGCCAGTCTTTTCTATGTAGAATGTTGCTGTAAGGGACACAATATCAAAATGTGTAAGAAACTGTCCTACCTAGGGGAGGCCCAGAGTTGTTTATATTTTGTCTCCAATTTTCACTCAAAAACGTTGCTGGTTTTCAGAAGACTGAGTAGATCATCAAATGCAGTTTATTTATCTTTTGAGAACTGATAACACCTGTACACGTTACATGTTGCTTCAGCTGAGAGTACTAATAAAATTAAATAATTTTTTTGTTTTTTAAAAGTAGACAGAAATTGTAAGAAAGTAATTTTGAGAGGAGTCATGAAGCAAAAGCCTAGAAGCAGACCAACAGAAGGAAAGAGGAAGAAAGAAAACAAGATCAGACATTTCAATACGTATTGCGAACAAACCCTTCTGACTCCTTGCCCTTTTACATCCAAAGTTGCCTTTTGGGACTGCATCTCCCACATACAGAGGACAGACTGTTATTTGACCAAGACAAAAGAACAGAAACCCACGAGGTGGTAACATGCAGATTCCACTTCTGTCTGCATCACTCTCTAGTTTCATGCATGCATTCAACTGCAGCTGCCCTCTCTCATCTTCGAGGCTACATCAAGGCTTCCTGCTGCCAGGCTGTGGTGAGACGTCTGGGCTCAGACCTCCTGGAGGCAGAAGGAAGGCACCCATTAGTGATTGAAGGTAACAGATAGGTGGACTAAGTGCTCATTAACAATTCGTGTGCCTATGAAACATCTGGTGTCCCAGGCCAACTGTCCATTTGGCCCAACCCCAGCATTTAACAGTTGCTCAAAAATACTTGTATTCCATTAGTTAATTTTCCCCACATATTTATTGTAAAGGATTGCTATAATGTGTTCCAGCTTTTTTTGAACTAGACTGACCTATCTTGTCAAAATCAGAGCCATGTCAGTAGAAGCTGGAGACTTGTGAAAACCAGCCTGCTGCACATGATATATTTAAATGCAACATTTCTCTCTCCCTATGTAGCCCAACCCATGTCCGATGAGCTCAGGCTATTCTGAGGAATGTGTGTGCAGTGAACAGCAACAAAACATGAGGATGGCATGCTGAGATACAAACCATTGTTTTTCTAATAGGATATGCCTTGTCTTCCCTTCACCAGGTACACGTACAATGCTATAGAGATGAGTGTTTCAATTCTTGACCTATTCATCTTTCTTATAGCTTGTTTCTGGGGAAAAAATCAGCCTAAAAATGAGCCACTCTGGTGTCCTATTTCTTTAAGGTGTTATTTGCTAGAGAATAACTAATAATAAACAAAAGACAGGAGGCTGGCTTGCCAGATAACAAAAATAGTTTCATGAAATGATATGACTAATATTCAAAGAATGCTATTGCTTGACAAAATACAAACAATGCTCAATTATGTGTGAATTTCCAAGCATTTTTTGATAGATCTGCACAGAATACATGAGTATAATTCTGTCAGACTTCCATCTCTCAAATCACTTTGTTTCTCTCAGGCTCTGGGAATAGATTTTGTCATGTGTAAACTTAAGAATTTCATTGTAAAGGCATGTCCTTCAGACAGCATTTGTCTCATCCTACCTATTCTGGGCACTGGTGAGAAGCACTGGCCTTGTCAGCTGCTCAGAGGGCTGTTCCCCTCCAGGTCATGGGTGTATGGATTCTATACTCACAGTTCATCCTCCCTCTAGGAGGAGACAAGGTAAAACTTCCAGTTTTATTTTCTGTGATTATGCTGGGAAAACCAAGATGAACAAGCGAGGGTTGTGATGTTTGTGGTATTTCTTACTTGGTGTTGGTGCTCAAAGGCTCCAACAGCAGCTTCTGGTGATCCTCACAACCCTATTTCCTACACAGTCTGGTTTCCTGCTGATGGAAAAACTGGGAGGTGACTCCTCAACCAGAATATTCCTCCTGAAGCTTAGGGCAATTTTTTTTTATTTGCTTGCACTCAGTATTAACAGACCGTAGGTCAATATGTACTGGAAAACTGTGCAAGGAGCAAAGGTTGATGTTCTTTTAATATTTCATGATATTTTAATTAGCATAAGAAAGCTGATAAAGCTCACAAGATGGAATTGCACTTCAGAAACTGGTTTTTAATCTCTAATAAATTCTGCTTAGGTCCATTTTATGGTGGCAGATGTCAATACAAGGGGAGACACTACTAGACTTCTATTATAGCTACACCAATAAAAACTTCTTCCTCAAGTTGTGGCCCTCGCTCCACAGACAAGGGAACTGAGTGGCTCATGAGCCTGCTTTCCGGGGTGAACCACTCTAAAGTTAGCAGGTTATTTCCATGTGTCATAGCAGTCCAGGTCTCTTGTGACCTCTTTGTGATACTCTTGCAACCTTGCAGCCTAGGGTCTTTTTGTTTGAGATATCATTCCTTGGATAGCTTGAAGATAGTTACATTATAGTGTTGCACTAAGGTTGCATGGTAAGTCCAGTAGTGCCACTAAAGATGGGTATCTGCAGCAGGAGGGCTGCTGAAACAGCATCGTAATGCTGGAAATCTGGAATAGCCCAGCCAAGTGTAGCTTTATTCTTTTACCCATGGCACCTGCAGGGAGGGGTCTCTGAACCAACTGATCCTCAGAAACATACATAGGTTTCGTCTCAGAGAGGAATGTGGACAGAATTGAAAGTCAGAACATGAGTTATCTGCAGTTATCTTACAGGCTAAAATCCCAGATCATCTGTGTGTTACCCAAGTGTTGAGCAAAAAAATCACAGAAATTCAAATTTAAAAAAAAAAAAAAAAAAAAAGAGGAAATTTAAAAGTTCAAATTTAGAACATTGGCAGTATTTTCAGGGGTAGTGCCATAGCTCTACATTTTTTTGTCTGTTCACAAGTCTTCATGTATAATATTATCTGTGTTGGGTTTTATGATGGCAACAGCTTACCATAAATACTGTGTAAAAGCAAGTGCTAATTTCATTTCATTTTTTTTCTTTTGAACATTTTTTTCTGATTTGAGCCACCATTTGTCATCAATATTGTCATTTTGACATTCTCACGATGATTTACTAGGTATTTTATAAATACCTAGTATTTATAGGTTAATTAAAGCTCTACAACAAAGATACCTTGATCCCAGGGTGGCTTTTTCAAGGCCCTATAATATTACAGGTAATAGTAAATATTAAAATACTAGCTAGTATGAAGGGTTTTCTCCAGAAAATTAATTTAGTTATTGTTTATGACCAACAGTTCTGAAGTTGATTTCTACCACTTTTTCAAAATAATTGCACTACTCTCCTACTTATCTTTCTATTTATTACACTCCTATTTTTCTTATATGTATAATAATGCTAACATCTGATACGAAATTTAAAAAATGACAATTGTTTAAACTAAAAATATGTGCATAGCAGTCAATCAATAAATGATAAAGAAGAAGAAAACATAATTTGGTATTTATTTTATTACTGCAAAATAAACAGAAGCCAGAAACACCTCAGTCATCCCACTGGCACACATCCTGGAGGACACCATCCCTGGCAGCCACCTCCTTCCTTGGGTGTGCCACCTTGCAGACAAGTCTCATCCATGTCACTTATTGTTAGGTCAGCATTTGGCTCTTTAGTTACAGCTGAGGCCAGCTGTGCAGCTAGAATAGTTTCCACTTCAGAGGCAAAATGTGGGAAGTTTTTTGGGGGGTTTTTTTGGTAAGTGAATTTTTAAATATGTAAATATGTAATTATATAGCTCTCCTTACTTTTGCAAATAGTCAGCTACTATGGGAATTCAGCATGCAAGTTTTTGTGTTTTACCTCAGAACTCTCTCCACATATCCTGCTATCACAGGTCTTAGGCAACTAGAAGAAACAGAAAAGAAATTAAAGTAAATAATCAGAAGACTGTATGACATTAATGACATTAATTTTTATTTAAAATACACTTTGTAGATATTCCTTAGACAGCACTCCAGAGTATGTTGTCATGCTGTGAGATTTTCTAAGCACTGATAGATTTCTAATGACTGATAGAGAGCAGTATTACTTTCCAAGTGATCAGTGTGGTTTCCTTTCATCTTTGAGTTTCTAGGAAAGAAACCTCTAATTTAAAGTCTAATATCTTTCTTCTGTTCCCATATGCAGCAGATGGCACATGCAACTACATCCTACTTTCTTATTCCTATGTGACATTTATTATTCATCAGAAACGAAGTTAAAAAATATTATCTTTGCAGCTTCTGGTTTGGTTGGTCATATAAATTAGGCAAAATATTGCTTAAAAGAATTATATTTGAAAGCATAAACACTATTGAAAATATAGCATAGAGGCCACCCAGTGGGGTAGCAGGATATTGATCTACCAAAGCATAGTTCAATGAAGGAAGCACAGTTGTTGACACCTCTTGGCAATATTGTCCATTATATATTTTTATGTTCACCTACGGTATTTCTTCATTTAGTAATAAGAAAATTGGAGAAAGCTCAATGATCATATAATCAAATAGACCCAGCTTTTCTTCTATTTGAGGTCTCTGGATCATTTTTTGTGGCTTTAGAGTAGTACTTACTAATGTCTCTTTCCAAAGTGCAGGCAAGGTTTTAATTTATATTTACAGGTATAATTAATTAAAGGAAAATATTGTTATTTAATTAAGTGAAAATCTGTATTTTTAAGTAGGTATGACATGGTAAAAGCTGGAAGAGTCTTGAGCAGCAAGGCAAATCACCCTGAGAAATAAAAAAATAATTGCATCCTGGTAGCTTAATTTTTCTTTAGACTGAAATTATTCTAGTGTTGGGTCACCAAAGACACCCAAATGTTTTAGAAACACAAATTCTTGGTATTTGAAAGGACTTCTTTTCCTAGTAAGTTACTTAAGTTTTCATTTTCAAAATTACATTTTAAAAGCAACTAGATCTTTTTCAGCTCACAGGGTCAGTTGCAAGTTCACCCAACACTGACTTCCCTTTAGAAGTTGTGCCCCTGACCTTGAGTTTTGTACACTTCCTAAATGGTTTCTGTTGCTAATTATGGAGGAGAGGAAAAATAAAGGTAGATTTAATTTAGAATTTTTGGTAATGTTTTAGTTTTTCTACAATAGGGTAATGGGCTTTGGACTGTGCCTTCCTTCTACATTTGCTCAGCTTCTTGGGTAGAAAGAGATCAGTTCCATGGTAACATTTTTTTAAATACAAAAACAATCCACTGTGTGAAATATCTTACAAAATACCTCTCTTACAGGAAGACAGAGTATTTCTTCTCAATCCATACTATTGTCACTGAATTGTAGTCAACATAACTAACAATATTTCCGTGTGGGATCTGTTTATCTCTGTTATAGATGTTGCATGCATCTTACTGCATGCAAATAAGCATCCATAGGGGATCAGTGCATGACTTAGCAGATTCAATATTCTTGAGTTCAAGGCACATATGTAGCAGTTAATCTTGTAATTCCTCTTCACTGTACACCATTTCTCTGTGAAATCATATATCCAAATTTCTTAATTACTGTGTTGATGTTGATAATTAAATTCCATTGGTTATAAAGTTAGATATGTTTAGCAGAGGTTACAGTAATGTGGGATTTTAATCTGAAATACCTTGTAGAAAGTCACCCTGACAATAGCAAAGGAATGGAAAAGAAGTTAAAAATTTGCCTTCCTAATCACATAACATCTACTTTTATACATTTTTATTTATTTTTTAACTTTGGAAGGATGCAGTTCCTGATTATTTAATACCTTCAGTGATGCTTCTCAGTGGTCAGCTTTTAAAGTGATCTGGATGCAGATGAATCCAGGATCTTCAGGTCTCATACAATTCTCCAAGAGGCCGTTGACCTTGTTAAGCCTTGTAACAATTTCTGCCGAAATAGAAACAAATTCTATTCTGGAATAGAATTCCTCAAAAATAGTCAGAGTAAGGGACAAAGCGTGAATATGACATCTTATGACCCTGAAAGTTTTTGTATAAATGTGTGGAATTCTGGGACAGCTTCCAAAAGAGGTGTCTTTGCACAAATAAACTTGAAATGTTCAGAGTTACCCTAATTTTTTTTTTTTTTGAAGTAGGAAAAACCAATGAGAATTATCACATTAAGCTAAGGGATTCTGATGCTACCCAGGTCTTCACTCACCCTTTCTTCACAGTGAATGAAAAGACACGCTTATTTTATTTAAGCTTATGAGATTTTAACCCCTTGGTTCGTGAAAACTGGATTAATTTTCATGAGGCTTGTGAAAGCTATTATTCAAAATTTCTGGAATATTTTTGAAATTACCAGCTATCTTTACAGTATAGTGTTTGGGGTATTTTTATTTTTAAAATAATGTTAACCAGTAAGAATGCTAAGTATCAAACTTTAAGAATATAGTCCTTGCATATAGTCCTTTCAAAGTTTATGTGGTAATAACACATTATTAATACTTTTTTTATAAAAGGCAGTATGTGTTTTCAATTTGAATAAATTGTTTTCTCTACCTTAGTTCCCTTCCAGTTCCTAACTAGTTATTGAAATACCTGAAATTTATTTTCTTCAATATTAAAAGGCTACTGACAGATGGATTAATAGGATCATACTCTTCAAAGCTCCTGAAAGTAATTTGCCTTTGAGAGATGGAAAATAAAACAGTAATTATTAGTCCAAAGATTTTCTAGGTTAATCTAATTAAGAATCCAGACTTGTTATGTCTTGGTTGGAGTCCTATCCTAGTACCAAAGGAATTTATAGTTCATTTGAATAGAATTTTTTTTGCCATCTGCCTATAGAAAGAAAATGAGTAAAAAGATCTCCACAGTACCTACAGCTTGCATCACACTTCCACTGTGCATCATATTTTTGCTACTACATCCAGATGGGCTGCTCATTTGCTATGTAGTTAGTAATATTCTTCAGGCTTGATCATAGTGAGGGAAAAACCTTTGCAGCATATCTTGCAATTTTTAAATAAATTGTTTTGGTTTATACAGTGACCCTGTCCCTTTCCCT
>VZTR01021593.1:111017-129969 GCA_013400775.1 Chaetops frenatus | reverse complement strand
GTAAGATCTCTTCATTAAGAATACTTTTTGTCCCTCACCAAATAAACATTTCATCATTCTATAAGATCCAAGAAATTAGGTCCAAAGAGTTCTATTATGAGCCATTGAATAACTGAAGTTGATAAAGAGGCACTGATTTCTTCCAGCCAAAGATACACAACCAAGGAGGGTTCATCAGCTGCAGAAAAGAAAGGAAAGGATACAACAGGCCACATACTGGTTACTTAAGTGCAGCATACTCTGGCCATATCGAACCCATGGTGGCTGAAGATAATAATTCCGAAGTTATTTATAAACCTGAAGATACCCATAGTATTCATTTACTAAATTAAATGGATCTTCCCCTGCCATATCTTCATTTTCTGCCTCTCAGGCATCAGTTTTAAACCACCTGATGAAAACACAGATTTGCCTTCAAGCACCAATAGCAGGATTTGCTGTGATCCTTGTTTGAACTTCATGGTTAAGCACTCACTTAATACCTGACTAAATGAACACATCACTGAGTACTAGCTCTAAAGCTTCTCTGCGTAACTAATGAAGCAATTATCAATGTCAGTACCACAGGCAGATTATCCTTTCCTTAAAATGGTATATGTCGGGGGGAAAAGGGTTGAAAAACCGAAGAATGGTGAGGGGAGAGAAAAATAAGTTGGTTTTAGAATTGTTTTCACTCAAAGACCAACCTTGCACCTGGGAGATGTTAGAAAATGCTCACTGTGAGAGAATTCACATACTTATATTTCCTTTGGGTTGTTTTCACCTGCTGAAAAAGAAATTGAATTTTCCCAGAGTAAGTAACAGGATGTTGTTAAAGACTTAAGAGGCTTTTCCACAGACAGGGGCCTCCTTATAAAAGGGGAAAGAGAGGTAAGAGGGTTTGGAGATTGTAAAACACCAGTTGGTGAAAGATTGCATGTGCTTCAAGCCGTTTGATATGTAATGCAGGGATAGGCCCCACCACTTCTGCCCCTGCTGAAATGAGCTTAGCAGTGTCTGTGTCTCAGTTAGTGTTTTGGAATCTTCCAGCCAGAGACATAATGGAATAAATCTACTCTTTGCTCTTCAGCTGTGCATTGTTCTCATCTTGGTCTAGCATGTATTTGGTTCACACAGTATAAGAATATATTATAAGCACAGATATTCAAAGGGCTTTTCCGACTGAGATATCTCAGCTTTTGGGGTTTTTTTACTTGTTACGGTTAATAGTAATTATCATCATTGCCATCATCATCATCATCATCATCATCAACATCATCATCATTTCTATGCTAACGCTAACAGATTGAAATAAATTCTCTTTTCAGATGTGCATCTCTCTGGACATTTGAGGTAAATATAAGCACTGTAAAAGGTGTTTGGGCTCAGGTAGGAGTGAGTGGAGAGGTTACTTCCTTTTGGAACATGCATCACATTTATTTTCCTCTTCAGACACTTGGCACAATACCAAGTTTTGTGGGGGTTTTTCAAGTTGGGGTGGGGGGTTTTTTCTTGGTTTTTTTGGTTGGGTTTCAGGTTTTTGTGCATAATAAATATTGTTCTATTTTTATAATAGCTTTAGTGCATCTGTCAGTTGGTAGCATGATCTTGGAAAGACTACATCTACCATCTTGCAAAACTGAAAATAAATCTCTGCTAAATTTATGAAGCTCTCCAAGGTGCTGGCATTGAATATCCAAATAAATTTAGAAAGTCCTGAAATAAAAGAGCTTTAAATGTGCCTTCAAAAGGCACAGTCCTTGCTCCTAAATGCTGTTTGCTGACTGTGGCAAAAATATTTCTCATGTTGCTCCCAAGAGACTCCAGGAAAATGAAACAATCCAAACCCCAAAATTAAAAAACAGGACATAAAATCTCATTATAGCATTATTGTCCATGAAGATGTGAGAGGCTGGAAAGATTGATGTCTTGAGATATTTTGGGGGGTGTGTGGAAAGAGGAAGGGGAAGGTCGGGCCTTGCTCTGGTGAAGTGATGCCCTGCCCTGCACTGCTCTTCCCTCGAGGCTGTATCCCAGCCTGGCAGCAGCTGCCAGTACCAGGCACACAGGAGGCAATGCTCCATACCCCACATCTGGAGCCCTGACACAGCCCCAGAGAGGCCAAATGATTGGAATTCCCACATGGGGGAAGGGGCCAGGAAGTCCAAGGGGTATTTAAGGTCAAACATGAGGTTAACAGGTGTCTTGACTCTACTTCCTCTTGGAATTTCTATCAGCTGAGCACTGCTGGGACCCATGACTTGGTATCTATATGTGTTTTTTTCTATATCTTTGCTGTCTTTCTTCTTCCTCTAGTTCCCTCTTCTCAGAATGTTTGAGTAATTTAAAATCTAATGGGCTTAGCATTTGCTAAGTTGAACAGGCTAAGTTAATGTTTTGAGAAGTGTCTTTTGTTGATTGACTGTTGGGTGAAATCTTTTGCCAAAGTTCTCTTGTTTTCGAAAGTTGCCAGTAAAAGTCTGTTTTTGATATTTTGACCTCTTGAGAATATCTTTTCAGTATTTCTCCCATGTGTCTAACTCAGAGGACATGAACAACCGTCAGCCGTTTTAAAAGCCTCATTGAGTGAGTGTTCTGGGGCCTTACAGAAGATAAAAACAATTTTACTACTTGATGATGGCAAGATGAGTAATAGGGATGTTGCAAAACTGAAAGCCATAAAAGTTGCTAATAAGTGTACTTGCAGTGTATTTAATGTTGGTAATCAGAAGTATGTTGTGCTGGGATCCTTCATAAGATTATTATGTCCTTATTAGTTCTGATTGACATGGATAAGAAAAATGGAATCACATTTATTACTATCTTATTTTTAATGACTATTTTTCTCTGATCTGAGATTTCCAAATGAGTTTTCCAATGGAAAACATTCTTTTAATACTGGTGAATCTAGGAAATTTCAGAAAATAAGGGCTTATATGTTTTACTTTCTGATTCCTCTTTAATTGCTTGTTTGATGCTAAAGTTTTTGCAATCTCTAGCACAAAAATTAATAGCCTCAAACTATATTGGGTCTTAGTCAGACCAATATAGTTCAAGAGACTCAAGAAACCCAGTGTGCAACAGCCACACCTAAAAACACCTGTTACTGAGTATAGCTGTGCTAATCAGAAGGAGGTCATGGTTGCCACTGCTCTGACCAGCTCAGGATCTGTACACTTTATCATCAGGCCCACATCAGCACAAATACTAAGGGATGCGGATAGGGAAACCTTGTGTGTCTCATCATTCAAACTGCATTCTTCTGCCTTTCCAGACTACCAAGACACTCTGGTCAGGGACAGCAGAGTTCCACTTATCTACCAGACATGGAAAACAGCCAGTGCTGTTGAGTAGACTGCATCCCTGGATCCTTCTGGCTCTGTCATAATATACTTCCCTGGGGTGTCTATGCCTTCCTCCAAAAGCTTCCTGAAACCACCTCTTCCTTCTCTCTGCCACACTAAGGTGTCTGTGGGTACACTGCCATCACCACCACCTGCAGCCCATGCTGAGCAGTGTGCTACATGACAGCATGCGTGTGCTGTACGCAGGTCAGGACACCATCAGTGTCAGGCATGCTGAAAATTTGGTAAATGGAAATACTTTTGATAATGCTGTTTGTGATGCACTGCACACATGCAAATCAGGCACTTGAACCTGAAATCCCTTCACTGGAGTAACTTCCAAAAGTGAACAAGCCTATGAAGAATTTGTCTCCCCATTTAAAAGACTACATGCACAATACAGCCACAGACGTAATGCAGAACACAGGAGTAACCACAAATTACTTATCTATGTTGTGAATAATTTGTATCTTCTGCACTTAAAGGCTACTTTCTGGTCTTATTTCTGCTAATTGTCCTTAGGAACTAATAAAAACCCAGACATAATGAAAAGATGAAACGGGATTTTAATCTAAGAACAGAGCTGAATGCTCCATGTACAGTACAAGCCCTTAAACAGCAGCAGGTGACCAGTATTTTGAGCTGAATACTATTTATTTTTCTTTTAAACATTGCACAAGTAAAATTAGGATGACTGTGGCAGAGTCTATGGTTACTCTTTTTAATGTTGATTTTTAATCTTCTAATTTTTAATGTTTAATTTCTTAATAAATATTTTAGATAGGAAAATTTTATTTCTTGATCTGTCTGTCATTGAAAAACATAAATGGTTTCTATAATGTTGATTTTTCACTTTTCCTTTGTTTCAGGAACTCAGAATAATTTTCTGTACTTCTCTTCATTGTTTCCAGATATTTTACTGTATGCTTTTGCTATTTTACGTAGGTTTTGTGCAGTGAAGTATGAATGCTGATTTATCTGCAAGAGACACATGGAAGGAGAAGTCTCATCAGGCACTCAGGGAAGAAAGCACACTTTTCAAAAATGAACTGTTAATTTCTTTCCCATTTCGGCACCCATGTACTTAGGGACATTGGAGCAGCTGCAATGAGAATGATGGATGTTCCAAACTGGTTGCCATTGAACTCCTGCAATTTTAAAAGGTCACAGAGTAAGGAAAATGAAAAACCTCTGTTTTGGGAGAGAAAAAGTTACCCTGGCATGGCAATCATATCAGCAAATAGCTTTGTGCTCATCTCTCACACAAAATCCTCTTTGTAAGGCTGTTTTCTCTTTAAGAATTTGGTTTTTTTATAATTGTGCTTTCATTAATCTTGTGTTCAAAATTTGATCTTAATGTATTTGTGTATATGTATATATATATTTATTTACACATATTATGTATCCCTTAGCTCTCCAGGTAGCACATGTATTCCCAAACAGTCAAAAGATTGATTCTGCTTTTACCACTCTTTTTTCTGCATATGTTCTGTACCTATGATAGTAGGAAAGATAATTCAATTGAGATTTTGCTTTTTTTCAGCTGTAGTTACCAGTAAATTCTTGTTTCTTTTCAGCACTTATCTTTGTTTTCTGCTAACTGTCAATCGTATTTCTGTGCACATGTTTAAANTAGCCAATCCGTGGGCTCCTCACCTCTGCTGGAAACTGTCCCGGCGGAAGTAGGAAAACAAAGAACCCCACCCAGGAAGGAGAAAAAAAAAAAAGTTGTTGTCCTTTAAACCACAACAAGGTCTGATTTGATGATTAAAAAATTATCAGAATACAGACCCCTGAGGAATAAGATTCAGGTTCACAAATACCCTTAGGAATTTTCAAAGTGAAACAGAAATATCCTCACTGTAAATTGTCCAGTTCATGTGGGATTCTAAGAACTTTCCAGTGAGAATCTGAGTTACCTAGTAAGTGGTAGCTCAGAGGATCCAAGTTAATACCTAAAGTTACAAAGAATTAATTTTTCTCTTAGAGTCCACTTACATATATTTTGTTTTTAATCCATAATGAGTTGAAGCTGTTTCAATGCTCTTTTTTCCCCATATTTACACTGGCAGAACTCCTAAAGAATCCTAGACACCCTTGCCCCCCACATTTGATATAGGTAGCATTACTTAGCACATCCTTTATTCTTCCCCTTAAGCACAGTAGAGCTTTTCTGCTCTTGATCATTTCAGGTTTGTTTTTTTTCAAAGACCCTTAGAGTTAACTTATTGAATAAGGCTGATGAGAACTTTACAAAGTATTAAATGAAGATTCACTAACATCTATCTCATGGGTTTAGTTCTTATATTTACTGGAAATCTTCTTACAGATACACAATAGGATTTAATTTTCTACAGATGAAAAAAACAAACATTTTGTATGCAGTCAATAATATATTTTGATTTTTGAATTAAATGTAAATATCCAATATTTGTAATGTTTCTTGGATCAGTTCAATTCATAGGAAGAGTATGTTGTGGAAAAATATTGCAATGTTCTAAAGCAGGAGATGATGACCTACCAACCTCAGTACTCTCCACACAGATTGTAGGACATGGTATGGTCATGGCAATAAGCAAAGAGAATAGATGCCGAAAAACCTGAAACTAGCTGTTCTTATCACAAGAACTCTTGTGAGATGCTCAATGAGACACAAATGCTAACAGCATTGTCTCCCATACGCTGTGCTTGCTGGTTTGGTTGCACTAAACCAAGGTAATGTAGGGAAGAAACATTCTTAAGTGACCACTGCCATTCAGAAATAAACATCCATAGGGTGCAAGAAAATGGTAAGGAATTCCTCAAAAGTTTGTGATTGAATTTCATCAAAAAAGGGACAAAACCTCTTCCCACTATCTGAGGCAAAAATCTCATCACAATAAACAAACAAACAAACAAACAAACAAACAAAAATCCGCTAAGTAGCCAGTTCCAATCCTTTTCTTCCTCCAGAGATCACACATGAAGTAATTGTGTAAATTCCCTTCAAGGAGAGTTTTCAGGAAGCAACAAGTCATTTAACACGTTTAAAGAGGAACAAAAGGTGCTCAAAGTAGAGACTGGGGAGTTCAAAGTTTCCTGAGGTGAGTCACATTTATTAATGAAGATTTCGTGCAAGCCATATCCTGGCTGTAAAAGAAGTATACAGGTTATGCACCCTGAGGACCCAGAGGAGGAAAGTAATGCAGTTGTTCATACCTGTGGTATGGCCACATCAGTGCAGTTTCACATAAACAGAACCAGGATGCTTCCAAGAGAATCCATGTGTAAAGACACTGCCCCCAGAACAGCACAACAGTACATCAAAGTAGCTTCACCCAAAGATCTTTTGGATGTGTGATCACAAAAAGATGGAAAGAGGGAAGAGAAATACAGATAAGAAGACAGGAGTAGGGGATTGTGGAAGGTTACTGTAAGTTTGGTAGTAATGATTGCAGATACTTAAATCAAGAGGTCAATCCTCATCTGTTTTAAGATTGTTGAAGTAGAAGGGTGTAAAACACCAGATAAATTTGACTCAAACATAAATGTTTCTATATCTGCTTGTATACTTCCATTATATATTTCCATATACTATTCACAACCAGGAGCTCATTTTATAATAAATTTAATGCTGCTGGATGTATTGAAACAACTAAAGAGACACCAAAGTAGTACCACTTTAATGGATTAAAATAAAGTGCCACTTATGAATCCAGACAAATTTATAACTTCTGAACACTAATAATGTGCCTGGTTAAAATCTCCACTACTAGCTTCAGTTTGTTAATCCAAAAGCATAAATTCACAGTTAAGAAATAATTTCCCAGACAAGGATGTATCAGGAGATACCAAAAGGTATCCATATTAAAATGCTTCTTCAGATGAATTGCACATTTCTACTGAATATTTTTATAAGCATAAAATATATAAACATATATGATCCAGTTTTAAATGGGACAAATTAAATGTAAAACTAGATTTGTTTTACAGTAAAGGGTCTGGAAGGGAAGCCTTAGGAGGAGTGGGTGAAGCCATTTAGTCTATTCAGCCTGGAGAAGAGAAGACTGAGGAGAGAACTCACTGCAATTACAACTTCTTTGTGAGGGGAAGAGAAGCAGCAGGCATTGATCTCATCACTTTTGTGAGCAGTGACAGGACCTGAGAGAATGGCTGAAGCTGAGACACAGGAGGTTTAGGCTGGATATCAGGAGAAGATTCTTCACCCAGCGGGTGGTTGTACACTGGAACAGGCTCCCCAGGGAAGTGGTCACAGCACCAACCTGACAGAGTTTGAGAAGTGTTTGGAGAACTCTGTGAGGCACATGGTGTGACTCTTGGGGTGTCCTGAGCAGGGCCAGGAGCTGGATTCAATGACCCTGATGGGGTCTTTCCAACTCAACATATTTGATGATTCTATGGTTCTGTGATAGACAGATAATTATTATTAAGTATTTGATGTAAGTATGTATTCTTATTACTAGCCCCAAATTCTCTTTTCTGAGGAAGGGCTCAAAACTTTCTTTGTGTTAGTAGATTAAGAAATATATATCTCAAACACTAATTCTGTTGTACCAACCCCTTCTTTCAGAAGGATTTTACTAAATCTGGAAAAAGTGTGAGAACGGTAACAAAGATGGTGGAAGACATTCCATAGTTCAAATATAAGGAGTGATTGGAAGAGTGACTCAAGAGGGTACTATAATAGAAATTGAAAAAAATTATGAAATTTCAAAAAAGTAAACCTGGAAAAAGATAAAAATTAAGAATCACCCAAAGAAATTATAAAGCAGCAACTAAAAAACAGTAGAGTATTTTTTCACATCGCATGTGAGTAAACTGCTGAATTTCTTGTCAAAAAAAGGGAAAGACCCAAACTATAAATGCAAAAAGTAATTGCACATTTATTGAAGAAAAATCAGCCAGGAGCTCCCTAAATTGCTTGAGATGGAAGGTTATGTTTACTGTCTCTAAATAGTATAAGAGTATTTCTCTTGCTTATTTTCACTAAACATCTGCTGTGGGAAACTGTCAGAGAGTCTTGGGATAGATGAAAACTTCTCTGACTTCATGTAGCTGCTGTGCAGATGCTCTGTGTAAATCAGGGATGCTGCCCTCATGGCCCAGCAATATACTTCATCAATTCATTTCCTTCAGGTCCACTGAGCAGACTTGGAAAGTACTCCATTCCATGGCACCTCATTTTACCAGTATCCAAATAATTCCTTGTGATTCAGAGAAAAATAATCAGCTCATACAAGTCCTAAACTTTCCTTCACATGTGGGTATCCAAAAGGTCAGTTAATAGAAATTTGTTATTTAGTTTAAATGCTTTCAGATATACAAGAGAATGGTTTAGTAAATGATAAATTACCATGTTTGGGCAATCTCTGATCATCAAATCACCACCAAATGCTTCTGATTCAGCTTTTTCCTTACAGCTTTGCTAATCTGAAGGTTTCTGCAATGAAGGCTCAAGAGGTTTTACAGGAAGCTGTATTTGCTTCCCTGCTCCCTGTCTTGTACATTCCTTTTGGGACTGAGAGGAAATAGGATAATCTCAGAAACAGTTTCATGAAGATGAGGAATTTGCCTCTGATTTTTTTTTTTGAGACTTAGAGATGAGTAGATTTTATTACTGAGTTTATGTATTTGTTGAAAGGTTTTGCCAGTAGCTCATTTTACCAGCACATAATTAGGTATGCTTAGACTTCAGAAATTAATTTAATATGAAACTTTGCAAAAGAAACAATGTCTTCCTATTTCCAACCTTTTTTGCAACTAGATCTCTACAAACCTGTATTGACTTTCTGAAATAGAGTTTGTACCTGAAAGAGCCCAATTTTCCCAAGGTCACATTGCTCCGTGAACTCAGATAGGATTTATGCATGGTAACAGATCAAAAGTGTGTCTGAAGAAGGACATAATTATATGAGACAAAATATGAAAAAATAATGAGGTCGTTTCCTATTCAGGTATCTATATACAGGTCTTAATCCTTTCCAGGAAAAGAAGATCAAAAACATGAGTGTCACAGGGTATTTCAGATCCAATTTTATGTCTTCTCCTCTTGATTCTGAAACAAGGCTTCAAAAATAAATAATTTAATTAATTAATTTTGGACTACACTGACCTTTTCTGTCTGAGAAATAATAGGATATAAATTAAGCCATATATACACAGTTAAACAGAAAAGTATAATTATATGTCAGATGTATATGTCAGACTGAAGAGGATATAGCATCTGGATGAGCACAGTCTTGAATACAGCAATAATTGGTGAAATGTACAAAAATCTCAATCCTGTGTAGCTATATGAGAGTAAATAAGTACATATCAAAGTATTTTGCTATTACAACTGAAAGATATACGATTTTTTTTATTCATGAAACGAAGGCAATTCTTAAAATATTTTTAAGTACAATGTAACCTTAAGCATTAAGAACACACTAAACATTTAATTAAGACAAGTCAAAGTCAGATACAATTTACAGTAAAGAAAACATAACTTTCTAGTAAGACAAATTTGAATGATTCCCAAATCTGATTAAAAGAAGGTGGGATGAAGTAAACCCACAGTGGATTTGGATAACAGAATTTAAAAACCTCAAATACTCCCTACACCTGACTCAGTTATGGGCATCCTGGCTCACTGTCCCCCCCCACCACACTGGGTTCCCCGGGTCTCCAGTCCCCAGAGGGGAGGTGGATGCTCACCCAGGGAAGCTGAGCAGAGCATTGTACTGGTACACACCATCCTTGGGGATCACGTACATTTGAGTCCACGTATCTCTGGGACCTTTTCCCAACTTTATTCTCCAACCACAATCTACACCTTCTACTTCCTGTAATTCCTTTCCTCCCTGCCCTCCCTTCTCCTTCCCTCCTTCACCCCTAACATTTTCCCCAAGACTACTTCTTCCTTTTGGGAATCTCTCTTCTGTGAAGCACCTCCCCCTTTCCAGGACCTTACACTCCCGGTTTTCACAGTCTAGACAGTCCAGGTAAGGAAGCATAATGCATGACCATCTCTTAAATATTTTTTTTTTCAATTCATAGGTTGAGAATGTGACACTTTTGTTTAGTCCAGGTGTTATAAAAATGTACAGGCAACCCCTACCAGCTGTAGCTGCAGCTGCACTCTTCCAAACACATACAGCCAATTGTCTTCTGCCTGGTAGTATTCACAATTTGAGCCACAGGTTTACCTGCTTTCCTGCTGAAGTTGAATAGCTAATGCTATCCAAATTAGAAGAAAGCTGGCATGGAAAACTAATATTTATGTTGCAGCATCTGCTATTCTCTCATAACTGAATATATGGCACACCTAAGATTTTGACAGTTAGAGAATAAATTAATCGCATTAGATAATATAAAATATATAGTCACAGAACATAAAACTTGAAAAGATGGCTCATTTGCCTACTTCACCCTCATGGAAAGAAGAGCTAAACCATATATTCTCTTGGACTTTATCCAGACATGTTTTCATATCATATGTCTGCAATTATGATATTTCCCTTACTTTTCCTGAAAGATTTTTGTAATCTAGTATCTTGGAATACAACTCTGGCATTGATGAAATTTTTTCCACATGAATACACTGAGGGCTATTGATAGTTGATGTCACACAGTAATCCACTTATTCAAGCTTGGTTGGATTTGGCTGGTAAAATTTATGATATTGAAAACAGAAAAGTCTTTTTTAAGCAGATGCTCATTTTGCAGTCAGGCACAGCACAGATGATTAGAATTGTCCTTTACAGGCAAAAGACTACAGCAATCTGAAAAAAATAAAGCAGTGATCTGCTATACAGAAGAGAAAAGAAACAATAGTGAATATTTTGTGTATAAATCACTCTTCAATGGACTGAAATCATACACAAAAGCCCAACACAATAATTCTATCCCATCTGGTTAGTATTGTTAACCTTAGATATTAGAAATCTCATAAAATATTAGTCAATATAAACGAATCACTGCAAATATTTTCCAGTAAACTTTTCTTTTCAAAACTTGAAATTCATGGAATTTTACATTTATCTCTTACTGGTAGTAATTTAACATCTAATTTTAATATCTAAAAATAAGTTATCCAGAAGGGGATTGAGCACGCAAGCTAAGTACTGCACAATAAAAAGGTAATTGTCTACACACGGAAAAAAAAATAATGAAAGTGCAGAGGGATTAGTATAAACTTTTTATCCAAACTTCCACCCTTTGGAAATTCAAAGCAGCATCCACTTCCAGGAGTCCATATGTAGTAAAAGAAGAAATTATTTTTTTTACAATATATATATGGTTAAAGAAAGAAGAACTTTCTTCCAGGCAGCCTTTTCTCTCTAGAGATGTGGACCTGTAACTTATACTTCTCCAAAGCATTTCTTACTGATTAGACTTTGAAAAGTAGCTTGAACCAAGACTGAGATCCTGTCCCTCCAATGAAAAATGCACAACTGTAAAAATAAAAAAAGCAGAAGGGAGACTGGGTCTGTATCCTTCCCTAAAACACAGCACTGTTAAAGGTGGGTATGATGCTGTTAGTGCACGGTACTCTGCAGTGGTTTGGGATAGGACAAGGGATCATGGCTTTAAACTGGAAGAGGGCGGGTTTCAATTAGGTATTAGGAAGAAATTCTTCCTTGTGAGGGTAGTAAGGGACTGACACAGGTTGACCAGAGAAGCTGTGGATGTCCCACCCCTGGCAGTGTTCGAGGCCCGGACAGATGGGGATCTGAGAACCTGACCTCGTGGAAGGAGAGAGAGATTCTACCTTAAAATCTAAGCATTTTTCATTTCAGCATTATTTTTTTAAAAGCACTTCACACATTTATTTAATGCTATTTTTGTTGTTGTTGTTGTTTTTATATTGCTCAGTTTGTAAGGGAGAATAACCTGGAAATCATAAATTTGGCAAGAAAGGCGTTTTGGAAATTTTCTTTTTAACAACATGTCATGTGTTGTACAGATGAGCCATCTTTTGACACATTATCTAAAACTTGTGCCACCTTTTAATTACTTCTCCAATGACTTATGCCATTTGCCTGGAGTTGTAAAAATCACTTGGGATGGAAAAATAAGGAAAAAAAGGAAGAACCCTGAAATCGAAGTATTAAAATATCAAGATCATTCTATCAATATTGAAAGATGCAAGAAATTTTAGAAAAGATCAAAATATTTTATTAAGAATATGGATGTCCAGGTGATATGCAGTAAGAAAATTTAAGGAAAAATAAGATTCAATAAAGGAAAAAAAAAAACACACTGAAAAATCTAGTAGAAGAATGAATGAAAAATCCAAATACATATTTATTTAATATAGGGGCATAAAAATGGATATATTATGGAAAAGGGGTATAGCAACTTATTTATTATGAATTTAAGACACTTAATTTAAGAAAAGTAATATTGGAAGGGATTTAAAAGTTAAAAAAAATGGGTTCTACTTGCTTTAAAAATACTTTTGTTCTTAAACTCAGGAAATTCTTTTTAGATAAATATTCCCAGATCAGTCTGAAACCTTTTGAGGAGTCATCGTAAGAACCTAAAAAAAGTCAACAGCCTGCATCTTAAACCTTTCTGGAACTTCAAAATGCTTCATATGTTTGTAAAACAAGAACATATTGGCAATGGCTCTTTTTTAATCAAACATATCTATGCAATTTCTGTGCCACAGCAAATTGCAGCTGATTATGTCAAATTACAGTATGTGTTGATGTAACCATAGCAATAATTAAATTCATTCTTGGAACTTGTAGGACATATGGATTCTCCAGAAGGTTCAAACATTTTTTCCAAAAGTGCAACATTTTCTTTTTAAAAATTACTTATTTTAAAAGGCAATTCAGAGCTTTTACAGAATGTTCAGACACAAAAGGAGTTGCTGTTCATATAGAGTCTGGTCTAATGTAGTTATTTCATGCTCGGGTTTCTCATTTACTCTTAATCAATTGAGTTAAGCACCATCCATTGCGCCTGCTACGCATGATGCCTGGCATTTATCAATTCATTACACACTTACATACAGCTTTAAAACTGGATTTGGAAGACATGAGCAGAAATTCCCCACAGAGAGAAGAGTCAAGAGCCCTCAAAAATATACCAGTAAGTGACAAATTAGATTGTTTAATTATAAATATGAGTGTAGATTATTTGTAACTTCAGTAAATCATGAAATAGTGTCTACACCAGGTAGAATTTTTATTCACCTTTTCAAGGAAGAGCCCTGACCTGTAATTTGCCATTACTGGGTATATAATGGAAAGATCAGATGAACGGCTGAAGAGAGAGCACTCAGATGTTAATAAAAAGTCTTTTATTTCACTTTCCTATGAGTCATTTGATGACAATATTTAGGATATGCTGAACTGTTATACTAGTCCGTAGTATTATCACTGCTGTAAAGAATATAAAAATAAATATAAAGGTACAGGTCAAATAATTCTCAGAATCCTAAAGAGTGGAAGGCAATATAACCATGAGGTCTTTGGAAATGGAAATATGGGTTAGCTTCCTAGAATATGCTTTAGTTTGGTATGATGAGCAGAAGAGCAGTCACAAGGGTTTTGGAGACAATTCTCATTTAATTTTGTTATCACTGCAAGTATTTCAAGCACAAATGCAATGCTGCATCTAATGATAATTTATAAACTTCCGTATGATAAGTAGCTGAAGAAAAATCCTGATTGTATAGAGAACAATACAAAAAAAGGGGTTATATATTCTGATAAAAATTTACATACAATTTACTACTTTCAAACAAAGCATAAGGTAAGGAACAATTCAGAGAGAGCATGAAAGTTCTTTTCATCTTTTTGGTTTGTCAACTGGACTGTCCATGACTCAAAAAAACCACTGGCCAGAATTTTCAGATTTGTTTTCTCAAGATGGACTACTAAAATGATGGCTTAATTTTGACTTTTCATAAGTATTCCAAAATTTGCAACATCTGTCCCTGAAGTTTTAATGCTATTGATTTTTTTAACTACATTTCAAACTGAAAAAACTGTAGAAACTGAGTCTGCATTATATGGTAATGGTACTAAGAATAGTCTCAGCCTCCAAAGAAACAGTCCAAAATTCACAAGAGTGAAATTCTTACACTAAATATTGGAGACTTGGCCTTCAAATTATTAATTGTTTAAATGGTTAAAAATTAGTTATCAGGCAGGATAGAAAAAAAATAAATGAACCAGTGTTCTAGAGTTAGTGTATCTTACAAGGCTAAGTAAAGGAGTGGTCTGTATCCATCACAAAATGACAGTATAAATCTTTGTACCTTGCAAGGCAATGACATGAAAAATTAGACTGAGCAAGCCAGACATGCACTATTTGTAAGCCTCAAAGGAAAGGTTAATGCAAGTTAAATATTGACATGTCAGCAATAAGGATAATAGAAATTATAAATTTGCACTAATGCCAGCTGCGGTTTAATTATTATGTGACACTGACAGGTCAGTTTGGAAGATTGACAGCTGAAGGCATTTGCCTTGTAGGAATTATTCAAGATCTTTGGAACAGACTCTGATCTCAGTTACACCAGTTCAATTCTACACACAAATCTCCTAGAGTCAGGAGAGTTAATTTATATTCCCAGTGGAAAGAGCAGAATCTGCTGTGTCACATATTATATTCCTTTTACCTAGAGTCAGGAAAGTGAATAATTTGTTATGCTGTAAACACACATCCCTCTTCTTTCCTTAAAGTCACTCTTTTAAGAACTACACTAGAACATAAGTAAATACTGCTAGTTTCTGCCTGATAAAAGGATGGGGAGGAAGTAAGGAATGTGCATTTCTACTCTAAAGGGGAATGCTTTAGTTAATCTTAGTAATAATCATAAATCTTGAGCTTTTGGCATGTGCCCAGAAAAAATTAATACATAGATTGAAGGAGAATTTCACTCTTTTATAAGTTAAAAAAAAGCAGTGATTAAAACAGAGTAGAATTTCTGGAGTACAGGGAAAATAGTAGATTGCATTTCTCAGTTGAAATATAATGGGTCTGGTTAAATTATTTTTCTGGGAAAATTGAGTCAATGGCTTCCATTTTGCTGCACTTATATTGTTCACTAAGCAATCTTGACATCTAAAAGCACAGTGAAATTATGGCAGTAAATGCCTGCAAATGATCAACACAAAGCCCATGAATCAATTAAATTCTAATTAAACATTAACAGACTGAATGAATGAACAGGATTTAACTTGTGGAGAGGTCTTATCTTAGTCCCTCCACACACTGATCTATTTCTAAAAGACTCTGTAAATAGAAAGTTGTGACAATCGTATCTTTTCTCCCTGAAGTTGCATGAAAAATAAACCAAACAAACAACTTAGTGATTTCAATAAGAGATTAAAGCAAGTCTTGTTGCTTTTGAACTTTCTAGATCATTCCTTTTCTATTTTCAGTATCTAAGTAAACCAGAAAACCCATCCCAAAGCCCCATAGAAATCCTGATAAAGCTGCAGTTTTCTGACAGAACTTTCTGTGGTTTTTGGTAGTCATTAATCTGTTTACCTACAGTACAATATGTTGAATTTTGGATACAGGAAATATGTTGTATTTTCTTAAATACTTTATTTCAGCTGTCTGAGACTATTTGAAGGAGCTGCTAGCTGAGTCTCAGCTGGTAAGTGGAATGACATTTTTGTTCCCAACTACAATTTTTACTTCCAATCCCTCAGTTGAAGTTATAAAGATAATTACAAGATATTGGGCTTTTCCCCCCCTTTTTTTAACTTAACATTATAATTTTTTTAGAAAATTATTGCTAGAGGCTTCTACATGCTTCTATTTCCATGTTTCCCATGTTTTACTCCCAGTCTTTTACATTCACTAGTGTAATAGAACCAGATTTTTAACCTTCCATAGCATTCACTACATCTCTACTTGAATTCTAATCTTCAAATTTAATTCAAATATTAAATTTAATTTCTGGTAAGATGAAACACGTAAGCACATTATTACATGATTAAACTGTAAAATATCTGACTTTAAGCAAGAATTGTTGACGTTCTTCTTTCTTCATTGAAATTTGAATCTTTCACTTCTTAAAAGGAAGAAATGTAAAAGTAGCCTCCAAGACATTTCACAAATAAAAATATTTCATGTTAACATTCTACAAGTACAAAATTAAGCCTGCTGCAGCATAAGGACCTCTGAACTTTAGATTTCTTGTTTAGTATCTCTGGAAGGCACTGCACATGGTTTTTACTGTGAGGAAGTAAGTTCACATCAAGCTCATAAAAGAAGATTGTTGTTCCCTGCCCTGCACAAAAGGAGAATGAATAGTGGCAGCCAGTTGGTTCTTCTAAAAAAACGCACTCCTAATCTTAATGTAGACATATCCTGTAGTGTCATTACATTATATTCTTCACAACAAATGAAGATAATATTTGAGATTTCTTTATGGCAGCAACACCACCTTGCAACAACTCCAGAAAAGACCAAGGAGGTGACTGAATCAGGGTCTTTTACCCAGACCTTTCTTGAGCTTTGGAGAAGAATTACTGGTGACCCTACTCTGCAGTATTTAAACTGATTATTTTAAGAGCTTTCAGTGATCAAAAATGTAACCAGGGTTTTGAATTGTCATAAAAGTTTCAGTGTTAGTAATTAGCCTAATATTTGCAAGTATGTTGACAGAACGAAGTCAGAGCCCTCTTCTATCAGATCAAAAATCAGATGTCTCTGACAGTTCTTTTTTCTCCCGCACCAAAATTAACAGCATCATCATTTGATTTAAAACAAATATATTTAGAAGTGTACTTTCAATTAAATGGAGAAGACCGTATTTCTATTATGTTTTCTGAATTTGAATACACAAATCCAATTTATACAGAGAACTAAATACATTTCTCCAATTTGAGGAGTTGTAAGGGAATTATTCACACTTCACATATACACATTTCAAGGACACAAACTTTTAAAAGATTGACCGATCTCAATTATGTTGTTAATTCCTGAGTGTGCTCATATGAAAAAAAGTCATAATGAGATCCAAGGGGTTTGACAACTGAGTGATTCAGCACCTGGCATTGTACATGGTCTGCATCACAAGCAAGCAGAAAAGTAGAACTCTTCCTTTTTTATATACTGTAAATGTGTATCTATCTATCGGTGTATATATATAACAGTAGCAGTAAGTGCCATTATGAATTTTCCAGGGCAGGAAAGAAATTTCACTAATTTCCAGTTTGGAAACAATTGTAAACAAAACTGGCTATGACAAAAGATTTTGTTTGTTTATTTGGTGTAAAAGCCATTAATCTCAACATTGATAAGCACACCTTCATTTTTCTTCCAATCTTCACTTGGTTCCCCAAGTTCTAAATATTTTTTTCTTGTTTAAAGAGCAAGTAGACTTCTGATATTTGGTAGTTATAGAAGTGACACCACTTTTCAAATCTACTTAGATGAATTGATCTAAAAACAAAAAAAAAAAAATTATTGCTCTCTTAGTGGTTTTAATGCCAAAAACAGTATTTTCTTTTTTTAGAAGGATATAAAATTTTAGCTTTTAAAAACTACTAAAAACATTAGATTATATTTATATATTTCAATAAACAAACTTGGCTCCAAAAGGACCAGATATATTCCTTGAGATGGTTTTTTTGTCTAGAAAAAAAATGCTCTACATAAAAGCTGGGAACTCCTAGGCTGTTTCAGACCTATCATGTCTCTAATCATGCATGCTGTCTGAAATAGAGTCCAACACCTGTTTGCAGATGTCACGTTATCTACCCCACTGCCATTTTCCTAAGCAGATTGAATCTTCTTTCCATTAAGACATGCCAGTTCTGTGACCTTCTGAGCTTGTGTCTCAGAGTCAGCATGACTAGAAACTCCCAGGAATCTTTCCTGAACTGAAGCACTGCACGTGTAATGTGAATAGGAAATTCAAATAATCAACTCTACTGTGGATTCATCAGTATTTTTTTAGTTCTGTTTGACATTATGCTACCACACTACTAGTCACATAATCATCTAATATTTTCTTGTGGCTTTCTCTGGATTTGACTATTCATGAAATAATTTCTGAGCTTCAAAGCTACATCGGGAATACTCCCTGAATATTTACAAATATATTAACACTGGACTTTTCATGGACATATGAAACTGTACTATTAATCTGTTGTGTCACAACTGACCATTTACCATCTAGTTTTTTAACTCTTGGCATTTGTAGGAGACTTCTGAGTAAAGGCTCGTTCCAATACATAATTATTTCTTTGGAATAATTTTAAAAGGGTTCAACCACTTCTCAAACTTGTTAGATCAGATATCCTAGAAGTGCCATCCAGCTTCAAAAAACCAAAATTGTTAAAAACAAACTTCTTAAACTGACTTGGGTCCCAATAAGGTGGAAAGAAAAAAGATTTAATCCCAGACAACTTTTCAGCTTTATTGTGAGGAAAAAAAAAGGAATGTATCCCTGAAAATATTTAGTCATATGGAATGAGGTTAGAAAATCATTTATCTTCTAAGCAATTTCCTTAACTTCTCTCAGTGTTTCCTCAGTCACACTTAAATATAGAAAAAAAAACCCCTGAACTATTTGATCTGACATTTATTGTGTGTCATGGGTTTGTTCATAACCGAGCGGAAACACCATTTAATGTAGCGGTTTCACATTCACCTGCTCGCCTGCT
>VZTR01021593.1:92966-107595 GCA_013400775.1 Chaetops frenatus | reverse complement strand
CACCCTTCTGTATTTTGCTTTGACATCTTTAATCTATTTTTCTGATCCTTAAAAGCACACAGAAAGTATGCTATTCCTAAAGACACATGCATGCATAATCATATACATCTGCTGAAGCACTTCTGCAAGACTTCGAATTTGTAAATTACTGACCTGTTCCAGCAGATATTTATGAAAATATTTAGTTTACAGTAAGTAAATAAAAACACTAAGGCTAATGCACCCCATTGCTAGTTCTATTCATAGTTTACATGTTGAAACATATGTAATGTAGTAATTTCTCTTAAAGGAATTATTACTGCTAACAGTTTGTCTTTCTATTAGCCTTTCACACACAAGCATTTGTTAATAACTCCTTCCAAAATCTGACTGGCTAGGACATGCCTTTCAGACAGATGAAGCCTCAGAAAAGCACCAATTTGTTTTCTCTTGGCTAGAAACATGACAAAATGTACATAGTAGTGCATTTGGAAATATGCAACACAATGTACCTGAAAATTCAAAAGGGTGCAGGTGTTTAACATGAAAATTGAACAACTGAGATGCAACCAGCACATCAGTTCTTTCCATAGATTTTCAGAGAGTTGTCTTAGACAACAAATTTCTTCCTCGGAAATTTGGAGGTGTTATGATTGCCCAGAATCAGAGAAATAACTGACAGTTCTGCTTATTAGGCAAGGTGGAGTGTTTTTTCTGAGCAGGATGGAAAGAATCTTCTCCCGTCTGATTCAAGGAGGCAAGAATTCTCAGTCTAAACCTCATTCCAAAGCCATTTTTGACAAAATATGAGGTATGTCCAAAAATAAAGCTGCAAAGTATTGCAGGCCTAGAAGAAGTTAAAAAAAAAAATCAATTTCTTTCTTTTTGTCCTAGAATCAATTTTAGGATGATGTAAAGTTCATTATTTTTATGGTGTCTAATCAGATTCTAATCAGATTTGGCAATAGACATATCACAATAGCAAAATAGGCAAATATTATACATGAATTGGTAGTCTACATCTTGTTTTTAAAACCTCTAATAGTAATTACTTCTTGTTTTTACAAAAACCAACCTATCCTAACAGAGGAAACTCTAGTTCTAAATTAATTCAGTTAGTTTAAAAACAAGCATAAAGAGTGTAAAGCAGTACCAAGACTAATTCAGATAAGTAATCCACTTCTGATCCTGGATATTAGCTGGGGGAAAAAAAAGAAGAGAAAAGAAAATAATTATTCATTCCTGCTAGCATCATTAGGAAACAAAAATATTATTTTAGACCTTCTTCATAGTGCAAATCCAAAGTCTGCAATGATTCTGAGTTTTTAAAAAGATAGCACATACAAAATAGGAAGCTGAAAACTTCCCTATGGAATGTATAAATAAGCCTTTAACAACCTGTAAGCTAATAAAATTATTAGAGTAATTTGCTCTGCTTTGAATGGGCTCTCCCTAAGGCTAGCAATGAAATGTTTTCTGAGATGTTCTTTCCGAGATGTTCTCTCCTGTAACACAGATGTCCATGGAAAAGCTCAGGGACACCAGCATACCACTCTACAAACCAGAAACCTGCCATCAGGTTCAGTTTGCAAAACTGAATTTATAATGCAGCCCCCAGTTCCTTGGCTGAAGTCAATCAAGGCAGCCCCGCAGATGTTTATGGAGGGCTTATCCTGCTACCAGTGCCCAAGCACTGACAATGACTTTTAGAGGTGGTCCCAGAGCTAAACTGAAGGAGCTAATAAGGAATTCCAGATTTTCTGAGTGGTTTACTTAACATTTTAGTTTGAGAAAGAAAGTTTTACCTCAAAATAACTCCTTTTCTAGTGAAAAATACATTGTTATTCTGAGATTCATATTTTATCTGTTAGTACAGAACCTTATTCAGACCTTTTCACTTCTCTGCAAATGAACTTTGAGACTCTAAGTTAATTTCATTGTGCCAACCAACACAAAGAACAACGTCCTCTCTCAGTTACAAATATCCATACCTCAGCTGAGGTCTCCCTACCTTACATGGGTTAACGTTACCTCGAGCCTGAGAAGATGCTGAGAGGCAAAGATGAGAAACCCACACCATGGACTCCATCCACCACTAGCCAGTTGATCTGGAGGTGAAGGTGTGTATGTTTCCTCCATGAAATCTTTATCATTGTACACAACATGGAGTTTTAAATAAAAATAACACCCAAATCTTTCTGACAACTTCCTTATTGAAAAGCTTGGCAACACAAATGAGTGCATATAGTCTATGAACAGATGTAAACACACATTTAGAAATGTGTAGCGAAACGCAATTTTCATTTTAATATACCTTTTCATATGAAAAGTTGTATAATTTAAATATGTCTGGATACTACTTTATTGTTTTATTTTCAGATATATTTTAGTATCTGCAGCATAATCTTAGCCATCTCATTCAATTTTGAAAATGCTAGTAAGGCTTTTTAAAGAGGATAACAAACATCATTTTACTTTTAACAAAGTGAGAATCTAAGAGATTATATATTTCATCCATTTTTTTATAAGATAACTTTAATTTTCTTTGTGAAGCACCTTTTGACTAGGTAGAATGTACATGGAAACTTCATTATCCTACAATGAAAACATTTTTCTTTTTATGGGAATGTAGTGGTTCTTCTATTTCCCCAATGGGATTTGAATTGGTTTAGCAAAATCTAGTTTACTCGTAACAGCTGCAGCTTGCACCTGTGCAGTATTTCAGAAAATCATTAGGAATTGTATATTACTTTTTCATTGCTATGTTTTGGGGGACCCAAATGGGTAAAATGTGGTTACTGAGACCTAATGAAAAAGAAACTAATGCAATGTCAGTTTGAAGAGGTATTTATTTTTTGAGGTATGTAACTAAATGTACAAAAGAATCAAGTCTAAGGAACAAAGTTGAGATATTTTCACACCATTTTCAAAACAGAAATAACAGCTAAGCTAGATGTAGGATGTTCGATGCTTCTAATTTCTTTCAAAGTGAAGTTTCAACCTTTCTCGATAGTTTTTTTCTTTTTAGAATTGTTGACAAAACTCTTCATTCACGATTTGAAAGGTATGGACACAGAGAAGCCTGATGTGTGGTGAATTGGTCAGTGGGTGAATTAAATTCTCATGCTGTGGATATCAGCCCTCAGGGAATCTGACAAGGGAGAGTGCTAGGGGGAATTCAGAGCTTATTCTTGTCAGATGTTGATCTTCCCGACCTACACCGAAGTCATGGTGAGCTACAAGTCTTCACTGAACCCAGGGAAGGGCATTGTGTTGTATCCAGCCCTGGTCTGAGAGATGAGGGCTGCCTTAGCATGGACCACACCAGGCCACAAAGCGTGGGGTGCACACTGTGGCAAAAGGAAGGGGACAAGAAACACAGAAAGCCACAAAGCTGCCCCAAACATATCTATATTTTTCTCTTCTCTAACTGTTTTGCTAACTGACAATGTCAGGTGGCACAAGCCATGCCATGGAAATCCAATCCTTTCCCTCAATTCCTAATATCCCTTTTGGTGACAAAAACATGAGACAATGAACAAAATTTCTAACAGTATTCTTGTAATATCATTTGTAGCATTTTAACATTTACTCAAGATAGAAAATAAAAATAAATAAAATGTATGTACTTCCATCCATTTCTTAAAGTGATCTGTGGCAAGCTGCCTTTCAAATAAACATAAGTGCTTTCCAGTTTAAAAAAAAATAGAACGAAATGGTTCCCTATTAAATGCAGCTAAAGTAACAATCTTATTTTAGGTTTTCAAATGGCTACAAAGAAATCACTTAAAATAAAACATAAAAAGAATGAATGCTATTAAAGACTGTCACTATGCTTGACAAGTTAATGAGGGTTAGATTATGAGAGTATTATTGTTTTAGCAGAGTATTATATTCCACTCAGATTCTCCTCCTGACTTCATAGAAAAAACTTGCTCAGAAACCTCTGCCAACTATTACATTAGGTTAATGGGACCCTGACACGCAAAACAAGGCAATATAGTCCTGTTGACCTACCACATGGGAAAGGGATATTGTAACTACAAATTCAGAAGGGACACTAGGTAATTTTACTTTTTCTTTTGAAATGTGAGAATGAGGTAAAGTGATTAAAAATGTCTAATACAATGAACAACAATTAATGAATTGTTATACTCCAGGAACATACATCATTGTTCCTAAGTGAAATAGGCTTCACCTTCTCTCCCCACAAATAATTTTTTCTTATCTTTAATTAAAAGAGGCAGGATACTTCCTGTAAAACCTGACAGATGAGAAAATCTCATAAAGATGCTGTTTTCACTAGTACTTCCTTGAGGATCTGAAAATATGTACCTCTATTTTTTTCTTACCTTAAAAGACAAATATAATGCTTCTGAGCCCAGGCATGTGAAAAGCACTCCTATAACCCATTAATTTCATTAAGGTCTGGACAAAACAACCACAATTTCTTGAGCTTTTGTTCAAAACCACAGCTGTGGCATTGTTGCAATTTCATTTCATATAATCATTCCATGGCTAATGCATTCCTCTTGAATGCAGTAATTTACATTGAAATGTCTTCAGCCTGACAGGGTTTATAGCCACAATCTGAATTCCAGGAACTGAAAATCTGAGCTGTCTAGTCCAAGCCTCACAGAATAGGCTTAGCAAGTAATTCAGAACTAGGTATGCAGAAGGTATGTAAGATATCCAGGGAAGTGGTACCAGACACCAGAGGACAGCATTGCCAGCCATGTTCCTGTGGCAGGGATGGGCTGCACTGGGCATGCGGGTGAGTTAAATGAGCAATTCACTAAATCAATTACTATCTCAGCTCTCCTTCTGCAGCTGTGGTGGATTCAGATCTCTCTTTGGTTATGCGATCCATGTCCTATCTAACTCAGATTTTTAATCCCTTCTTGGACTTAGATACAGCTGAAGAGTTTCATTCCAATAACTTTTTTTGTTTCTTAGGAGGAGAAAAGATCGTAAGAAAGCCAACCCACTCCCACCTCCCTCATTTCCCGCACAAAAGAATGGCTGCAGGATCTGTCTTTACACATCCTATTCAGGCTCTGCTAAGATTCATTGGTGCAGAAAGGGAGGATTACTCCCCTGTGCTGTCATTATGTCATTTTCGCAGAAGAAGGAGATGGCTTTAGGAATTTTTTCTGTATTTTATCATGTTTCTCTTTTGATTGTCACCAATGTCTGCAGTTATTGTTAGTGGGATGTTCTGGGTTTTTTTACTGTCTGCTTATAACCTCTGTCTTTCTACACCTTCCCAAAATGGCTGCTTTTCTGCATAATTAAGTATTAATAAAATTTATATTCTTCAGTTTGGGCTTTATCTGATTTAACCCCTTAATCATTTACCATACTTTCCTCTCTGGCACACAGCTTGCTTTACTTCTGTCTTGACTTCTGCACCTATTTGAAAAGCTGAACCCTACCCCCTTTTGTCTGGTCACACTCCTTGTCTCTCCTTTTCCCTCAGACACAAATGGACCTTTGTACTTTTGTCATAGTTGAAATCAAGGGACTTCAGCCAATTTCTGCAATCCTTAATCAATGACTTGCTGAACAATCACTTGATTAAGGAGTGTGAACTTAGGATCTGCAATGTGTGACAGTACCCATGAAGCTTGTCTATATCCAGAAAAAAAGTTACATTATTCTTACTCTAGTTTCTCTTAAGATGATTTTTTTATTGTGTTTTATTTCTTACATTCACAGGATAAGAATAACTCATCTCTGGAAAAAAGATTAGTTTTATGAATAAATAAATATTAAAATAGGTTAGAGAAAGAGAAAAAAAGTGAGAAAAAGAACTTTGGTAAGTGAGTATCATATAACTTTGCAGGCAAAGACAATTACTAATGGAAAAAATTGAACTACACTGAACAAAGATTTATGAATGGAACTGTACATGTGGCAAAACTAATTTCACCTGCTTTTGTGGGAGAGTTTGGACTTTCAAGCTGTGTCTGGGCAAAGAGCCATTTTGAAAGGTTTTTAAATCATGTCAACAGAATGCAAATCAAGCAAAATGTGAAGTACTGGTATACAAGGTACAGAAAGTGTTTAAGCTTCGTGCAACATTCCATTTTATTGCAACACTGTAATATTTTTTTATTTACCCATAGTATTTCAGAATGGTAACACAAGTACATGTGAACTTTTCCAATAAACTGTAGGGTGATCATCTTTGCCTTGAAAGCAGCATTTGTTTAATCAGCCTGCACTGACATTTTGTGAAAGACTCTTGTGCCACAGTGTCCCAAGAGTGTGGTCTCCCTGGATTTTATTCTTGTTTGATCATTGCTCAAATGTGCCCCCCACCCCATTACTCCTTAAGCTATGCTCTGTGTTTTTTAACTGATGGTATTTAAGCTGACATAGCAGCTGAAATGACAGGCAAACAAAGCCACAGAAGCCCCTCTGCTTACAGCCAGCCTCATCCTTGACAGTTGCCCTTGTCCTGCGAGTTTTAACTGTCATGCTGATTGGATTTGAGAACCAAAGCACAGATGAAATCAGTAATACAGAAATATTGTTCACATTTTATGCCCACATTCCTATTTACCAGGAGGAAATGTAGAAAGAAGTTCATGTTGCCCAGGCAAGTTTGAGGGTATGGAGGTCATTTTGCTAGTAGATGTATTCATATGGAAAGAATACCATTAAGTTTCAGTCTCTGGAATAAGCTGATCAGACTGCACAGAATAGATCAAGGTTTTCTGTAGTAGCAAATTATAACTACTCCTATCAGCAGGAGCAGCTTCTACAAACCTCTTTGATGACTGAAATAATACATGTTAATTTGCTTCTGATAAACAATGTTGCAACTGTTTCTTCACTACCTCTTTTTTTGAAAGTTTCTTATATGGAATTTGAAAGTTAGTTAGGATATTATTTGTTTCTAATCATTCTTATGATTTTCCAGCAGTGCCTCTCAAATTCATCATTTACTCTGCAAATATTTATACTCATTTAAATATATGTGTATTATATACTTATATATATGTGTCTACTCAAAATTCAGTAACTTTTTAATTTGTTTTTATTTTCTGAAAACTGTTTTTATTTGCTGAAAGCTGTAAACACAGTCTATTTTTTAATTACCTTTTCACTTTTATAAGAGTGATATAATTAAAATCCTCTGTTTCAGGTAGGTAGATGAAGAACACAAGTACCATTCCTTTCTTGTTAAGGAATTCTTTGTTACTGTAGGAAGGGAATTCAATAACTCTATGCCATCTGACATGAAAGCATCACTTGAGATCCTCTTAAGAAACAGGAAAATCACTGTTGCCACAAGTGAAATTAGACAGGAAGCAAGTAAAAAATTAATATGAAATACAAAGTAATCACATTTCTATATATCCTGTTCTGTCTCAGCCACCAATTTCTTCTAATTAATCTGTTGAATGAAATGGTATTTATTCATGACTTGAACTCACACGAAAAACAATCTGGCTTATGTCATTGGGGACTTCCATAGGAAACTTCCTGATTTTGCAGGAACTAGAAAACTTCTTTTTTTTGTTAGGCTTAGAAATTTTCACTTGGAATTAGAAAATGAGGATTTATTCTACATTTTATTGTAATAGAAGGACCAATGACCAACTCTAATACATCTTACTCTGTGTTGCTCCAAATGGGTTTGTGTTTGCCCCTCAATAAAATATACAAAAGAAACAAAACCAAGACTTGAATAGTTCCTTCCCCATCTGTCCACAGAACTGTCATCTCAATCAGTGACTGACACATTCATGTGTTTCTGAAAATACAGGAAACAGGCAGACTAACTATTGCAGGTGTGCTGGGTATAAGAGAGATTCAGCTTTTTTCTACGTGATAGTAACAATATCCAATTCAGATCTGAGTTTATAGTAGAGGTGTTATAATTCTGTTATTTGTTTGTATGGTTTTCTGATCCCAGTTGGACATTCCTGAATGAGAGCACAATAGAAATTAGAAATAATGATTTAACCAACAGAAAGGTGCTTTGTTCTCTTTCATACTTTTTAAAGGTACCCTCATGTGCCTGAATTTAGTTATTTATGGCAGAGGTCTATAGAGAAAGCTATGTTATGGATAATGGATTTTGAAGAAGTGGCAAAGATACAAGGTCAGAAAAAAACGTGACAAATTACCCATTAGAAAGAAGAGTTATAAAGAAACTATGACTTATATGAGCAAAGTAATAATATGTTCATGGTGCTGGCTGATTCTGTTCTTATAATATGCCAAGTTAGAAGTCTGTCCCTATATGGATTTCATTTGTCCCTCTATGGATTTTCTTTTCTCATGCGTTCTTGTAAGCAGAAGGCAAAAAAACACAAAGAATAATGAAAATCCTGGGCCTTTCCTATTATGATTAATTTTTCTGCTGAGTGCCACATTTTCAAAATACACCCACTTAAACCAAACATGTAATCTTCTTTTATAGACAAAACTATGCAAGTTGAGTGATTGTGGAAGCTCCTAGCAGCTTAGATATGGTTACTCCACTGAACTTTTCTCTTAAGGAATCTGATTTAACTTGAAAAAAGAATAAAAGTTGTTTTTCACTAATTTCTTTTATCTTATTTTAAATGCTGTCCAGTCCTTGAAAACCTGATGAATTTCCTTTTAAACTCATAATGACTGGGTTAGACAAGATATAACAGAACTGCTGCCTTGAGTTCTGGTTATAACTAGGGTTATAATATGTATAATTACCATGCCCTTCTAGTACAAAATTCCTCTACCTGAAAGTTCTGTAGTGTCAGAGATATCTAATACAACAGTGTCTTAAACCAAGGGAAAGGGAGTGGAAGTCTCACTACTACATTTTTTCAAAATACTTATATAAAATCACAGGATGTCTCAAGTTGGAAGTGATCAACAAAGATCACCGAGTTCAAACCTCTGCTCCTCACAAGAGCATCTAAAACTAAACCAAATGACTCCAAGTGTCACCCTGACACTCCCTGAACTCAGACTGGTGCCATGCCCGCTTCTCTGCAGATCTCGTTCCAAGGACTGACCATCCTCTCAGTGAAGAGCTCTTTCCTAATGACCACCCTGAACCTCCCCTGCTGCAATTTCATTCTATTTTCTCGTGTCCTGTCGCTGGTCACCAGAAAGAGATCAGCACCTGCCCCTACACTGAGCTCTTGAGAAAGCTGCCAGCCGGGATGAAGGCACCCCCAGCCTTCTCTTCTCTAGGCTGAACAAACAAAGTGACTGCAGCTGCTCCTCATGAGTCTTGCCCTCCTTGCTTGTCTTCCTTTAAATATCCACTATTAGCTTTGTTCTTGTATTGTGAGACCCAAAACTGCCCCCAGCACTGGAGGTGAGGCTGCCCCAGTGCAGAGCAGAGGGGACAGTCCCCTCCCTTGCCCAGCTGGTGATGCTGGGCCTGATGCCCCCCGGGACAGGGTTGGCCCTCCTGGCTGCCAGGGCACTGCTGGGTCATGTTCAACTTTCCTATTATCTGACATTGCAGTATTGAGAATCAGAACTTGCTAGCAACATAGAAAGCAACTGGGAAGAGATAAACCCCAAGTTCCTAGTGCAGAAATGATCACATATTTTCTAACAACCCTTGCTTTCTAAAAGTACATCTTTCAGATTCTCAGTGGGTGCTAATATCCATATTTCAGATGACAATTGTGGAACCATGTGGACTTATGATAGAGGAAAAATTCTGTTTTTTACAGATTACACTGCTATGCAGATTATAGAGTTATCCAAAATATAACCCTTCACTATAATTTTATGTGTAACTAGCAATATTCAGTCATCTCAAGATATGTGGAATTTAAAATGTATTATTATTGTTTCTTCTCCAAGATAGTCCAAAACTAGTGTGTTTTCTAGAAACATGATTTAATAGGATGACTTGAATCATCAGCATGTAAATTGTTTGTGATATGACTGCATTTACTATAATTATTATAACAAGATTTTCATCTGCAGACACAGAGTTAAATTACATGGTTTCTATAAAACCATAACAGATTCTCCTTTACTTTTTCTCTGCTAACTTGGGCATATTTACAACAACTAGGGATTGATTGTTTTACTTAAACATTAGTAGGATGATATGAATTGGACTTCAGTGAAGCCATGTTTTCTTGTAAAAGACATCTCTCCTTGAAAAAACAGAAAAACAATTTAAAACAATTAAATAAATATATCCATGTAACCTACAAAATTGAGGCCAGGATGACTGAAGGAAGAATATTTGCTATCTATTGTCAGTTTTGCAGTTTCTACTACTACTAGTAGCAAAAAAATATTTCAGCTATAACAAGTATTATAGCACTTAAATTTTAGTTCCAAAACTTTTGGGGTTTTCTCTTTTCTTTTTTTGTTTTTACTCCACAGTAACTCGTATCCTAGCATTTACTTCATTATAATTACAGTCACTTAATTCCCTTTGAGGTTTTTTAGTGGGAGGAGTCATTACAGCAGTACTGAGGCAATTTGGAAGTATATAATAAGTACTTAATAGAATCTAACAATCTATCATATCATGTCAATTTATAGTGTTAAACCACTAAAATACTGAGATATGAAAGCACTGGAATAATTCTTATACACAGCAGTCAGCTTTCAAACATATACAGGCTCAAGGGAGAAAATTTTAAAGACAGACTAAAACACCTGCAGGTTTTAGAAAATAAGCTTTTTTTGTAATTTTTGCTCCATAAGCATCACCATTCAGTGATGTTACATGCTGAAGTAGGATTTCCATTAGCACAGAGTGCTTACTTTAATAACTTTGTTGGTGCATTGCCTATGTCAGAGTAAATTAAAAGGGAAGTTCCATGATATGAAGCAGAACAGTTTTGTTTGATAAGCACACATTTGGGGGGAGATAAAGCATAACTGACAGAAATAAAGATATGTTAAAATTTAGGAGATAAACTGTAGATTTAAGTTTTGCCATTGCAATTCCATCTAAACTTGGACTTAAGCATGTCCAGCCCAACTGATTCTGTAGAACTACTAAAGTGATCTGAATGTATATTGTGGGCAAGCTTTGTGCTTTTTGCGTTCTCAGGTAAAATGTGCTCAGCAAAATAACAGCATTTTGAAAATGAAGGACCACAGTCTGTATAAGGACTTTAAAATATGTTTCCATTGTCATGACTGGCTGGAATCAGGGGGCTACTGCAGCCTCCTTTTCACGCTTTAGACTAGTTGTGACCTGTCTAGCTCTACTGATTTCAATTCATCTACCAGGAAAATCTGAGTTCATAACTCTAAGCCAGTAAAGAATGGTTTACAAGCAGGGCAATTTCTTTCAGTGACAACAGTTACTAAGAGGGCTTTATATTAATGTGTATTCCTGTAATTGACCATTAGTTCCTTTCCCTAAAGCAAGAGGGTAATCCAACCACAGCCCTGCAAGATGTTCAGGCTTAGAACATTCATTCCATGGACAGTGGCCCATTCCTCCAAGCCTGTTTCAGGGAGCCATTCAGGATTTCCTTTTCTTTGAAAATAGTCTGGTGGAGGCAGATTTCGTACTCATATACTGAACTACCCTTTCCACAGACAAAATTGCCATAAGCATCTGAATAGTGCAAAAATCCAAAGTCCCTATTACATAGTCTAATCTAAAAAAATCTGCAAGAGCGAAGAGAGAAATATGAATATAAAATTACTGGAACAAAAGCCTATATAAATTGCAATAAGAAACCACTAATTAAAAGAGATCATTAATCATTCTTTTGATCTGCTTTACAGAAGTACTTCACACATGAATGTTTTAATTGTTGGAATCCTTCTGGCCAATTTTATTTCAGTAATAAAATATCAGTCTGTTTTCTTACCATTATTTTTTTTCATAACAGCATTTTCAATCTGTCAAATAGGTTTATGTACATACAGTTTATAATAGATGACTCAATACAGTATAGCTTTTTAATAGGCTCATCTGTGTACTAACAAGATTTATCTACTGTGTAGCCTAAGGTAACAGAAAAAAAAATCAGGGAAGGTAGTACTAAGATGGGTTTTAGCTAGGTAATACACATAACCCTACTAAAATAATTTAAATGTTCTTATTCAAAAGACTAAACACATTTTATTGTTTCTAGTCTCTAGTGAACAAATTTTTTTCATCACAAATGGTTCAAGCCATCAACTGCATCACTGTAAAGTACAATAATCAAATAGAGAAATCTTCAAATAAAATTTGAAATTGCAAAATACTTGTTAAAAAATCAATTTTAAATCTCTGAAATAAATGTGGCAGCTAAATAAAAATACTGACCAAAGCTTAAAAACATTAAACACAGACAAGTCCAGAAGAAAGACAGAATTTTTGAAATGTCAACGTATTTAGTTTTGATACTCTGTTTTGAAAATCTTGGACATTTGTATTTTATTCCTATATATAGGTCCAAATTGATAATTATTCCTATGACAATTGCTATAATGTAAGCCATTAAGAAAAATTTGGTAGCACTTTATATGTTATCTTCTATAATCTTTCTCTTTGACGTGTCACATTAACTTCCTCTGCAAAACAACATTGTAAAAACCCGAGTGACTGAGGACCAAATGACTTAAAACATAAAGAAGTACAAGTGTCAAGACCAAAGAAATTTAAAACTTAGAAATAATCTTTCTAAAAGTCATTTTTTTCATGGCCAGGACATTACTGGCTAAAATTTTTAGCTAGCTCTTCACTTTTCTTCCATCATTCTGGACAAAAAGAAAGACAAATTCCTTCCATGGACACACATTTGGACAGATTTGACTTAGGAAAGATGGTCTGAACACAAGTTTTCAGGAACAGAAAAAGACAGTAAGGTCTGACCCCAGCTCTGTCAGCCCAGAGGAAACTTGCAAAGGCAGATCACAGTGAGTAGAACTCTGGTCATGTTACCAAGCCACCATTCCTAAAATTAAAAACTGTGAATTGATAAGTAGGTGGAAAAGATCAAGTCTTGTGAAGCTATGATTCATTTAAAGTCAAAAAATTTGCTTTAGTTTTGAAAAAATCTCTGGTAGAGGGACTGTAAGAACTTTCTGTGTTGGACAATATCCCTATGCAAAGCAACAGTTAAACTCATGCAATGTGAAACAAATTTATGTCTTTTGAGAACCAGGTCTTCTCCATATTTCTTTACTGTTTAAATGGTGCACTTTCCATATTGATAGTTGCATCCTGAAGTCAATGTTTTCCACAACTTTAATAAGTAGAATTTGGGTACATTTTAATTGAAAAACACATGGCAGAAATTAACTACTTAACAGATCTTAGTAAGGTCCTGTTAACCATTTGAAATATTTTTCAAATCAATTTCCAGAAGCTGGTTACAAGAATAAGTCCTTTGCAATTTCAGAATTTATAACAGATTTTTAACTGCTATATAAGGAGTAGAATTTTTAAAAATAGTTATTTTAATATGCTGTCAATACCATTGTTGTAGAATAAGTACAATCAGAATAACAGTAGAAAATAATGTTATCTATGGCCAAAAACACAACTTACCACCATCAAATGCTGAGAGATGGTGCATTGCAATGAAACACTACTAACAGTTGTACTGCAATAATAGATTTATCATTAATTTTTTCTAATTGTCCATAAAGTCCTATGGTTTTCCTCAACAGACACCATGATTTTGTTTCTATTTTTCTGATACAGGTTAAAATTGGAAATTTTCCCCAATTCCACGCACTCAATAATTGAAATTTGGAGGAAAAAAGAAAGAGGGAAAAATAAACATGAGCAGTCCCCAGACTCTTTGGCATGACACATATAATTTATAGTTATCATGTTACTGAAACCATAACAACAAAAGTAGAAGGTTATTCCCTAGAGGAAAAAAAAGAGCAGGCAGTTTTTATCAAGTCGCTGTAACTCAGTGTTTTACTCTCTCATTGTGAAGGATGGCTAAACAAGTGAGAGATCCTAAGATGCACCTTTTTTTTTGTTTGTTTTTCTGTTTTTTAACCTCTAAGTGGACTTTATGATTTTAGCATCAAGCATTTCAATAACTTGGTCTCTATTAACCTGGATCTACCTAACTGGAAAATAACCATGTGGTCTTCAAGATAATAAAAGAGAAAGGACACAGACAAAACAGAATGGGACATTCAGATGAAGAAGAGTATACAGCACCTTTTAGCATTTATTCTTTCAATAAAGAACAGAAGAGAATAGAGATGCTGGAAGAGATTGAATATCTTGAAATCTTCAGATGTTCAAAATACTCTACAAGATTGGCAAAACTGTGTGTGTTCATTCCTTTCCACAATTACATCCCCAAGGAAAATGTATTTTAAACTGGAGGACAGTGGTAAGAATTTAGATCATATAGTCTGAAAATGCTGGGCTGTGTTACCCTATTGAGAAATTTTTAATTTTTTCATATAAAGCTGATTTTCTCTAATACCAGAGACCATCGTCCCAACTATGTATTTTCAGAAACTCCTTTTTCCATGTATGTCTGTAAACTCTGTCACAGTTTTTCTTCCTGAAGAGCTCTGAATCAAATCTCTGTTTTCTCAGATGTGATGGTGGTGCATCAGTTTTATTTTAATTATTTGTTTGTATAAGTTAAGTTTTACTATGCAAAATGGTTTAACTAAAACTAAGCTAAAGCTGTTTGCTCCTGGTTTGTGCTCACGAGCCCTGGCCCAGGAGGCGCAG
>VZTR01021593.1:41338-92880 GCA_013400775.1 Chaetops frenatus | reverse complement strand
ATTGACATTAGAGGGAGAAAAGGGTGAACCCCACACTGCAGGCGGGGTTAGGGGATTGACAGTTTGGGGAAAACCATACAATAAGGATAGGGGGAACATGGGAGAAACCATTATAACTAGAAACCACACCACAACACTAAGCTCAGTAGAGTTGCAATTCTCACTAATAAAGGTTATTATGCAAAGAGTGCTTCTTTCAATATGTATACAAAGGATTAAACTGAGGGTAATGACAGATATAGATCAGAAACATATTAATTATGGGTTTGATTCCTATATTTTGTTATATACTTGAACACAAATACACTGATCTTCAGTCTCTAGGTGAGAACAGATACCCAGAAATGGATTTGCCTTGGCAGGCTGCCAGATATCCACCTAGCTGCTCTCTCAATGCCACTCCTCAAAAAGACAGGGGGAGAACACAAGATGAAAAACCCCATGGAACAGGATAGAGAGCCCACTTATCAATCCCAAGTATAACAGACTCGATCTGGGGAGAAAAAAAAAAAATTATTTCTAATTAAAATAGATTTGTTAGTGGGAAACAAGAGAAAACCTAAAATGTGTTTATCCCATCCATCCCTTTACCAAGACTCAAACACACTCCTGATTCCACCTCCCCTCCTGCCCCAGCCATCACAAGGAAGATGGGAACAGGGAGCCATCCTTAACCTGTAATTTTTCTACAGCTCCTTCATCCTCATTCTTTTCGCTTGCTCTGTCATGGGGTACCTCCCATGGAACACAGTCCTTCAGCTCTGGCATGAGGCCTTGTCTGCAATGTGGATATCTGCTCCATCACAGCCTTTTCACGGGCTGCAGGGGAATCTCTGCTCCTCTCCTCCTTTTTCTTCCAACCTCTGCTCACAGGGCTGTTCCTCACATCGTGTTCCTCACTCCTCACTGCCTTGCAGTGTGTTGGCTTTTCTTAAACATTTTATCCCAGGGGCACCACTGGGTTGGCTGATGAGGTGAGCTGTGCTCTGTGAGGGGTCTGTTGTAGCTGGTTGGAGTCAGCTGGAACTGTCTGTGTCTCTTCACAGAGACCTCTGCAACTCTCTGCTCTTGTTTCAGCACCTGAACATGACATAAAGCCAACACAGCCCATCTCCTGCATGCCAAGTTTGGTCCCTTACCACTGCAATCACACAGCTTTCACAGCTTTGGACACTAGCCATGAGGAAGAAATGCAATCAAAGAACCATAGAATAGTGTAGATTAGAAAAGACCTGTAAGATCTAGTGCAACCATTACCTAGCACTGTCAAATCCACCACTAAACTATGTCCTTCAATGCCATATCTATATATTTTTATATACTTCCAGTGATGGTAGTTCAACAGTTTCCCTGGGCAGCCTGTTCCAGTGCTGCATGGCCCTTTTGGTGAAGAATTATTTCCTAACATCCAATCTAAGCCTCTCCTGAAGCAACTTGAGACCATTACCTATTGTCCCGTTACTTGTTACCTGGAAGAAGAGGCTGACCCACACCTGGCTACAACTTCCTTTCATGCAGTTGTTGAGAGTGAAAAGGTCCTCTCTGAGCCTCCTTTACTCCAGGAAAAACAACCCCAGGTCCCTCAGCTGTTCCTTATAAGATGTGTTCTGAAGCCTTGGCCAGCTTCATTGGCCTTCTTTGGACATGCTTCAGCACCTCGTAATAACAAGCATTATCTATCCAAGATGGAGCCAAAAACATAAAGAGATGCTGAAGTTCCTTTTCTCATCTGCTCTATTTCTATTTTAACAAGCGCACAATCCACATCTGATTCACATGGCAAGAACAATGTCCAAATACCTTATTCCTCATCAGAACTGGCAAAGTGTTAGGATGAAGAGCTGTGATCAAGTTATTCTTCAGATACGTGTATTTTAATATAATACATTTTGAGGCTAAAACAAAATACCTAATCAGCAAAGCCAAGATTTACAAGTCTCTCTTTTGAGATTATTCTGAGCTTTATGGGGTAATATTTTCTAAAGAAGCCAAAAGAGAAAAAAAAATCACTCAATTTAAGTAAAACAGAATGCAATTAGAGATGTAGGAAATGAAAAAGTACCTAAATGATCTAATTAAGGTTTATAATTTAAAAAAATTTGAGATTGAAAAGATTGAAAAGAGAAAAATATATCAGTATGCTTAATGTCAGAAGGAAAGAGTTGTCAGATTAGTTAATATATTCTCAGGGGTAAACAGGCTACCAAGCAACAAAGATAAAGGTATGGATGATGCAGATTAATATTGTATTAAATGCAACCAAAGGCATAGAAGAGATGAATACCCTGCAGCTGTATAATATCAAATATAGAAATTAATTAAAGACCATGGAAAATAATGAGGGGAAACAGGAAGTGAAAGAAAATAGCTCAGAAACTAGCAGTGGAGGACAGAATAAGAAATTTCAGTCTAACAACATAGGACACATGATGAGGAAATTTCAGTGATGAATAGCAGTAGAAAATTAAAAACTTTCTAAAAGATCTTTGATGCAGTCAGTGATCAGCTTTTATGTAAAATTAAAACAATTTTCCTACTTTACTAGTTTTTTAACTAATGCTTAGATTCTGTGAATGCTAATCTAGATCTTCACACTTTAAGTTTAGCTTTAAATTTCACATGCTCTTATCTCTGTTTAACTCTACCTTGAAATTTGAGTTATACACCAATAAAAAATATTTAGAGAAAAATATGTCAGAAAGGACATTTATCCACATACTGCTTAGAGCTTGGTTATGATTTTTTTTTAATGTTTTTCCTTGATTTTTGCAATCAATGCTCTCTTGATGATGCACAAATTATGATGATGATGAATGCACAAATTTCACTGAAATGATCACGAAACCAGATAGACCATCTTGACCAGGCTGATCGTGCTGGCCAGTTTTGGTCGTTTTAGACTTGTGGGCTCCAACTCTCTTATGCTGCCCAGTAGAAACATCTTTCTTGCACAGCTAGCTGTGTTTCTAATTATTATTTGTTTATCAAGTAGATAACAAAGACTGTGATCCATCTAATACACTAAGGATCAAAAAAAAACCCCAAAAAACCCTGTGGATATATACAAAACTTAAGTTTAAAGTTACTGTAATGAAAGACAAATCTGATTGCTTCATGGAGACTGTCTCAGAAAAAAAAAATATCTATAAAGACATAATATAGTGGGAAGAAAATGTGACTAATACAAAAGAAGTGTGTCTAAAACTTGGTCCTAAATGTGAATGTAGGTGTTCTGCAGAACTGTCTTGCAAGACAGCAGATGAAACAATATGAAGTGGTCTGGCCTATGAAGTAGGATATCAAAAATGAAAAAATAGTGTGAATGCTTACAATTTTTGTGAGTTTAAGGGTCTTCAGTCTGTTATCCACTTGAGAAATATGTGACCAAAAAAACTTGCACTTTAAGCAGTCCTCCTCTTCAGCATTAAAAATACATTTTTCCTGGTAATTTTTTCTGCACATATCATTCCAGACTCTGGAGCCTGCAGTCCTGTTCCCAGCATGTCCTGTTTCTAGAACAAAAGAATATATATGTATATTCTTCAAGGACTTTACTGAAAATGAAATTTTATTATAGCAAATGATGGCGTAACAAATAAGGAATCGTGCAAAGGACAGATCTGAGGGATGCAGAGGATGACAAATGTGATGAAATTGAGGAAGTAAAAAAGCATTGGTTAAATATTCATGTGAGTCACATGAATTGATCTGAAAATGCAGCCCCCAAAATGTGCTCAATATGATTTTAACTTAAGGTCTAGTAATCTATATGACTCTGAAGTATATGCATAAAATTATAATACATATATAAAACAAATTGAGGAAATAACATAAATATCTGGAGATTGTTTTTTTTCCTATTTAGGAACAGTTAACATTTATAGTCAGATATTCCTAACACCTTCAGAAATACCATTCATCCAAGAGTATGTTTTCTTTCCTTTGTATTTAGTACATTTTTTCTTAAAGGAATGTCTGCTAAGATTGCAGTTTGTCATAAATTACTATAAACAGGATTCACACCTTCAGACACTGCACACAACTTGAAACAAGACCAATAAGCACCTCCATGAACCAAGAGAAGAAATTTCAAAGCAATGTAAACATATTTTAACCTTCTAGTATAGAAGATGGGTTTGGGTCTTAATAAAAATAACAATAGCACTCTATATCAAAATTTAACTCAATTTTACTTTAATTGAAACAAAGAACAGCAAGTCTGTGGAACTGCTGGGTGAGACTTCTGTTCCGTCCTTTATTCTCTTATTTCTAACACACTTATTAAGTCTTTAATAATAATATCCATGTTTAAAAATTATCAGAGAGTTGTAACAAACGTGAGAGGACTAATGGATATAAAGGATTCAATCCTAAGGCAATAGTATTTGCATGACATGTCCATCTCTCATGGTGATTGATCTGGATGTCCTTGCCACTAAGAAAACCTATGGATCTTTCTGAGTAACACTACATTTAGATAATATGGAAAGACTTGCTCTTGTTCAAGTGTGTACAGCATGGTTATTGAGGCTGGGATACAACTGGGTTGCAGCAGATTATTTGTACATCCTAGTCCAGTCTCTGCCCCTCTGATGAGGAAGTTTGGATGTTGTTCCTCATTAGGATGAAAAGTGTTTCTTTGATTGATTAGCCTTCCTGGGCTTTGTTCTCTTCTGATGAGAAACTAAGTACAGACAATTTTACTCAAAATAAATATTCTTCAGATGTACAGTGAAGGTAGAGTAAGAGTACCCTCAGAATTAGTTTACTTAATCATTGGTTACTGGACAATAATATCAGAGCAAAAGGAAAATCAAAGAAGAAAAACAAATCACTAAGTAGATACTTACCCTGGCAAACAGCATCTATGCTGATACAATAAAAAATCCCAGCCTTTTTCACTTAAAACTGCCCTTTTTATTTCTTCTCTTTTTATTTTAAAAGGAATTACAGGTACTCAGGATGTGAAAAAATTACACTGGTGACAAATTATCCTATCATACTGATATTTAAGTCATCATCCTGAATTATCTGTAACAGGACTAAACTTCTAGCTAATATAAACTGAGTGGAACTTCAGAATGTTGAAAAACTAAGCAATAGTCAGGGTCATCTTCTCTGAATGGTATTTGGACGTTGTCCAAGAACCTGAGGTCACACCTGGGATTTCTTCTTAAGAGTGTTGCTGCTGTCAGTGTTTAACCTCTTATCTCTCATGAGTCTATAGGAAATCAAACTTAACCCAAAACTTAAAGTTTTTCTTTAAGTGGTATCAATTGCAGGTTTGAGTCATGACTGGGAAATTCTCTAGAGAGAAATCTTCATAATCACAGAATTCAAGGCCAGGCAAGACCATGACAGTAATTTAATTTGACCATGTACATATTCCACTTGCCATTACTTTCACTTCATGAAGTCTCTTGTCAACTTAGAGCATGTGTATTTAAAACATCTAAACTTGACTTGAAAATATAAGGAAATGTATCTTTTAAATGTTACATTTCCTAAAATGTGCACCTTATCTCCAGCTTGGGCTTTTTTTGTCTTCCAGTTTCTGTGTCCTGGCTCTCACTATGCTTTTACTCCATTAAAGGGTACCTATGGACAGAAATTTTGTCCTCATGTAAATGCTGTCAACCCTTCTTGTTACAGAGAGTGCTGGAACTCTGGTACCTTTAAGGAAACATTATCTTTTTCACTTGTAAGAGCCTGCTTATGCTTACTTCTGTCCTTGCCAAAAGTTACCCCTTTTGCCTAGTATATCTTTGACTTGAGATCAAAATTATAAGGAAAGTTCAGGCTTTCCTGAAAGAGACTGTAAGAAAAATAATGATTCACTTGGTTAAAAGTCGGGTTTCTTGCTTCATACTTTAGGAGTTTGCTGGATTATGCTGTCTGACTATATGAGGTAAGGGTCTGAGGAGTTGAAAGGAAAAACTAATGACTAAGATGAATTATAGGATCACAAAATATTGGGATTGACAGGGATCTCTGGAGATCATCTAGTCTAATCTTCCTTCTCAACGAAGGTCATCTAGAGCAAGTTACTCAGGCCCACATCCTGCTGAGTTTTCAATCTCTCCATGGGAGGAATTGTTTCACAAATGCTTGTTAAATGTATTGTCCTCATTTTCTGAAACTGTGTGGCCCAAATGAAAAAATGCTCAATATTTTCCAGCACAGTCAAAGTAGTGATTTGAACATATGATGTTATATGTAAATACCAACATCCTAAAAGAATGACACTGGACAACTTGAATCCTAATACATCTTCAGAGCTTCATTCATGTGTTGAAAAGGGGTTTGTGCCATCCAGCTCAGGTTTTGCAGGATTGAAAAATTGAAGTAACTTTGTCGAGTGCTCATACATTATTGTCGTGAGTTAAACAGAACTACCTGACATTAATGGCTGTTAATTAAACTTTGAGTATAGAATTTGAATAGTATGCATAATAACCACATTGTAAAGACAGAATATGGATAAAGAAAAATTTTCCTGTGTGTGTGAAGCAAGCACTACTCAGCCTGCACAATGAGTCAGACAATTCTGAGGGGTAAAAATTGCAATTGTACCATTTAAACCATAACATGACTTTGTAGATGGGAACTGAACTAAATTAGCCTAGAATATTCTCTATATCAATAGGTCCCTTCAACCATTTTGGGGTAAAGGGTAGTTTTATGAATTTCTGGATTTTACTGTTAGACATCTTTGGAGAAGACAAATATTTTCTTGAACTGTTTTCTGAAGTACTTCCAAATCTGCAACAGCCTTTTGAAGTCTGAACATCAGAACTAGATTAGACATTGGAGAAACATGGCCATACTAAATCTATATTATCACCCTTTTATATATGAGAAATGAAAGACAACTTTAATATCTAAGTTCTGTGGATTTCATGAACAGATGTGCTCTGATATTATATGTACTTTAATTTGTTCTGTTTATGAATCATCCTTAATGCCAAAAAATGAAACAACAAACACTGCATTAAATATATCAGCTGACTAAAGAGCTTAACTAAAAGAACCTCTGAAATAAGCTTTTTGTTTGTAATGCTTGGAATTGCTGTTTGAAATGCTGTAGACTGGTTTTCCAAACAATGTCCAAGAAACACAGAAAGAATTTTAAGTATTTAAAAGAGCTTCAGGCAATTATTTTTAAAATAAATTATTATTTTGAGAGTAGGCATTTCATAAGAAATAAAAAAATTAAAAGTTGGTGAAATCTGATGAGAGAAAGAAGCTTTATTGGAGTAATGTCCTGGTTTGAAGGACAGGTGTCTGCTAAGGAAGGCAGGAGCCTCCCTTGGAATGGAAAATGTAAACCCTTTCCCTCCAAATTATTGTAATTCTGAAATTAAGGGGCTCACAGGCAAAGATATGGGAAATGGAATAACAGTTCTTTACTCGTATTTATAATAAAGCAAACAAACAACAGCTACTATGGCATTAACAACAAACAGAAGCAGGAACCCAGTGAGAGCCGTCTGGCTCTCAGGCACTTCCCCTTGGGTGCAGTTCCGCTCACAGCCGGCAGGGGGCGCTGGCGGTGCTCGGTGGGCAGGGCAGGTGCAGTGGTTCCCCTGCGGCTGCAGGGGGCGCTGTGGTGCGAGCTCGGGGAGCACGTGGCGATGGCGGCTCAGCCGGGATGGGGGCGGGGGNCGGCCCGGGCTCACAGCAGCCACCAACTCCTCTTTGCAAAAGCCGCAAAAGCAGCAAACACAGCCACTGCTCCCAACCTTCTCCCAGAAAACCCCGAGCAAGAGTGCCCACTGCTCCTCCAGCCCAATTCCCAAGGTATCCCCCATCCCCCTGAGCTCAGCCACTTCTTTTGCTCTTCTTAAGTACCCAGATAAACAAATGCCCCTTCTACACCAGGGCTCAGTCAGTTCACTTGTTCTTAAGGATCCAGTCATTCAAGTTTCCTAGAAACTTATGGGCAAAAAATTCTATAAGTGAAAAAGAACAAAAAGAAAGAAACACAAACCCCCACAAGTAACAAAATGTCATTTCTTCCTGATATCTCTAATGAGACCTAAAATTCTGTTTGCAGACTTGCATAAATTACATTTTCCCTTTCTCTGCATTAGCCCTCCACAACACTGTTTTTCATAAAACATCTTTGTTTCTCGAGCTTCTCTTTCTGTCTTCTTCAGTGATGACCTTAGAGAAAGGAGATGGAGGGTGCCAACATGGAAGACATGGATCCAAGTTTACGACCATGAAGAAATAGTTACTCACCAAGGTTTAATAACAGCAAAGAATCTCAGAATATTTTGAGGAGGTAAAAAGATAATTAAAATGTATTTCCATTTTTATCTTTTCACTACTTCTTTTCCAATCTCTTGAATTCTTTAGTGCATTTTCTCTTTTCCCACAAAAATTCTTATTCTAACTTGACTCCCTGAACTGGCCAGAAAGTGCATGGGAACATTGCTGTCAAGTGACATGAGATACCAGTTTTCTCAGCTTCTCTACAATTAACATGTAGTACAGAAGGTTTTGCATGCAGAAAGACCTAGATTGACCTATACCTATAGAGTGCATTGATCAGTGTAGAAAATAAAGCTGTCTCAAGAAGGAGCTAATCACATGTATTGTGAAGAGTGAAGACCTTTTGATTCAGCACTACTAGTATGTGTATTAATTTATGAAATAGATTTCTCACACATTTACGTGAAAGAAGATAATTATTCAATTAATGGAAGAATAGATTATCTTGTGCTTAAAATAATTATGTTTTCTTTCAATACTCTAGAATTATCTTGTTAAAATTTCCAGAATACTATAAAAGTTTGCAGAAGTCTGCATTTTCTTTGTTCTTTTTAAAAGCAACACAAAATTCTAGCAACAGATAATCATATAAGCTAGTTTCCATTAGTAAAACACAAATTGCTGAATCATTGCCCTTTTCAGGTACTTCACAGAGAAAAAATATTTTAGTGGCTATTTATTCTAGTGCCTAATTAGTAAAGAGATCCTACAAGATCAAGATCCATTTCCTAGATTTTCTAGAGCTTGTTCTAAAATCTATTCAGTTCAACAGCACTCATGTCAACTTAATAAGAATCAGGCCTCAGTGAAAAAAAATAAAACAAATAAACTACAACTGTTCACCTGTATTTGGCAATGCACCCTGGAATTGAATGAAAAAACCCACAGCCTGCAAACAGTAAACTTGTAGGTAATAACATATTGTTGCGTTTCAACACCAATGTTTTTTTTCATTCAGAGTATCTTCAAACAAAAAATTGCTTTTTTCTGAAATAATAGCATTTGGTTTGCTCTTCAGTTTTTAAAATATATTTTATCCACTCTGCTGACTGAAAGAATGAAATTGATTAAACACTATGCTAATTTACCCAAGTGACAAGCCTTTACTGCCAGAGGCAAATTAAAAAAAAAAAAATACTGTCAAGAGTGTCTATAAAACTAGCTAGTCTACACAAGATTTCAGAACCCTCCAGATTAATTTTTCAGTATTTGAGAAAGGCTCCATGGTACCAAAGATATTTAGGATATTTTACTAATTCTTCTGGTGGAAACTACTTTTTTAGCATCTTTATTTTAGTACCTTAACCATATCAGAATATTTCCATACATCTTGGAATGGTAATAAAATTAGAAAAAAAAGATGCAAAACCCCTTTATTCAGTCATGTTCATTTTCCTGTAGGCCTACAGGATGTTTTTGACTGATGTATCTGGTCTAGATTTAAATTATTCAAGAAATTGAGCTAATTGTCAGCCAAAATTTTTCCTTTGCATATTTTATCACATCACTCTTAGTTGTGTCCCACTGGACTACCTAAACAGTTCTTTTTCATCTCTAATTCTTATGTCCTCCAATATTCCTAAAGTGATTGTTGGAGCCTCTCTTAAATAATCATATCAAAAGTAAGAATGTGAAGTGTTCAGAATGTTCCCTCTCATCTTAGAAGCAATGAATGAAATTATTAATAACATGGCTAAGGACAATTTTTCTTTCCATGAATTTTATAAGGGCATGTTATTTTAATCACGGACTGAGCAATGAATAAATAGATTATGAAGATCACAATTTCCTTCTCTCTTTTGTCTTGGAAACCTTAATGGGGGTCTGATAGCAGCCTTTAAATACCTTTGAGGAGTTTATTGAAAAGACCTAGCCAGACCCTTCACAGTGGTGTCTGGCAGGAACATGATAACAGGCTGAAGCAAGAAGCTCTGGCTCAGTATCAGTGAAAGCATTTTCCCCCTAAGGACAGTCCCGCAGGGAAGAATGTTTCCCACGGAGCTGGTGTCATCTTCACCCTTGAGAGTTCTCACCACCTGGATGAATAAAGTCCTGACCAACCACATTTCATCTCATAATTGACTCTGCTTTGAGTTAGAGGTTGAACTAAAGCAACCTTCTGACATCACCTCCAGTCACAGAATTATCATGCCATTCTACATGAAAGAATGAGGAAGTAACCAAGTAGGGAAATAAGAAATAGAGGAAAGCAGAAAAATCAATCATTTGCTTAGTCAAAGTTTCTGGGGATACTGTTGCCTTTTTATCCTATACATACATTTAAGATGTGAAGACATGAAAATAAGCTTTCATTCCCTAAAGTAACGTTGTCTCATTATTATCACCATTGTCTCATTATTATCATCACTTAATAACAGTTTAAAAACATATTTAGGTATTGGGGGAGAGTTTAGGCTTTTTCTCATAATTAAATACTATGTAAGATTTCTTGGTAGGGCTTTCTCAGAAAGTAATTTGTAAAGAAAATAAGGATGCAGGTAACATATACATTGAGATGGCTCCTTGGAATATGCAACTCTCTTAGCCCTACCTATTGATAAAACTTGTTTAGAGAACTGCCGTTTTGAGCTATAAGGAGCTCCATTTAATTCATCATTATGCCTGAACTTTGTATTCTGCAATATGCAACATACGTTCCTGGTTATGCGTTGTGCATTTTAATCCCATCTGTCTCTGTGCTTGATCAGCTATTTAAACAATACTAATCACCACAGGAATTCAAGGAATGGAACATTTATTCCTAGAAGGAACTGCTTTCTTTCTTTTCAGTTAAGTTTCACTGCAATAAATGTTTAATTTTTTATTTCAGTGATAAAAGTGTTAGAGAACACCCATAAAAACATTAGTAACTTAGGGAGTTATATTACATAAACATCCACCATTTCATCAACAACGAATACAAATATAAACAAATTATAACATATGTCATTACTTAGCTTAAAAGTTTAAAATTACTTATTAACCTAAAAAAATAAAGCTTTCTATAGTGCCTTATTTCTGGTTTCATGGACATTTCCATATCTTCTTCAATTACTTGACCAAACAAACTCTATGTGATTATAAAGGTCAAGCTGTTTTTTCTCTCATATTTAATGTTTAGTCACATACATGACAGCTGTTGCACTCGTGGTTAAACCTGGGATGATACTCTTGCTGATACACCTGCAAGTAAAGAATTTCTGGGTCATAGGCAAGGAACACTGAAAACTCATTTTTCCATTAGATAAACACAACTCTGAATATGCCTATGCAACTGCCCCATGGATCAAGTATTTTTAGAAGGGAAAAGGTCCTATGGCTGCAACTATGTGTATATATACACACACCACTAAACTTAAGCAATAGCTCTTCTGACAACTTTTGGTTCAATAGTTTCCAAAAGGCTTTGTTTGTCAAATGTATTAACTGATTGTCATGAAAAAGAAATATACAGAAGAATACATCTGTCATTACACCATATACTTCCTTAATTCACTGATAAACAGAGTCAGACTGAGAAACAGTCACACTGATTGATGGCTGATTCTAAAGCAGTGTTCTCCTAGGCAATCTACCATGACACCAAAAGAGTGAATGCCAGGAATGTGCAAGAATTTTTACCAGTGCCATCCTCTGTTTAGTGCTATGGCAATGGTTCTTTAGGGAACTGGTCATTGCAAGGTGCAGAGGAAACTGAGTGTTTAGTTTCTGCAGCTTACATTCCCTCAGAAGGGAATTAAGAAAGAACATTAAGTCCTTGGAAGGCAAGCACCCACTCAGGGATGTTTCAGACTTTAGAGCTAATGTGCACATTAAATGTATTGTTTCTGAACCTTATATAGATTTAAAGATAAATGCTTTTAGCTCTGAGCTGATGCCATATGATTATCTCTAAGGAAAAGAAGAGACACTGTGATTATTTCAAACTTATAACAACATGAATTCACTGAGGAAAAATTGTTGATGTTCTTTTTCAATTCTAAATTTAAAACTTATTGCTAGAAAGAGATAAAAATGGTGCTAGATGCAGTAGGGAATCTTTAATATGGCTAACTCTTGTACAAAGATTTATATGCTTTGATGATGCAATTGCCCACTCTGAAGGACCTGCACAGTGACTGGAATATTTACTTCATTTTGTGTTTCTGTTTGGACTTGAAACATAAATATGTCAAAGGCCAAGGCTTTCTCCTATGAGCCCCTCTACCGCCCACCTCTAGTCTACTTGAAAGTGTCATAAGTCTATACAATAGATCTCATTTATTATGAATTTATGATTTATTGCCATGAATACCTACAGGTGTAGTGCAAAAATCCTTGATTTCTGAATTGCAGTTTAATAAGCTACTCGTAAAGCTATTATAGAACATTACTGAGTGGCCAGAACACATAAATATTTAATCAGGAGTCAAGACTTCCTTGCACTTAAAAGAACAGCTTCTTAAAGTAAGAGACATGGAGATTTTTGAAAACTTGTGTTTTAATATACCTCGTAAGTGCTGTTAAAGAATTTTTTTTTGCTTTAAAAGGATTTGCATACATATAGTTACTTATATATATATATAGGGAGAAATATTATTAAAAAAATAAAACAAAGGTCTAAATATTTTTTTAAAATTCAGTTGAGGTTTAAGCTATAAGGTTAGTAATCTCATTAAAAAATATTAAATTATAATAAGGCAACTATGAGACAGGACTTTGATTATATTTCCTTTAGGAAAAGTCAGTGTGATCCTAGTTGATAGTGTGTAGTCTCATGCTATCCAAACACCACTGTTAAGCCACAAAAAGCTCAAGGCTCTTCAGGGACCATGTACCTATAAAACTGAAGCAGTTTTTATAGTGTCATGGACTGTGAAAGAGAAATCATCTCTCTAATTTACTTGCAGTAAAAGGGAATCAAAAATTTGTAACAGAAGGGGGGGGGAAATATAACCTTGATAAAATAGAAAAATATAGGCTTCATCAACAACCTCTGATTCTGTTTAGTAACTTTTGGTTTTGTTCCTAACTGAAGTGCTATATGAACCTCTGGACAATTCAAGCAAAAAGAACTAGCTTTAGTCTTTCAACACCTCTTTCTTTTATTATAGAATGTGAGTTAGAGTAGCTAGGTAGTATAAACAAGCTCTAAATCTCATGAATCTTGCTGCCCATTCTGTTCCCATCTGTGCAGTCTCCAATATGACAATCATATTTTGCATTTAGGCAGCCACCATTTGCTCAGAAAGAAGAGTGATGTCTAATTTGCCCAAACAGTAGCAAATACAATATTGCCTTTACCATCCAGCCTCTAAAATTACTGAGTCATGCTTTCTTTCTTTTTTCCACACATAATGAGGCAGGGGAAAAAAAATGTATGCTATATCAATTTCCCTGTTTCTAGAGACCAAGTATATTTCCAATTGATTTCTTTTAGCCTAAATTAGAGATTGGGCAAATGGAACCTCCCACACAACTGTTCCAAGTGTCAGCAAGGAGTGGTTGAACTAATGTATCTCCATGGCTATGACTGGAAAAGGTCTGTGCTTCCCTTCACTACTTTGAACGTGACAGTAATCATGTGAGAAGAATCATACTAACAGGATTTCAGACCAAACTGGCAGTCACTTCATAAGAAACACTAATCTCCAGAGATTTCCCACCAGTTAAGCCAAGAAACAGTGAGAAATATTTGCAAGCTTCCAGCTAACACGTGTGAGTCTAAATCTGCATCCTGGCCTGAATAACAGCACTGCTTCCCTGCCCAGTTTTCTTCTGTTTATGCTCATGCCATGGCTGTTTCATGGCACCAAGAAGATAATAAAATAAAATAAAAAGGACTGATAAAAATGTCATCAAAGTTTAAAATAACTACCATTAGGGGTTTTTGGTACTTCAGAACAAGTTTCTGAAATATAATGGAAAAGTCCTGTTGAATAAATAATAGTAGGTACTGCAATAATGAAAGAGAATGATTGTATAACAAATTATAGAGTGTGCATGAAAATGTGTTTGCTTTATACGTACTATAGGCTGGTGAACATTAACAATAAATTGCTTTTTAATTCTTCTTAGATAAAGTTATCTTAAAAATTCATGTCATCTGCAATATGTGCAGTGATGTACATTTAGATAAATAACACACATTGTTATTGTCAAAAAGGAACTTATAAATTATTGGCTAGAATATATATCAAAGAATCTTAATTAGAGACTGGCTTAGCTCCAAGAAAGTAGAGAAAAATACAAAGAAAATAATTCCTAAGAATTGTCTACCATTCCTCAGGCTGGTATGTTCAAGGTAGCTGTCACAGGATTTTCCCAGTTTTCCTTGCTATAGATACTGATCTTCATCCTGTCAGGTCATAAGTACAGCCCTGCTCCCCTGTAACCCTTGAGCTTATTCTATTTGACTTGCTGGACTTGAATCAGATGAGTGAAAGGTTTTGTTTGCTTTAAAGATGTAACATGAAAGAAAAGCACTCACCAGCAAGCAAAGAGCTGTCTAAGAATTATGTGACCCAACTGAAGTGTCTTTGTTTTCCAAGACAGTTATAGCAGATCAAGCTTAAATATTGTTCAACTGACACCCAGTCTAGGTGTGATATAAAACCTTCTAGGACTGTTTATTGACACATAATAGGTCGACATAAAAGATACTTTTCTCTGGAAGATTATATGTGAGAGGAATGGGGCTAGAAAATTGAACTATGCATATAGTAAAACTAAACAGTTGTCAGAATAAAAAATTGGGTCATTTTCCTGTGGCTTGTAAGAAGTGAACACACAGACCCAGCCCACTCAGAGTGCAGGCTGGTTTCATCAACAACAGGCAGCTTAGTTGGGACACCATTCAGCTGTCACATTACTTTGTTCTTCTACCAGACAATTAAAATAAATCAGTATCAGAATTGTAGTGTCTATGTAGACCAAACTCTCTTGTTTCAGATCGGCGTGTTTCTCATGTACAAAACAATTTTAATATGTAAAATTAGGTCTATTAAATTAGGCATACAAAGACACTTGAACAAATTTCAGTAGTTAATAATCATCTGAATTAGATCATGCCACACTACAACTCTCTCTTCTCTGCAGTTAATACCATAGTTACAAACAGGAGATGAGGGCTCATCTGTTTAGGATTAACACATGGCATTGTTGCAACAAGAAGAGAAGCAGCTAAGCTGTGAGAAGAATATTTACCTAAACTGATGATGTTTTAGTAATATAAAATTAGCTCTCTTTGGGTTTGCTATGATGCTTTATTTTTTCCCTTTAATTCCTTTTTGCCTTGCTGTAATGTAAGATTACCTGGCTTCACTCAGTTATTGAAATCTCTTTGGGAAAAAATGTGAAACATGCAATGTAATCTATAATTTGGAACTCAAATATGACATAAGCAGATAGTCATTCTAAAGTAACTTAACCTTGCTTACCCTGATGAAATTAAAACATTTCATCTGTAAATTCAGCAGCTACTATTACGTACACATTGTAGAAAAGTTAAGTATGTATGTTCTAGCCAACATGAATAAAACCAATCAAGTACCTAAGCATCCCTTAGTTTTGGATAAATGTAGTGTTATAGGACATTCTAAATCAACTATCTAAAACCAAAAAATTAACCAAAAGTAGTACCTTCTCTTAGTGCATGTTGCTGTAAGAATTATAGTCTTCCAACAAGTTTTTCTATTCAAGGCTTACAGTTGCTATAACATGCATATCTAATCCATGATGTGTCAGCTGTGTCTCATTATAAACAAAATACACCAATTAAACTGAGGGGCTTTTCCATTCTCTATTTCTAGTCCTGTCTTTGATTCCCAAAATCTATGCTAATTTTCTTTTCACAAGAAATGTGTCAAAGTTCATTACTTGTTGTGTATTTATGTTCACATCCAGTGAAATATTTAAAAGGAACAATAGCTAATATTATATACCTTGCAATAAATCATTAAACACAATTGTCCTGATACCCTGTACAGTATAGCTAAATATCTGGATATTTGTAAAAGGTAGGTAAAATTTAGTTCTTCTCAGCATCCTGAGTTAGGGAGTGCTTTGGGTCATGTGTAGTCATGTAAAGTGTAAAGATGGCAAAAGCTATCAGATTAATGATGAAGGAGGGGGAGGAGGTGCTGCAGGTGCAGGAGCTGAGATTCCCCTACAGCCCTGGTGCAGACCACGATGAAGCAGCTGTGCCTCTGCAGCCCATGGAGGATCACAGGGATTCAGAGATCCACCTGCAGTCCCTGGAGGAGCCCCACGCAGGAGCATCTGAGAGGGACCTGTGAACCCCTGGGAAACCCATGCTGGAGCAAGATCCTGGCCAGGACCCACATGGAGAGAGGAGCCCACGCTGGAGTAGGTTTCCTGGTAGGACTTGTGACCCCCACTGGAGCAGGCTGTGCCTGAAGGACTGCACCCTGTGGAAGAGTGACCCACACTGCAGNTCAACTGACACCCAGTCTAGGTGTGATATAAAACCTTCTAGGACTGTTTATTGACACATAATAGGTCGACATAAAAGATACTTTTCTCTGGAAGGTTATATGTGAGAGGAATGGGGCTAGAAAATTGAACTATGCATATAGTAAAACTAAACAGTTGTCAGAATAAAAAATTGGGTCATATTCCTGTGGCTTGTAAGAAGTGAACACACAGACCCAGCCCACTCAGAGTGCAGGCTGGTTTCATCAACAACAGGCAGCTTAGTTGGGACACCATTCAGCTGTCACATTACTTTGTTCTTCTACCAGACAATTAAAATAAATCAGTATCAGAATTGTAGTGTCTATGTAGACCAAACTCTCTTGTTTCAGATCGGCTTGTTTCTCATGTACAAAACAATTTTAATATGTAAAATTAGGTCTATTAAATTAGGCATAAAAAGACACTTGAACAAATTTCAGTAGTTAATAATCATCTGAATTAGATCATGCCACACTACAACTCTCTCTTCTCTGCAGTTAATACCATAGTTACAAACAGGAGATGAGGGCTCATCTGTTTAGGATTAACACATGGCATTGTTGCAACAAGAAGAGAAGCAGCTAAGCTGTGAGGAGAATATTTACCTAAACTGATGATGTTTTAGTAATATAAAATTAGCTCTCTTTGGGTTTGCTATGATGCTTTATTTTTTCCCTTTAATTCCTTTTTGCCTTGCTGTAATGTAAGATTACCTGGCTTCACTCAGTTATTGAAATCTCTTTGGGAAAAAATGTGAAACATGCAATGTAATCTATAATTTGGAACTCAAATATGACATAAGCAGATAGTCATTCTAAAGTAACTTAATCTTGCTTACCCTGATGGAATTAAAACATTTCATCTGTAAATTCAGCAGCTACTATTACGTACACATTGTAGAAAAGTTAAGTATGTATGTTCTAGCCAACATGAATAAAACCAATCAAGTACCTAAGCATCCCTTAGTTTTGGATAAATGTAGTGTTATAGGACATTCTAAATCAACTATCTAAAACCAAAAAATTAACCAAAAGTAGTACCTTCTCTTAGTGCATGTTGCTGTAAGAATTATAGTCTTCCAACAAGTTTTTCTATTCAAGGCTTACAGTTGCTATAACATGCATATCTAATCCATGATGTGTCAGCTGTGTCTCATTATAAACAAAATACACCAATTAAACTGAGGGGCTTTTCCATTCTCTATTTCTAGTCCTGTCTTTGATTCCCAAAATCTATGCTAATTTTATTTTCACAAGAAATGTGTCAAAGTTCATTACTTGTTGTGTATTTATGGTCACATCCAGTGAAATATTTAAAAGGAACAATAGCTAATATTATATACCTTGCAATAAATCATTAAACACAATTGTCCTGATACCCTGTCCAGTATAGCTAAATATCTGGATATTTGTAAAAGGTAGGTAAAATTTAGTTCTTCTCAGCATCCTGAGTTAGGGAGTGCTTTGGGTCATGTGTAGTCATGTAAAGTGTAAAGATGGCAAAAGCTATCAGATTAATGATGAAGGAGGGGGAGGAGGTGCTGCAGGTGCAGGAGCTGAGATTCCCCTACAGCCCTGGTGCAGACCACGATGAAGCAGCTGTGCCTCTGCAGCCCATGGAGGATCACAGGGATTCAGAGATCCACCTGCAGTCCCTGGAGGAGCCCCACGCAGGAGCATCTGAGAGGGACCTGTGAACCCCTGGGAAACCCATGCTGGAGCAAGATCCTGGCCAGGACCCACATGGAGAGAGAAGCCCATGCTGGAGCAGGTTTCCTGGTAGGACTTGTGACCCTTTGGGGGACCCCCACTGGAGCAGGCTGTGCCTGAAGGACTGCACCCTGTGGAAGAGTGACCCACACTGCAGCAGTTTGTGGAGATATGTTGCCCATAAGATAGACCCACACTGGAGAAGTTCATGGAGAACTGTCTGCACCACTTGTGGAGAGGAGATGGAGCTTGGGAAGGAGGGGGCAGTGGAAGAAAGGTGGTTTTTTAAGATTTATTTTAATTCTCATTGTCCTGATTTTGTTAGCAATAAATTCTTTTAATACCCCAAACTCAACTCTGTTTTGCCTATGACAGTATTTGATGAGTGATCTGTCCCAGATTTATTTCAACCCATGAACCTTTGGTATATTTTCTTTCCCCTCTCCAGTTGTGGAGGGAAGTGATAGACAGTCTCTGATGGGTGTCTGCCATCCAACCAGCATCAACCCACTACACCTTTACTGAAAGGATATATCTTTTTCTTTAAAATACACTATTAAAAAAGGAAGGGAGGAGAAGAGAAAGACAAACACTTTTCTATGCCAGAGGAAGGAAGTTCACATTCAGGACTTTTCCTGCCTCTTCCAAGTCCATCATCTTCCTTACTCAGCCTCCCTTCCTGGTGAAGAGAGTCTGAAATACTAAGGCATGCTGTACTTAAGGACTTGCCACCACTCTTTTTTCTGTGCAGAAGAATGTCCAGAAACCATTGGTTTATAAGTAGGCAATAATTAATACCTGATTTCATGAGTTCCTATTTACAGAACCATAAGAAATTTTTAGCCTTGAGCTTTGGCAACTGCTCCCAGAAAATTTCCTGCCTTTTACTTTTAACAGTCATTGAATAGAAGTTTTGAATTTATCTCAAAATTCAAGGTGGAGCACAAATTCCTTGTTCCCCCAATGGGGAATTTAAATTGAGAGAAGTGCTCAAGTTTTGTGCTTCCACTGTCAAGCAGAAGTATAGATACAAATGTGTAAAGAAGTACTTGTGACTGAATTTGGGGCAATGTAAGCTAAAAACATACAATATGGGGAGCATGGGCAATATCAGGACCACGAGTCAGCTAAGCAGAGGTTTTCAGAAGGGCAAGTTTAGTTTCAAGCATCTAAAAGGTGCCTGCATCTCTTGTTGGATCTAGTCCATAGTTTTGTCAAGGAAACTTTATAGGCTTGACTGTACTTTTATTTGAAGACAAATCCTGGGAGAGACCTCTAGATCTTAACTAGGTTCTAACCTTTTCCTGTGTAAGCAAGCATACTTTATTCTTAACTGTGTTTCTATTCATGCACTGTGTGAATCTCCGACTGCAGAGTATTAATGTCAACAAAAGGTTAATGAAAAAATAAGATTTTGAGGCTTCTTTTTTCATGCTCATCTGCTCATACCTGATTTGTTTTATTACTGAAGCTGATAGTTTTCAATAGCAGTGTTTAAATCTCACTTCTTATTGAAAAACAAAAATGAAGAGCTGAGTAATATTTGTTACTTATCTGTCCTTTATAGAATAAAAAGCAAAAGTTAAAAGCCGATGGGGTCATGGGTAAGTGTTATTGAATGTCACAGCCAGCAAGGAGTTTGCAACTGGAAGAAAAAAGTCCTTTCCCTTCCTTTTCTGTAGTCAGGCATGGTATTGCTATTCTTCAGGGTTTTTTATTCATTTCTTCCCATGCCCTTTAACCAGCTCTGATGGTCTGTCTTGAAATAAGGTTCAACTCTCTTATTTTTGGATAAAAGGTAGTGTGTTCTAAGGTTTTTCTTAGACCAAAGAATCCTCCAGTCTGGATTTTAAAACTCATATTTCTACAAATCACCATGCGACTCATTTTTTAATTCCCTCCCCTCTTTAAATTGTTTTGGTTTAGAACAAGAAATAAAGGGTAACAATTCTATGGTAAAGTATTTTGATATCTATAAAGAGAAAGATCCATATATTATTTCTTCTTTATTTCAGTATTGCAGTACATAGGGAAGACAGAAGACAAGCTTTGAGTGTGGAATACTTGGGACTTATAGGTCATCAGAAAAAATTGAAATCTATTTTATAATAAAGAAAATCAGCCAAATCTAAAATGTGTAAGATTAGCTCTTACAAAAATGCCTTCCCTCACTCTCAGTGTTAAAGGAGAGTTAATATTAACATAACCAAGCATTACAAAGGATATTCACAAATGAAATAAATAATGTGTAGATTTTATTTTAAAAAGACATTCAAAGAAGAAAAGATAAATTTCCCTTTCAGCAAATCTGAATGTTTTAGTAAAATGCTGTCCAAATGTTTTAATGTAACAATAGGTAAATTTTCAAGAGCTACACAAAAGATTTTTATCAGATCTTGATTTTTATCTAGTCCCTCAAGATCATCAATGAAAAATCTTTCCAACTGATAATTGCAGGAGATCCTAAATATTAGACATATACAGAGCCTTGGCAAATCACTACTGCATCAGCGAATGCCAGCTCACCCTCTCCAGTGCATTATGTGGAATTATGTATGTCAAGAAGAGCTTATCTAGGAAAAAATTTAGGTCTATAATGGAATGGATGGACAAAATGAAATATAATCTCCAAATAGTCAGCTGATAACAATGAAATCTAACTAGTCAGTTAAGGTACTCTTTGTGACATAAGCCAGACCAAGATTCAGAAGGAATTTACATTTTCACTTTCCCTCATTCCAGGAAGGAGAGTTGGCCAAATAAAATATGGTAATGGCAAAATTGTACTCTGAAGTCTGGTTTCACTGAAGAAATGGTACAAGAATTTATTTTCATTGTGCAATGGAAAAGGACATTATTTTTTTTTCTTTTTTGAGAGATAAGAACTCTTCTGATAATCAAAATAACACTTTCCATTTTCTGTCCTGCAGTTATGCCTTCTTAACTACATCAGTGTTAAAAATAGAGTTTGTCTTTAGTCAGTTTTTTTTTTTCACATATTGAGTCTGACAGTATTGAAATATGCAAACTCCCTAGTACTGGCAAAACATGAAAATGGAATATTGATATTTTGCTCACTATTCTTTTCAGATCATGTTAGCATCCTTTGCTACGATTTCAAAGTACAGTTCTTTTTAAAAGAACCATGCTGTTTCCTTCACAACTTTCTGCTTAACAAGGTTGTAAAGCATAATGTTGCACTTTGTTACCCTCCTGACAGATAGAACTGCCAAAAAGCCATTCTCTCTTTCTTAAGAGGCATTGGTGTGTCAGTCTTTATCTTCAGTTGTTCCTCTTCCATTTATATTACAAAATGAAATCATATTTACAGAAAAGAAATTATTCACATTACAATTTAATTGCTGTCGAATTAACAAGCAATTTTATTAACAAGCTTTGAATCAACATGTTTGTTGTGCCCCTATGGAAATCCTCCTGGATTGATTAAAGCTAAGGATTAAGCTGGTGATTTATTGATGAGAAGAGTGTCACTTTTATCTACAAGCAGGGATGTTTGTCTGCATCTATCTGCAGGGGCACACATTTTCTTGGGCTGATGGAAACAAAGTTTAAAACAAACAAGGACCCAATCAACAAAATAACAAAAAGAACCCAATGTAAGGGGAAAGGGCATTTTTAATATTTTTTTTCTCTTTTCCGTGGTACATGGATCAAAAGCCAGAGGTATGAAGAAAATTTTATTCCACCAGAAAACTTGTCACAGAAAAATTTGATGCCATCTGGCTTCATTCAGCTAATAATTGTTATATTGGTTTATAAAGCTCTGGTGGACCATTGCTCCTGAAAGGGGCACTTTAATCGTATGTGTTCCTACATCACTTAAAACACAGCAGTGGTGATTCATCAAAATGCTGTAATAACAGCATAAAGGAAAGTGATTATAAGCTTCTATGAATCACAGCACTGGGTGTCTTATGTGTGATTTTTTTTGCAATAATCTGTTTGACTGCACTTTGCACTAGGCTAGCTGATTTCCCATAGGCTGTGTTTCACGGCAATATCCAATATAACCTGCACAAAATAAAAAGCAGATATGAAGGTCATTTCAAGGAGAGTGAGGAGAACTTGCAAAAATCTGCCAGCTGAGCAAGCTGACTTTTCTTTAAAATTCATAAAGTGTACTCACCTGATGAGCATATCTTTTTTATACTTTTAAATTTTTCAATAGTGAAAGATGAATGAACATCTCTGAACAAAAAAACTTATTTTAATATTTGCTCCATAAAAGAAGTTCCTGCTACAATCAAAGCACTGAAAACATATACAGACAAAACTTAAAATGTCTTCCTTCCATTTACTTTTCATTCACAGGTCCACTAGAAATCCATATTTAATGGCTATTCTAAAGGAATGTTATTCGTGCTGCTTTTTATTAAGAACAAGTCTAGACTCATTATTTTAGTCAACAATATATTTGCAATGACCAGATCTCTACAGTAGGAACCAGCAGATGCTTCTGGTCTCCACAGTGTCACACCTTAAAATTTAAATTCTATTTTCAGCTATATAACTTTTAAGATGGTGAAGCAATGCCATTGATTTCACAGAACCTTACTCAAAGTAATACTGGTCCTACACTGCAGTGTAGTCTGGCATAAAAATTACGCTTTGGTGAACCTTTTTATTCATTTTATTTGAAATATCTGATAAGCAAAGTATCGTATAGCTGATTTCTGAAATCCAGAGACCTTTCAAAGGGTTACGAGACAGAACCTAGAAATAATATTAGGTCTGAGGCTTGCAATCAAGAGCTGCTCATGAACATAACATCCTAGTGGTGATAAAATATGACAGCAGGAAAGAAGGATTCCAAATGGTTTCACACTTCCTGTCTCTACTATTATGCTTTGGAAACAAGACTACAACAGTTTTTCCTCAGAGGATGTCTAAAGCATTCAGTCAGGAAAAATCAGATGGACAAGCAGAATCTCACTCCAGGGAGCTGTAACAATGAATTACTGCTGAAATCTTTTGACAGAGAGAAAAATGTAGGCTTGTGCTTTGTTTTAGACCACTGAGTCCTCTACACAGTTCATTTCTGTGGTGAAGGGTGTGAAGTGTTTGATCCTTGCTGTTTGTAAATCCAAACTGCAGCAAGGGCAATAATCATCACCCACTGATCGTCCAAGTCAATTGTCCCTTTTCCACAGTGATACCATTTGCAATAACTTGGCCTTCAAAGGATGTACCCAAAACTCTAACAAATGCAGATTGTCTTTGATCTAGTTTACTCCATGCAGAAGTCAGGTTTTGTGGGGTTTTTGAGTTTTGTGAGATTCATTTTTTTTCAGTATATCTGAAAACAAAACAAAACAAAACAAAACAAAACAAAAAAAAAAAGAAAGGGTAAGGGGAAAAAAAACAGGAAATTGAGAGGAAAAGGGGAAGTGGATGGGAAAGGGAAAAAAGAAAAAGGAAAAAGAAAAAAAAATTCTTCTGATTGTTTCATAACTCTCAGAATAAAAAAGCTGAGTTCTGCAAAGGATCTATGACATAAAAATAGTGTCAAAAATGATGATATTCTTTTAAAATGAAATATATTAAAAGCCTTAGTCACTCACTCCCTTGGACTTTCTAAAATAAATATACATTGGTCTTTGTGTTCCTGTTTACACCGCAGAGCATTCTGGTCTTCCTGACAATCAGAACTTTTTCATTTTCTGAAACTGTTTGGAAATGGATAGTTTGTACTTTATGCAAATATAAAGCAAAAAAATTATGCCTCAGGAAACAAAGTTTAAAGTACTTAATTTCAGGCATAGAAGCATAAGGCTATCCAAGATTGCAAAAGAAAGGAAGTTGTGTTACAGCTTGCTTATTCACTTGGACTTCAGGGCACATTTAATCATTTCCCGCACAGATTTTGCCTACAATGCAACAAAAATATGTACAGTATGACAGGGGTACTTTGGTCCCTGCATTGGACTGACAGTCCTGGCTCCCTGAGGTGATTTTGCTTGGCATGTCAGGACCTGGACCACATCCTACATCTTATATGTATAGGACTGCTCAAACTGCAGTCACTAATAAGGAAAAATGGTCTGAGGTAAGAGAATGGAAGAGTCACCACAAGTGTGGGGTCATTCCATTTTCTGGTCAGATAGAATGTCCTTAATTTGACTTTTAATTCACATTTCTCAATAAAAGTAAAATACTGCTACATACCAAATTTCTGAGCTTTTCTAAGAAATGTGCTTCTATTCTCACCATTTTTAAGACCACTGATAAGGATTAGCACAAAAGGTTTAGGGTGTGTGGAATAGAAGGGAATATGGTCAATTCCGTGCTTTCTAGCTACCTACTCAAAATATTTGAGATGGCCCTGAACAGTCATGACATGTGAGAACACACAAATCAAAAGCAAAATACTAGAAGTCTTCACTTGGGAGTGTTTGGCAGGTGTCAGCATCATTACTGTCCTTTAAGATTACATGACTTAAAGGCACACTCCTAACTTACAGCTGTAGTGGAAGACATTGGAAAATGGAGAAATCTGTGACTTCAAAAGATGGAACTCTGGCAAAACATGGGATTTATGTCACATAAATTCTTCAGTATTTGGCACAAAATGACTTCAAATGGCACAAAAATGCTTCAGAATTTTTAAGCTTTCCAAAGAATAAGCTATATTTTATTTCTTTCTCTGTAGTTACATACACTTCTGCTTGAGACATTCCTTATATGTCTCAGGAAAAGAAGACATTATACAGTGATTTGAATTTAGTCATGCAACTAGATCCAAAAAACTTGCAAGTTTTCCTAATTACAAGTACTTTCATCATTTTTTTTTACTAACACAGGAAAAAAAAATGCTTTTGCGCATTTATGGGTTTCTAAAAAAAAAAATTAATAAATAAAATTGATGTCAGAAAGACACTTCAGCAAAGACAAGAAATATGTGACAATTATTGAGTTTATACACTACACTTTTACTTTGCTAATTAAAACTATAGTAATGTAATAATTAAATTAAGGTCTCTACTAAAATTGAATCAATATACCAATAGATTTAGTCACAAATTATTAGCAAGTAATCAAATCAAATTAACCAATTGGCACCACAGTGAATTATTATATATTGGTATTTTCTGTGAAGATTTAAGGAGAATATACCTCCTTAGTCAAAATTAAATTGTTTTTTTTCCAAAAAGCTGAGAAAAAGATTTTGACTTATAGGAATTTTTGCCAAGAAATTTTCCTCAAACTGCTGAGGTAAGAGCTATTAGAACAATCAACAAAAACACTCTTTTATAAGGCATATAATTACAAAACAGACATACTTTTTTCCATACTTGCATTGTTAAGGGCAATTATCACACTGCTTTCAGCATTTAAAAAATATCCTGGACTTCTTAGTGTCAAAGGATTGGAGTTCATAATTCATACTACTTGATAAAACATGAGCTGCTTTTACATTTATCATAGTTCTACTCAGAATTAAGCAATTTTCCCAGCTGTACTCAAATTTCTGCATAATACTTCACATGATTAAGCACCTTAGTTCTTCAAATGTATCTTTCGCTAATTCCAGGCAAGCAGCCTCAGGAATTCCAGTTTGTTTTAAAAACCCAGTTGTTTAGTTTTATAATTCACAGACACTGTTTATTTCAAATAACTTCCTCTGCAAGTAGTTATTTTTTTCAGTCAAATCATGAGATGAGAAGCCCTGCTGCTCTGGCTGCCTGAAGGTCAAAGGGTTGTGTGGGAGAGAATTTACCATGGAAGAAACAATCCAACTTTACCTGGGTGACAGCAATTATGCAGAATAACAAAAGGATAAGTTAAGTTACAAGATGAGAACTCTAATATATTCTCCCCAGGGTCTGTCACTCACTCAGCTATGAGAAAAACAATGCCAGACTTCATTTTAGCAGTTATGTCTCCATATTGCTGAGATAGCAAAGCCTGTGTGACTCGCACAGCATACTTTGTTGCTTTACTTCCTGGGTGTCTGCTCCTCAGGTCACCTCCTCTTAGGCTGTCATTCCTTGGAAGAATCAATTTTTAATTTAAGTGTCCCCATGAATTGATAGTGAAGTCATAACTTTCTTCAAAAGGCCAACCCTGGGCACACCTTTAACCTATAGTGAAAGAGAAATGTGGGAAAACGTATGGAACAACATTCACAGTATATTAACATCCAGATCAAGACATAAAAATGTTATTGGGGAGAGGACTGTGGAGGGCATAGACTCTTCAACCCTCACAATAGGAGAGGTGCAGTAGGGGGGACAACACATTGTCTTGATTTGGGTAGGCACTTAAGGAGGAAATACTTGGAAGAGGTACTCACCCACACACATTCCCTACAGCCATTCCCATTAAGTCCTTAATCTAACTGAAAAGTGAATTACAAATGAAAAATAAATGTACCTCCTGGGTACATAGAAACACCCTCTGTGTTTCATGTATTAAAGGCATCCAAGAGTGAAATTTATTTATTTTCTTAGGTTGCTGTTTGCATTTTTTCTTACACTCAGGCATTTTTAGCCATTTAAGAAGTAGGTGATTTTTGCCACTTATCTTGAGTTTCAGCTCCCTCCCTGCCCCTGAGTATATTTTAATCACTCCAGAAATGCAAATTATACTCATATGTAAGAATATCAACAATAATAGGCACTATTTCCAAGCTTGTACAAGTGAGACTCAGAATGGTCAAGATGTTGCCCAAAAAAATGTGCTGGTTCCATGAAATAAGTTTCAGTGGCCCATGAAAGAAGCCAAAGCAGAATACATTCTGATGTGTAATCTTGTCTCTAAACAACAAAAGACCAATCATTCTCTGAAGATCCCATTACACAATTACTCAGACTATTACTTTATGCCTTTATCAACAGCTTCTGACTGAGGCACAAGCTAAAGGCAATGGGAAATCTAAAAGGACTTTCAGACATTAATGTGGCAGTAAAACACTGCTTTATTTTATAAAGCAATGCTTCTAATAGTTGTTTCTCTCGTCAAATCAATAAGAATATGCAAACATGGATATAAATTCCCTGTTGCAGCATATACTTAGATGGTAAATCAGCTATAGAAGTCTTCCACAAAACCCAACTTGGTTAAAAACCGTTTTTCCTCAGAGAGTGATTAAATAATGATACATAGTAAATAATATCATTACTTTGGATAGGTTTAGTTTGCCTTTCTTTTGCAAAAAGCCTTTCTCTATACTCATTGATATGTATAGAAATAAACATATTGGTCTTGAATTTCAAGGGGGAAATACTCTGGAACTGAGCAATTTTATTTGTTTCATTTTTTGGAGGGGCTCTCTCATTCTATTTATATTGATTAAATGGACAAAAATAATGCACTAAAAATCCTATATTTTGGTCTAAATTTTCATATTTTGGGCATCTTCTCTTGAGGAATACCACTGAAATATGTGTTTGACTTATTAATTTTGAAAATGATATTTGAAAAGGGATATTTGACCTGTGTTGTTGTAAGTTTTAAATAAAAGTGCCAGAAATGTATGGCCTTATCTAAGGTCTGTTCAAAATAAAATGAAGATTTCAGTGGGCTTCCTCCAAGTTTAGCAAGGAACTCTTGGAAAAATATGTTTCCAGTAATTATGTTGTAAAAAATCTCTTCAATAGCATCTTATGTCTAAGTAAAATTTCATCATTCTGCTAAATTTTGTTCTCTTATTTTAGTAATGTTATGCATATTTTACAAAACTATGAAATATTTTTATTTTATTTTTTCTTATTCTTCCTGGTTCTGCTACTTATTTTCAGCAATTAGAATAACATACTTTATGTGAATACTTCCTTTCTCTACTTTTTTCTTGCTTTTGCTCCTTAGCTGGTTAAAAAGGGGCATTGAAATGTTTTCATGTTTTCATTCCCAACTAGAAGCTTTTCCTAATGACATTTGCATCTGTGTCATGAGTCATTAGAGAAATCCTGACCACAAACATCAATAATCTGAAAGGCAAGCAGAAAACACCTTGAGGTAAAGCTGCATTCTCAGCTTTCATTAGAAACTTATGTTTCTAATGAACCTTTCACTGAATGGTATAGAGGGAATGAAAAAAGTTTTCCTGATGTTTTGCGGTACACATTGAATTTAGGAAATACTTTTATGCATATGTTGTATAATATATATGTCCACATATTTAGAATTCTGTTATATATATATATATATATCTACAGGTATTATATCCATGGTTCACCTATGGCAATCGCCAAATACCCTGGGACTTGCACAAGCTCCTGGCAGGTACCACTGTAATATTATTCATCACCTGTCATCAAGTGGCATCCTCAAGTCCAAGCCTGCTGATGAAACAAGCTGTACTCAAGAAAACACAGTCCCTGCTACAATATGGTCTTAGTAGCTACTGCTCTGGAAATCAGTGAACATATCATGACCAAGTTAATTTGGAGTCTCTAGGACTGGATAAGTGAGCTGGGACCCAAACAGTGCCATTAAGATGTCTAAGTTACCTTCTAAGCATTTTAATCACACGCCCAGTAAAAACCTGCTTTCTGGAACCCATATGGTTCTGGTGAGCACAAAAACACAATTAAGTTATTGGGCTTCTTGTATAGCAGCTGCTCTGCTTTACTAATCTTTCTCCCACTTTACTCTCTGAGCAGTGTAAAACAATGGGTCATTTCTTCGTCTGATGTAAACTGCTTTTTACCACTGATTTAACAAAGACAGTGTAAAGCAGTAGAACCACAAAGGTGTACACCACAGACCTGGTGTGCACCCTGGTTTAAAAATCATCATGCCACAGAAACAGTCTCTCATTTCAATCTCAATGAAGAAATGTATTTTCTTCAAAGTTATTCTATGTGCTGTGTAAAACATATGAATGTTCAGTTCCGAAGCAATCTCTCAAGATTTCTCATGTTTGAGACAAAATCTGTGTCTTTTGGAAAAAAATATTTTTCAGCCACTGTTTTCTCAAAGGTCTCAGGTTATAGGAGAATTCATATTATTGACTGTAAGGATCCATTATAGGACACCCATTCCTGTACTGTTCCTAAACATTTAGTAGAGCATGAGACATATTTCTTCAGGGACAACTAATTTCTAAACTGAGCTGCTGTTCTCTGTCATCCTCTGGAAGACACATAAGTACACATATATAATTGGTTCCTATCATTTCCCCTTATACAGTTATAACAGTTAAAAAGTAGGGGTAATATTCTCCTAAACATGATTCCTGAACTAGATGGCTAAAGAGAAAAATGGCTGGAATATCCTGTACTGTTTCTAGACTTGGAAGGTCAAAATATATTCTCTTATCAAACATGGAAGTTAAAAAAAAAAAAAAAACCCATACAGCTAAAAAGATTCTGGACACTTATAAAAACGTTTTTTTCTTGTTGCAACTTTTAAGAATTTTTGTATGTGCAAATGAGTGAGAAAGAGTTGAAAATTCAAAAGCCATTGCTTGGAAAATGGAGGGAGGAGAATATTTTAACTTATAGTATATATTGTTCTTATTTCATGATTTGTTGTTTTCAAGATAGCATTCTCCACTATCCTTTTCCTTGAAGCTCCATTTATATAATTATTATGTTTGCAGTAAACACATGCACAGCAAGCACTTTCAGTGATATATAAAATAGGAGAAAATTATCTTTGCAAGGATATTTGCTTTCCCGGAAACAGGCCAGACTGGAAGTTAATTTAACTGTAATTATGCTAAAGCACAATTCTTTTATGCCACAGTCACTCACAAAATACAATCCTACAAATGCCTTTCTCAAGCTTTGTTACATGCTGGCTTTCAGTCTTACGGGAGCAAATCTCTCCCACTGCTATTGATCTGTCTTTTAAATTATTCTCCCATGAGGCTTTCAGCTAAGAGCATCTTTTCCTTGAATCTCTTTGTATTTTTAATTGGCTTATGTTTGTTTAAACAAAATCACACCAGCGCTTTAGGCTGCAGTCATCAACTCATTGCATTCAAAACCAGACACACTGTACTCCAGCAGCCTTCACTTCTGTCCTCTACTGGACTCATCTCTTTGGAGATGAAATCTGTCACAAGGACATTAAAGAAAAAAAAAAAAAAGGCATACAAAATTGCCTTTGGATTGGGTTGCCAGGGACATAGCTGGGATTTGCATAATGTTGTTAGAGTCCTAAAGATGAAAGGAAGGGTAGATTGTGCCATTTGTCTGCAAGTCCTGGCTAGCAGGTGGTGAGTAGACACTGCCCCAGGAGGAGCACTGGAGAGATGATGCCTCAGGCACCCCCAGACCTTCCTTCCCACATCATCTCTGAGCGTGGGGAGAGGCTTTATGCACTTTTCTCTGACATCATGGCACCACACATTTCACCTGTCCTGCTCTCCCAGGTGAAGTGAGGCTGTCAATGCTGCAGACTCAGCTTTTCCCTGAACCCTCATCAGTGGATGAGTGGTTCCCAAGCTCCCCTCACTGAAGGCAGCACAGAAACTGCTATTGTGTGCTGTCCATGTACCACTGTGCAAAGAGAAAGAAGTTCTTATTTCCCCTCTACCCCTCCTTGGCTGAGTAAATAGGGTTAAGAGCCAGAACACAAAATAAAATATAGAGTACGGGTGGTGAAAGCAATACCAAAAAGCATTTCTTGTCATTCTAGTTTATGCTTATGTACTTTGATCCCAGACTATTTTTGAATAGTGTGAAGTGAGGCATTTTCAAGGATTTTTAACTTTATCCCATGCTTTTAACTATTTCCAGTCAATTACCAGCTGCTAAAGCACTTTTCTTCTTCTGTGGCATAAACTCAAGAGAAAGGAAGTAAAGCTTTTCTCATATTCTATTATATTTTAGTTTAGATTGATATAAAGCCAAGGCTTTAAAGGTCACATGGGCATGCTAACAATACAGCCCACATCCCAGTACAGCCTTACACAGACAGCACGGTCTTCATGTCACAGTCCACAGTAAGAATTCCCTAAAAACCCTCGTTCCTGGGTGCAAGCCTGTTGTGAAGATGCTCTTCCTCTCTCCTCATGACATTATACCTTCCATGCAGCATGGTAGGTATTGTAGGAGGGACACCTACATGTCACCTTGTCAAGCCTTATGTGTCTCCTTTTATGCCCACTCAGTTACTTACAAACAGATTGAGATACAACTAGAGATAGTAATATTTTTCAAGACAAATAAAAGTGCACCTGGCATGCACTTCTAGAAGACACAGACTTCTTGCTCTATAGGCAAGCACTGAAAGGCATTGCTGATTATTGACATAATCTGAACTAACAATATTTGTGGCACCAACTGAGGTACCAGCCTCTTGGTTAGCTCCATTCAACCCAAGCTTAAGAATACTCAAACTACTCATTCTTATATGAACTAATCACTAAAGTTTTGTATTGAAATATTAATCTCAACTAGTTAAGTTCATGCAAAGGAATGAGAGGTATTGAGCCACTAGATTAGAGGACAAGACATTGCTGGGCTGTGTGAGTGCTCCATTGTGGTTTCCCACGATCAGCATCATCTCATAGAATCAGAGAATCAGAATGGCTAGAGTTGGAAGGGACCTCACAGACCATCTGGTTCCAGCACCCTGCCATGGAAAGGGACACCTTCCACTAGACCAGGTGTCATCAGACACTAAATGAATAGAAATCAAATTAGCGGAAAATTAGTAGAAAATAAGGCAAATTACTCACAACCATAGTATTAGAATGGAACAGCATTCAGTCAAACTGACTGATTGATTTAGAATAGCTAAAGGAATGAACTTAGCTGTGCAGCTAGTGGTGGACTTGTAGAAATTGTTTCCACTGCGCTTTGGGGAAGGAGTTCAAACCAAATCAACAACAGAGAGAAACTAAAGCAAGCAACAGAAGATCCTCTACAGTCCAGAACCCACCAGCTGTGTGTCTTGGGGCAGGGAGGACAGAGTGCACTGCAGGGAGCAGCCAGACTCACAGGCTCTGCCCAGTGCTGCTCCAGCCTAGTAGGGCAACTATCCTCATATCCTTTGGTTGTGCCTGAAAGTAGCAATTAATATTCATATTTTTCTTGTAATATTGCCCAAAATATTCAAATAGGTCTTACTGGATTTACACACTACACAAGTGTGAAACTCCCCATGTAAACCAGGGAATTTACAGACTAAATACTGAAACACTGCCATAGAACAAACCAATCAGAGGAAATTCTAAAACTTTGGAATGCTTGCAGATCAGTCAGGTTTTCAGGTATGCAGGGATGACCAAAGTACTTTTCAAAAATAACAGAAACCACAAGTGGCAATGCAAATTCACCATCAAAAGCAAGATTAATTGGAATAGGTTGGTAGACATGTAAGTATAAGATGAAAAATTGAACTGCCTTCATAGGGTGTTTTGCAAGCTCTGAGATTTTAACTAAATCATACAAATAAACAATATACTTGGGGAATCACATTCACAGGTACTTTGTGAGCTTTTTAATGAGATATGGTGATATGAAGAATAAATAATTTTTGTATTTCTTAATTAAAAAAACAGCATAAACATAAAATCACAAATACATTTCAATTAACAGTAGAATGCAACATAAAACAAATTTTATCTCAGCATCCTACATGCAAAAATATTCTTGTTCATTACTAACCTGATTTCTGATCTTTTGTTATCTTTCTTCATATGCTATCATCTAAATAAAATAATTCCAAACTTTTGTGCTGAAAACAAGGTTGATAAAAACATTGTTAGTGTCATGTGTGAAATTCAGAAGTGAAGGCTTAATTGAACTTTGCATCTTAAATGAAAGACTTGGAATTGGCTTTCCCGATGGTAGAATCAGTGTCTCCCAAGATACAAAAATCTCATAATATACTTAAAAGAAGCAGCCAGGATGAGACCATTCCATAGTTAAATTTACAAAGGAAGTGGCAAGTATGAATATATTGTTATAAAGTCTGAATTAACCTAAGCTTTTGAATCTTAAAATGTCAACTTACATTGCTTCCAGCATTTTCCAGTTGCAACATTCTCTGTAAGATTGATTACTAATTAAGGTGTGAATTCTTTAAAGAAAAATAACCATCCTAGTGACACAAAGATAAAAAAAAATTCTTGGAAAATATTATGAGAAATATTTAGTGTTGTCATCTTGAAAATACACATGTGGCAGTGAAAATGCCTATACCTCAGAAAGATTTGGACTACAACTATTGCTTCAGTCATATTTTTTTTCTAATTTATTCATTAACAAAATGGCTTCTAATGCACCTATAAAAAAAATCCAGTTCCTAAGGATGAGTTTTACATATACTAATATAAGTGATATAGACAGAAGAAAAGCATTTTATAGAAGAGTGAGCTTTGGAAGTGTTTTAGTTAAGGTTTAAAAAGCAGTGCTGCTTATCAGTCGGTGACTATTGAGCTGGATGCAGATGGTTAAAGTGACAAGAGGCTGCCCAGGGTTATGGTTGCCTCTCAGACAAGTGACACAGAGGGCATGCCACAAGAAGCAGCACTAATGCAAGAGGGAAAAAAAAGGCACCCTCTGGTAAATCTGTCAGTGACCATTGTCATGTCCTGTGCATTTTTGTCTTCTCTATCCAATTTTATTTCCTTCTCCAGTTTCTGTTCTTATCTATATTGATGTTTACCCTTGGAATTTTGCTCCATCTGATCAACGGGAGCTGATTTAGGAGGTCATATCATCGTGGTAAAAATGTGCCTTAGCATTTTTGGCAGTCCCAAAAAGCAAACGCTCAATATATGGGTCATACTGGAAGTTCAGTGGGCTACCCAACTCAGCTGAGATGTGGTATAAGCAAGGGAGCTAAAGTTTTGAACTGTCTTAGTCATTACGATGTGCATATGTTCAACATTATCTTAAACAACTGACAGACTCCAGACCAGAGTATTCTTAATACACTAAGCTCCAGGGAGTTTAGAATCTATCTGAAACAAAGGCTAAGGATTAAGAACTTAAGCTGAGGGATCAGACCAGCAAATTAGTCTCACACCCTTTACTATTACTTCAGTGTCAACAAATGAAGAACATGTATTACAAATTTTACTCAATTTTATCTTCCACAACTCTTTGCACTTGCTCCTTTTCTACATTCTGCATCCATCTTGCATAGGACAAGTGGATTTTTGAGGCAACACTTGGCTGCTAAAAGTGCATGCATCTTAGAAAATTATTAAAAGAACAACAAACTAGATGATGTTTACAGCAAAGGTGTCCTGGTCAAGAAGATTTCCACATACATAGCCTCCACTAATCAGTTCTTCTTTCGCATCTAATATTTAATTTCAACAAGGATAGTAGCTAAAATTGGTCTAATTCCAAATGTAGATGTGCTGATTTTGGCTGGACCGATTTTTTTCATAGTGGCTGGAATAGGGCTATGTCTTGAANACTGCCATGCTGGTGAGGAGGCTGACAGTGCATGAGAAGTTGGGAGGAGACACAGCCAGGGCAGCTGACACAAAGTGACCAAGGAGATATTCCAGACAATGTGACATTGTGCTCATTGTATAAAATAGGGGAAGAAAGAGGAAGGGTGGGGCATTTGGAGTGATGGTGTTTGTTTTCCCAAGGCACCGTTATGGGTGATGGAGCCCTGCTTTCCTGGGGATGGCTGAACACCTGTCTGCATGTGGGAAGCAGTGAATTAATTCCTTCTTTTGCCTTGCTTATGTGCACTGCTTTTGCTTTCCCTATTAAACTGTCTTTATCTCCACCCCGGATCTTTCCAGTTTTTAGCCTTCCGGTTCTTCCCCTATTCCTGCTGGTGGGTGAGTAAATGAGAGGCTATGTGGGACTTGGTTGCTGCATGAGGCTAAACCACAATCATAAAGAAAAATACTTCTCACCCCAAGATCCAGTTTTTCCATCTTTTCTGCTCATAGGTGATACTTTTAAACAAATACCACCACAGTAATGTAAACAAAGATCACCATTTTAACCAGAATTAAATTTGAAGATTAACTGGTACAAAATAATAATAGAAGGTAGAAGCCTCACAGAAAATTTAGATTTCATAAACACAGTGAAAATTTAGACTAAAGACAGAGAAACTACTGGAGGAAAGGAAATAAAAATAACTTCTATTGAAGTTAATGCAGACAAAACCTCCATTTAATGGTTCAAATTGCTGATCAGTTGTAAATACATTCAATACTTTTTCTTCCAATCAAATATTATTCTTCACTGGATTAGTTTTTTCATTTTCATTGGTGACAATGGTAACAATTGAGTAGACACAACCCACAGTACCAGAATATTATGCCTACAAATATCATGGACATTCAGAAAAACACTTCATCAATTCTGTTCTTGTGAAAATTATTACCTTGTGAACAAAAGCATCTGTAGAAACCAAGAAATCTGAGATAAACCCAACGAGAGTTTAAAAGAAAAATAAATAAAGTAAAATCTGCTTGAGTTGAATACTGTCCATTCAAGATGTATAACAATTAAGTCTTTCAACTCAAATGAAATTATAATCAATGGTCATCATCTACTTTATATTTCCCTAACTCTTGCTTTGAAGTGGTTTCAATTACGTACTCTTAATAAAAGCAAGTTTTAAGCACCTTCTTGTTATGTCTGCTATAAAAGAAAAGCAGATGGAAACAGAATGTTTAAAGATAACTGAATAGGAATATTTATTTAGAAAATTATTTTTTCTTCATGGTAAATCAAATCCATTAAAAGTGCTAGGGAAGACAAATGTCATTCTTGGGTTAATATTCGTCTTTGTTGCTTAGAATTTCTAAAGTCTGATCACTGCATTTGGTCACTGAAAAGAGAATTCACTAATGATGATGAAGGATGCTATTCACTGAAACATTGCAAGGGGTTTATACCCTTTTCAGAGGGAGGAGGTGGGAAAGATTGTGGGGGGGATATTGCTGAAGGTGGCAGGCAGAGTGCTGAGGGCAGAAAATTTTAGAGTGATCTATAGAGAGCAATGATAGGCAGTTTTCAGCTTAAGAGCTCACCCAGGAAGAGAAGTAAAAATCTTTAGACAAGCTCAGATAAGAGAATTATGTTTAAGCTGAGGAAGTGGGTTTATTCCAGATGTGTTTGACAGCATGAGAACAGAAATGGAAGTAGTGCTTTTGGTAAGGAGCCAGTACTGGGGATTAGTCAGGTGGAGAGCACTGAGAGAGGAACGAGGAGCTGGGAGCACAAGGGTGGGAAGAATTGAAAATACGGTGTCTGGCATCAAGCAAAGGGAATGAAAACAAAGAGGGAAGGAAAGGAATTAGAGAAGCAGAGAAATCAAAGGGAGGTTTAAGAGCAAAGCCAGCTTTGGTAGAGATCACAAGGAACGAATAAAACCAAGAAGGAAGGGAGAATAAGAGCTACTGAGAGAATGATGCTGGTGGTTGTGGGGAGGTATAAGGGAACTGGAGATGATTTGGGGCTAGGTTTCAATAAGTGAAGATGAATCTCTCAGACTTTCCCACGTTATTCCCTGCAGAAAGGGTTTTATGATCGCTGTTCATCCTGTATATGTGCAGTTAGTTCTGTCAGTCTATCTGATTTTGGATTTGTTTTTCCTTAGGTTTTTTTTTGCAAACCTACCATCTAAGGACTTTATAACAATGTCATTTTCTCAGAAATGGTCTTCCTTGTTCCTGTTTTTTAGAATGTGGTCAGTACATGCAAACTGTATTGTTTGCTGCCAGCCTACCTCAACCCAGCTGACCCTGAGAGGCATTTAAAGGATTGGCAAGCTGTCTGCCACAGAAGAACATTGGAATCAGAATTATTTCTTAAGGCAGAGGTGGCTGACCTGGGCAATAAAATACATATGCATTTCACAAAAGAAGAGGTGGTATGTCATCTGAATAGCTTTTTTAAAAGGTTGTTTGATTTAGGCTACTCATATACCTATACCTACATCTATCTTTGCATAGATTACTGGTGTCTGTCCATCAGTTTGCATGCATACACATGTGACCTATAGGCTACAAACAATGTCAAGGGTATTACACTTCAGGTACATCTAAGCTCAGGAGAGCAATTTCTTTTCTACAGAGAAGTAAACTCTCTGGGCTGAGTGTGAACACTTTTTCTAAGCAGAAAAATTATAGTTATATTGAAATGAAATTCTGATGTCAGAAGAAGGAATATGCACTCTCACCTTGGTATCTGGACACATAGATGTCTTCACAGAAATTTTAAAAAATGTGGGATATTTAATTACAGGCAAAGTGTAAGTCAGTGTTCATTGATTTAGACAGTTGTTGACATCAAAAGTAAAATAGCTTGTGAGCCCTCTGGTGGTATTTATTTTTTAATTTTTTAGATATTAGCAGGATCCTGCCGTAGCAACAACATGTAAATGTACTTGGATATATATGCAGTGATGTGTATTGCTATGCATATTTACATATAAATATATATATATACTTACACATATATATACACATAAATATAAATACACAGCATTAATTAATGTGAAACAAGAGTATCTTGATGCATTTTCTGAGTCACTGCCAGAAAAGGGAAGGAAGAAATCACCTGCCCTCATGATCTGAGTATTACGTGTTAAGGCTCCTATCTACCCAAGGGAAGGAATACAATCATATACTAACAACAGTATTAGAAGAAATTTAGAGAGATCTTTGTTTTTCTACATCACGAGTTCTATCTAAGCTATTGTGACACCTGTTAAAAGAAAAAGAAGTCACTACTATGATCCCAAGGAATAAAAGTAAAATTAATTCCCTATAAGGTTCCAAAGGGATTTGACAAATATAAATACTTAAAAATATGACTAATTAGAAATACTTTAAAATTCCTCTACATCAGAGGAATTTTCTGCTTAATATAGTCACAATAACAGCTTTCCAGTTAGAAGCAATAAAGAGTTTCCATTTTTCCTTACATCTGCAAAACATGAATGTATCAAAAAATCTTTTCCTATGCTGAAGAATTTCATAATTTCACCATGCTAAAGACATCCAGACATGTTAATCTTAAGAATAAGAAACAAAGAAGAACCTAATCGAAGGACAAGTTGTTCTGAAATTGGTTCCCAGCAAATTTCAATTAAGTTATAAATAAAACTCCATGCTTACTACAGTAATTCATTACTTGCTTGTCATTATCATCCTTTTTGCTATCTTGTGGGGTAAAATTTACATTTTAGGTGTTACTCTTTGACAAGGATAATAACCAACTTTCATTTCCAGAATATTCTTTGTTTTTATAAATGATAGGAAATTCCTGGTTTAAATTTAAATGTTGAATGGTAATATTTCAACAATTACTATTGACAGTAGGGATAGGAACTGTGTCATAAGGGAATTTTCATAATATCTCTCTTTTGGATGTGTTTAAGTATCACTTGACTTTAGGAGGAGCTTTAAATGATATAAGTTTTCAAATTCTTTCGTATTTTCACCTCATTAAAAAACCCTCAACATATTAATCAAAAAAACAGGTGACCAAAGACTATAACTAAGTTGTTACATACACATAAGGTTTGGAGGGATTTTCACTGCCGTAGTCTTTCATTTATGGCTTTCATTTGTAGAATCTGGCATAAAGCATTAGCTTAAAAATTGACAAATTTACTTCACTCTAAACATCCATTTCCTATTGTCCAGTGCAGGTGTTACATTTTCTGGCACAAGGAAGGTTTCAAATGTAAGTGCTGTACATTTCATGTAATGCTCCACTATGTTTCATGTCAGCTGGGAGTTGGGAGTGGTGAGTAGTTACACCTCCCCAAAGAGCTCTACTAAAAAGCAACATCTCATGAGGATGTCCCTGAACTTCTGGACTGCATTGCACTGTGGTGCAGCTGTGCTTTTTCTTCTCCTTTGGATGGGAAGAAAATAAATGTATTCCTGGAACTGTAGTGCCTTTGGAGCTCCCGTTCTGTTCCAAGAGGGAATATTTGGTATCAGACCATCCCTAGAGGCAGCCCCCTTTCCCACCCATGCTCTACATTGTTTAAGGTCTGCCATTGCTTCTGAGTACAGTGGGTAGTTATTGCCAGACTAATCCAAATAAGTTTTACTATTGGAATATGTGATGCTGAAATGAACATTTCTGAGTGCCATTTTTAGCCTTTTTAATGTGCTTATGGGTGTTTTTGGGAAGTCATTAGTCACTAATCTAAAGGCTTGGGTGAATTTGGTTTCATGGTCTTTACTCTCTGTGCATTAAACAATGGATCTGCAAAATGAATTAATACTCCTGGATTACATCCCAAAAAGAATCCCCAAAAGTTTACATCCCTGTTCTTTCAGAGTACCAAGTTCTTTTTTAGTGTTGTTGTTTAACTCCAGCCAGCCACCAAGCTCTAAGCAGCCACACTCTCACTCCCTCACCAGTGAGATCAAGGATACAAAGGGGGAAGGGTAAAAGATAGAAAACTCGTGGGCTGAGATAAAGACAGTTCAAAGGGAAAGCAAAAGCAAAACAATTAGTAGACAATAATTCACTGCTACCCACGGGCAGGCAGGTGTTCAGCCATGCCCAGGAGAGCAGGGCTCCATCACATATGAAGTTACTTGAGAAGACCAATGCCATCACTCCAAATGCCCCCTCCTTCCTCATTCTTTTCCTGACTTTATATACTGAGTATGATGTCACATGATCTGGAATATTCCTTGGGTTGGTTTTGGCCACCTGATTGTGACTTGTGTTCTGACTGTGTCTCTTCCCAATCCCCCATGTACTCCCAGTCCCCTCACCAGCAATGGCAGTACCAAAAGCATGAAAGGCCTTGGCTCTGTGCAAGCCCTGCTCAGAAAAACCAGAAACATCTCTATATTATCCACCCTGAGGTCACCATAAATCCAAGATACAGCCCCACACCAGCCACTGTGAATAAAATCAACTCTACCACAGCCAAAACTAGCACAGTTAGTCAAGTATTAGGCAGAAAAGTAAAACATGGCTGCAGTCATGACAGTTTGCACAGGACACAAAAATGTTGAGCTATAAAGTTAGATTCCTAGCACAGTAGTGATAGCTTTGACCTTTGAATTTGGAATTTTGACTGATGATTTCAGTGAACTCATGTCTTCTCCACTCAGTGCAAGGAAAATCCTGTCTGTTCCAGACAAAATAACTATCTTCTCTCGTCTATCTCATACTACCTAAATGTTTAAGTGTTAAAAATATGTTAAAAATTAACAACTATATTGAAAACATTGAGCAAATTCCATTGAAATTCTGTCTGCATGGACAGTGTACTGTATCTGACCTCCTTACAAATGATTTAGAGTTATTTTTGAATACCATTTGTGAAATAAATAGACATGGGCTTAATTTAGTAAAGTAGTCATTTGTCTCCCACAAACCTAAATTGGAAATCAAAATACAATAAAATATAAAATGGCTATTAAATCCAGATGGATCTTCAGATGAAAGCAAGACTTATGGTAATGGCAGCCTTTAAAGGGCACTGTCAACTTAAAACCACTGAAAATTTTTTATATATTTTTGTTGCAAGTAGCCATTTTCTTAAATTCAAAAATAGAGAGCAAAGAGGTTTTCTTAATTTTCCTATTCTTTTGTACTGTTTTCATTTCTTGACAGTAATTTTTACTGTTTCTTCTCTGTAGCAACTTAACATAACCACATTTTATTTTCCTAATTTCAAATTCTACCTGCTGAGATCCAATGGGACTTGCATAAACATCTCAATATATGTACAGAGGTGGCTAGCAGGATTTAGGCCCAAAATTGTTTTGTTTTAAATAAAAATGCCCAGTAGAATTTCGCAGTTCTAATCTTACCAAATAGCTGTTTGTCCCTCTGTACTCACAGAGTTGCAGCAGTATTCTTTACAACAGCCTTTAAAGATAGATTGCAGGTATTAATTCATGCCTGAGAATACAAGATACTTTAATCCATTATTAAGTTCTACCAAAAGTGCTCTCTAATAACTTTTTTATGACACAATAATGTTAGGCTTATTTATTGAGATATTAATAGCTGTGTACTGCTGCAAGTGTCAGGAGACTACCCAACAATTTGCTATGATATGACACCTCATTTGCATCCATAATGCACTGTGACAGAAAGAAAATGGGGCAGTGGCTTGGCTGGAGATGGCACAATGTAAACAGCTTTTGAACCCATCTAATGTTTCACTTTTCTGAATCATTTTCACAATGGAAACAATTGTATTGGGAATGGGTCACTATAAAATCATCGTAACTGTCAGGGGCAAGTCCTCCATAGCAAAGGATTTAGCACTACTGAAGATCAAGTCACCCCTGCACACAAAGAAACCATCAATATCTTTCCTTTGATATTTCACCTTAGAACAGTCTAGGTTACTCCTGAGCTGCAGTACTAGGTTTTCTTGTCATTTCAGGAACTCTAGAGGTGGATAGGATTATCACAAACAGATGGTAGCCAGTGAGACACATCACATCAGACCTTCCTTCTCATTTCTTGGAATAGGAGTCCAATAAAGAAGCCACAACTTGGCACTTCCTAGGAAATGATATATATTATCCTCAAATAAATTTCAGAAGCCAAAAAAAAGAAAGGCATGTAAAAATTAGGGAGATTGAACTTTGCCCCTGTTTTATCACTCAACAAAATTCCTTCTTTCTTTGTATACATATTTGCATTGTTAGGAGCAGAGGAACATATTAGTTACCCAGAGCATCCATTTCAGTTCCTACCTTGTCTAGCTGAGGAAGTGTTTGAGCCACATGTGGTAGACCACATCCTTTCTCTTATGCTAACAGATGATGAAGGAGCACATCTGGATTCAAAATTTCATTTTCACCCTCAACATTTTTGTATTAGCACAGTGTCATACCTAATATAAATTGGAAAACACTTAGTCTCATAGCACTTGATTTTCTGGAAGAAGACAAAGCATGACATTGTGGAGTCCATAAACAGCAGGGGGTATAATTCATAGTAAAGCTATATAATATGTTCCATATACATTGCAGCTGTTGATAGATTTTATTACATTTCAGTTAAGGGCCTTATTACATTTGCAGGCAAGATTTATTATATTTGGTTGTATTACTTCTAAAGTTCAGGACATTTTCACATTTGTAGCTGGCTTATTTCATCTATGATCACTGAGTTTCCATCACAACTTTGTTATAACTGTAGGTTATGAATAATGTCACCTGTTGTTATGACGCTTGCAGTCAGTTTTCATTACAACTGTTCCTAATACTTCACAATATTTTGCAGGTGCTGGATATTAAATTGCGGTTTTTAAAAACATATTTTGAAGTCAACTGAACATAACAGAGAAATGTCTGAAGTAAAGGCTCCTGCGAAACAGAAATGACTCAGCTTTTCTACACTTTATAATTTCATCTATGATAAGATGAAAACATGCTTGCTACAGAAGGAGGAAACAAATGTCACCTCAATTTCATGAAAAATCTTCAGTGATTTACCCTAATAGTAAATTTATAGTTTCAAGAAACACTAATTCAAACTAATGAAATCACTGAGTTTCAATTGTGGAAAAGATAACCATCTGTTGTTAACTGTTTTTAGGAACTACATTAAGCTGCCTAAGACATTCCATTCTGCATTCACATATTGAAAGCTGTTTCCATCTTATGTGAGTAGACAACATGAAACAGCTCTAATGCTTTGCAAATTCCTCCTTTCATTTTCCATGCTGAATCAGATGTGTCCTTGGTATAGGAGCTATTTTCTGCCTGATGATTGGGGCAGAATATGTTCGCCAGTGTGTACCTAAATGCAGTTTTCAAAGAAATCCATAAGAACTCCTCTTGCATGAGTTTAAGACCTGTATTGTATGGTACAGAAAAGCAGAAGAGGCATTGTGTACACCAGATAAACAAAACTACAGTTCATATCCATGAGATTGTGCAATTATGATAATCTTTTTGTATTAGTCCCACATATAGCCCTTGGCCCAAAGTGCTTGAGAACAGAACCTGTATGCCATCTTCATGGGTTTTAATCATCTGATAAGACTTCAATCGGGAAGAAATAAATGAAAATGTCTTTTTTTTTCCTAACAGAAAGAGTTTTATAATTGTCTTATTCCTTTAGTTATCTAAACATGGTAAAAAACATAGCCCTGACCATAATCTGGGGACACTTAGCAGAAGAAAGTGCTTCTCTTGAAACCTGATCAAAGAAACAGGATGTCAATACCCATAAAGACAAAAGACATTAATAGAAAGAAGTGAAAATCAAAGGCAAAGAGAAATTGTGATAAGGAAAGTGGTTTTGGAATTCTGAAATTACACTGATACAAATCCTGTAGGACACTGAGAAGTAAGGAAACGGGAAGGGAAGTAGAGAGAAGTGTTTTATTGATTTATCTGGTGTTGGTTTACTTCTTCTGCTAAGGAAAATGTAATTTTGGTGGTATTCTTGAAATATGTTAATATTTGATCTAGCAGTTACCTATGGAATTCTTTACTAGAATTAAAAATGTCCCTGTCCTGGCTTTAAACTGAAAGGCTGTACCCAGCTGTCAAGAACATCAGGAAAGAGAAACTATATTGATCTGGGGAAGCTTAAAAACATTTACATCTAGTGCAATATGACCTCCACAGAAAAGCCCATCATGCATCTCTTCAGAACTGAAAGTTCAGCAAATACCATGAAATACATTTATATTTTCAGTTTATTACTTTTTACATAAAAAGCACTACTGTTGTAATCTGCCCCCCCGAAACCCCAAGGTAAAGCAATTAAAGCCAACTCCCATGAAATGGATATGGTGGTTTGTCTTGGTTTTCATCAGCAAACATCTTTCTCCTTTTCTTTGTCTTCCTTTCATAAAACTTAAATAATCCTGATTGTGAGCACAAGTTGCAATTCTTATACTTAGGGAAACAGGCTTCACTAAGAACCACTGAGTAGAAGCCCTTCAGAGTGTTACAACCACAGCAACTTTGCAGACCCAGGCCCTTTGCAGATTAATTTCATTCACTTAATTAGTGATGCTTCTTTAAAGAATCCCTTTTTTTTGTCCTTTTGCATTCATGGTTTAGCCTGGAACAAGCTTGTGTTTTCCAGTTACATGTTCTCCAACAAGCAGAACAATAGAATTTACATCTGAAAAGTTCACAAAGCACTGTGTTGTAGAGTGAATTAATCAGTGACCTTTCACTACCAGAAGTGTGCATGTCCTGATAATGCTGAAAGCCCTTCTGGAGCCAGGAGGGGGAAAATAAAGAACATTGTAAATTAAAGGAGATTGGGACTGGGAGTCTCATTTTCTGTCTTCTGAGTTCAGAGAGGACTATATCTCACCTAAAAAACTAGTCCTAGCAGGCAATTTTTCACCATGCCCAACATATTTAAATGACATAATTGACAACATTTGTTGAAAGGACTGAAGAAACTGGGATGATAAAAGACTTTCTTGCATGAGTAGTGTTTGGTCATTCTAGGTCAAGGTTCAGGTGGCACGACAGAGAGTCTGGCTTCCAAACTGTGAATAAATGTAACATATTTCAGCTGGGGTGTCTGGTCTTTGAAAAAGAGTTTCTACTCTATCACTTTCCCAGTATCCTGTGTATTACAGCATATATCTAAGTTGAAGGTACAGCTGCATATTTCCAAGCAGTGAAGAAAATAATTGATGTTAATTATAATAAATCAAGATAAAATTATCATGCATAATCTACATAGACTGGATCAATGCTGGTAGGCCAAATGGTTGGAAATAATTTTACTAAGTGCTGTAGCAAAAGTAGGACTTCATGCCTCAGTTATAGTGCTATTAACATTCCATGTCTTGAAAATTTTAAGTGAAAGCTATATATTTATTGTATCTCAGTGCTTAAACTTTTCAGATACACAGAGGCTTATGGATTTTAATTCACATGTCATAACTGAAGGGGAGGAGGGGATATCAAGGTGGGATATTTCCCCGCTTCAGCTATTCAGCTTCATCTTTGCAATTTGAATTTATTTAGAAAGAAAAAGTAATAAAAGACTCAAGGGACTTACTAAGTCCATTTCTCAGCTGTAGTGAGACAATTACTTCCCAAGTGATTTTAGCAAACTCAAAGATCATATCTCACAGAATTCAGGAGTACCAGGCAAAATGCACAAGCACACATTTCCTATATTCAACTTCATAAAATGTCTAAGAAAAATTAAAAGTAGATTTTTCTCTATCTGTAGGGTCAATATATGATGGCACTAACATGACCTGTTGGGACTACCTTCCAAGACATATGTATATCACATTTCTTATTAATACCATAAAACATAGAATCATAGAACAGTGAGTTGGATGGGACCTCAAGGATCATCCAGCACAATCTTCCTCAGCAAAAGCATGGTCCAGACAAGATGGCCCAGTAGCCATCTGAATGCTGTCCTACTGAATATTTAAAGCATCCAACATTGGGGAATTCACCACTTCCCTGAGAAGATTATTCCAATTACTGATTGTTTTCATTGTGAAGAATTTTCCTTTCTGTGTCCAATCAGAACCTCCCCAGGAGTAACTTGTACTCATTTGCCCTTGCCTGTTCCGTGTGATTTCTCATAGAAAAGGGAGTCTCCATCTTCCTTGTAGCCACCCTGTAAGTCGTGGAATGTGATGATAAGTTCTCCCCTATGCCTTCCTTTCTCAACACTGAACAAACACAGTTCTCTCAGCCTGCCTACCCACTTTTTGCACAGCAGTTTTTGTAAAGCAAATCTTAGCACAGTGTCCCAGGTGTGGCCAGACAAGTGCTGAGTACAGTGGGCTAGTGGCTTCTTTGTCTCTGCTGGTCATGCACATGTTGATGCTACCCCACACCCCACTGGCACGCTTTGCTGCAGCAGCACGCTGTTCGCTCACACAGGTCCTTGTCTCTTGTCACAGAGGTGCAAATCTCCACCTTATTCTTTACCAGTAATTGTCTCACTATAATTTTATTATTCAAGAATTTGATTTCAGAATCCAGATTCCATTCAGAAGGAAGTGGAACATCAGTGGTCACATCAAAGCCTAAATTAATCATTTATTTGTATTTCCTGTATTTGATTAACTCCTATAGTTCTAATCTAAAAGCCCATTCAATTCTCAAATTATTTTCTATATTTACTCCTAGCTACTTGTCCCAAATACTTGTCTTTTTCCTTGTCTGTCAAGGTGATTAGACACTAGATTATCCTAAAATTATTTCTACTTGCTTTAAACTCTGCGCTATGTATTTGACTTAATTTCCTACCTATGGCCACATCAACTGCTTCATGGATGTCCTGACAACCCAGTTCTATTGTATTTTCTTTGTTTAAATCACTATCTTATCCAAAACAATTAGCTGTTTTTTTTCTTTTGGCACAACCTGTGCTTTCTATTTCATAATTTTTTTTTTGTTGTTTTATCTTTCTTTTTTTTAGTTATGTGTCCATAAAACACCTGAATGGTAGTTTTATATCCTTATGCAAGGTTTACCTCAGTTTGAATTCTTGTGGTTTTTTCACTTTATCTCCAAACACCTAAAATACATACTTTTTTGCTCATCAATCCATTCTTTTTCATTTGTTACAATGTCAATATCCTTTATCAGAGTATTATGCGTTCCAAGCAGATCTGCATCTCATAATCTTTTATCTTCCTTTCTTTGGACTCCATATTTGAAGTAGTTTATGCACTTTTACATTGAGAAAATGACAAATTTTTCAGTCAACTTTTGCCCCAAGAGTCTCAAACAAATTGATTTCAGAAACTATGTTATACTGTCCTATTTATTTTTATGATGTTGTGAAGGAGTGTTAGAGGATCTACTTGTAGGTTTCATTCAATTTCAGCTGAATTGGCCTCAGATTGTTCTATCCAGGACCAAGAGAGATTTACATGAAGAGATATATAATTTTCCTCTCCAGTTACATAACCCAACAAAAGTTTGCTGGTTTAACAGTATTTCATAACATTACAGCAGTCACCACTAAGAATAAGTAGGAACAAACATTATTTCTACCAATTTTCCCATCCACATTCAGCAACTTTTCAAATATGCCAAACAATACTGTGTGAGAAATATTACTGTCATGGCCATCAACAGAAGTTCCCCACAACTGCTCAGTTACTACCCACACATCACCACAGTGGGATGGGAAGAAGAACCAGAAAAAGGTGAAACCCAAGGGCCAACCTAATAAGAGTTGATTAATTAAAAATTTAAATAATAATGAAAAAGAAATGAAAATAGTGCTATTTATATACTCTTTCTGGCAGAGCATGAGACATCCAAAAGTCCTTGATTTGGGGTACAGCACCAACACTATTCTTGTACGGAATCCAAAACATGGCACTACACGGCACAACACATGAAGAACATTAAGTTTATTCCAGCTGAAACCAGGGTATTATCCATCCCTTATTCCATACAATGGAATTTACATCATCCCAGGCCTCACACTGACCACTCTATCATCACCTCTCCTGTCCTTTTAGATATAGACACAGACATCTATGGACCACCTCTGTAAAAGTCTATTGAGTTAATCAAGCCCACAACTTTGGGCTCCATCTTTCATCAGTCTTTCATGGTAGGAAAGATGATGTGTGGTGCTGGATTGTTGTGTGCTGAGCCGATCACCACTGTGCTTGTTCAGTTTCATTAAAGTTCTTTCTTCAGTCTAAAATGAGTCACGGTCAAATCTCCAAATCTGAAAAGGCAAAGAGGTGCTATGAGGCACGAGGCATCGAGTGCCATGATGGGCATATAGCCAGCAATTAACATCATAAAGCAAAGTCCTTTTTCACTGTAAAGCCCAACCAGTCCAACCAGTTATTCTTCTTCCAGCTTGAACTCAACATTTTTAACCTAATAGCTCATTGGACATAGAGAAAAAATAATTTAACTAACCATTATCAGCTATATCTATTCTTAATAATTCATGCAAAGTTATTGCACTCAGCTCCATGGATGGCTGACCTGCTCAGGAAAAGGGTCAGCCATGCTGAAGAGATTTCCATTTTCAAAGTGGATCATGGTTCTGATGATCCTCAAGGGAAAGTGGAGGCCAAGTTACCCCTCTCATGTCTCTTTAACATCACTTTAAAACCAATGCTCATAAAAGGCACAAAAAAGCTTCCACTTCCATTTTCTATTTTTCTCTTGGTTTTCCTAAAGGATCATCTTCAAATTTTCCATCAAGGACATTTTTAAAGAGTTTAAACTTATCACATCTCTTGCACAGAATCATTATTAATCTGGGGGTGTGTGCACCAAGTTCTAATTGACAGAAAATATTACAGAAAGTTGAAAATATTCTGGCCACTCTGTCACTAAGGTAGACACTTCACACTTCTACAAGCAATAAAGTGGAAAATCTCAGGATAGCACACTTGGCTAAATGAGGACTGATTTCTTTCCTGATCCTAAAATGTTTACCTGCTAAGTTAATGTTTGTTAAGTAGGTAGAGAGCCTACACCTGGAACCCTCATGTGCCAGTTTTAGGGTCAGTATTATATATTACATTTTTATAGAGATTTCTTCTGTTTAAAAATGCCAGAAGTCTATCTACTTCCAGTAAGAAGTAATTTATTTCAGTTTTCTCCAGGGAGAGATTTTTTAATTCACGGCCTCAGCAGTAGCTTTTAACATTTGAATTCAGACACATTATTTTGTCCAGTGATCAGAATACATCTCCTGTTCAATACTGGACTACTGGAAGAAATCTGAGAAGAAAGCAGAAGGGCAATTTTGACATGACAGGAAGCCATAATTATTCACAGTTATTTTAAAGGTAGCTTTAGGCTCTTCCTTAACATAACAGGTGGAAACATGTTTTTATATATCAACATTATGAGCTCCACTCAACTTACCTGATCTATCTACCTCAAACAAAGTAATATTAATATACTAATATAGGTATTTATTAACTTAATTCACATCAGCTCTTGAGCATGAATCCCCTCATTTTAACCTTAAGGTTAAAAAAGCAATAATAATTTTCAGGGTGGGGTTAAGATATTTCTTTGGTGGGTGAAAAAATTATGAAGAGTTGTATGATTTAATTTACTTATCTGATTTAGCCCAAAAATCAAAACAATAAATTTGAAAAGAATGTTTGAAAAAAGTAATCAATGCATAGTCAGAGCAAAGCATAGTCCAAATGAAGCAAGATGTTTGAGAAGTTTTTCCTTTCATCAAAGAATCAGGGTCAACACTTGCTAGATAAAATTTGACATTGACAAAGAAACAATATTTTTCTTTGAATTGTTTTCAGCAATTCTACCGCTGCTCTAAGCCAAGACAAAGCTGTAGGAAGGCAGCTGTACCTCCTCTGAAAAGCAGCTAAATTTGTAACTTTTTCAGGACTGAATCTGATAAATCAATCCAGACTGCTGTGAACAGGAATTATAACTTGATATGGTTTTGCCATAAAATGGTTATAATCAGTCGGACCAGTACTGCTGTTAACAAAGGCATTTGCAGAAGCAGTTTCTTAATTCACTACAACTAGTTTGATTTACATGGACAGTGTAGCCCATACAATTTATAACCAATTTACTTTCCAATAAATCCTTTAAAGCATAATAAAATTTATCAGTTTCTCCTAAGTGTGTACATTCTGTACAACCAGTCACACTTCAGTAGCATAAATGTAATTCCTTAGGAAGAAATTCATGTATCTCCAACCTATTCTTGTGTAACTCTGTCAAAGCTGGATGTCACAGGGAGACTTTGTTGGTTGAATATTGCTTCTCAGAACTATGCATTACTGATGTATAATCTTACAATACAATAAGAATTGAATGAATACTTTTCTACAGGACAAGAAAAAGAAGTTGGGATAAACAGATCAGACAAGGGACATTATTCTATCACATGTGGAGCAATCAGGAATAGAAAAAATGTAGTTACAAATATTTACCATTCATTCTGGGAATCCAGAGTTCAACCATTCTGATTTCTGCATATTTCCACCAGCATCAATTTCACTCACATCTGTGCATAAAGGACAACATTTGAGGCAAGGAGATTCCTCTTTTTCAGTGATATTATCTATCCTGTCCATTGGACACCGCACACGGTGTCTTAGTGGCAAAATTATTGATGACATTTGAGCCATCATCTTCTGGGTTAGAAAAACCACCACTCCAGAAGCTGCAGCAGATGACACAGAAGTTGTTACCCTACAGAACAAGACAGTGGTTTGGTGTTTTCCAGGCTGCCAGGAGGTGGTTGGATAAGGCACACACACTGTGCCTTCATTAGCCCCCAGAAGCAGAGCCATCACTGCCCCTGCCTGTCAGTGCTCAGTAAGAACACAAGCTACAGAGCAAAACTTCTGAGGTGATGATCAGGTTTGTTTCTGATGATGTCTCAAACTAGATGCTCTCAAAAATCTCACAGAATAGGCATCAGATCTTGTGGTTGATCTTCCAAGTCAGTAAGCAATATTGTTCCATCCACACAGTATTGTAGTAGAAATTTTCTTCTCTGAAATTACTCACTGCCTAATTTTAATCATGGAAGGGACACCAGTCCAATGTTGAACCACCCTCCAAAAATCCACCAGTACAAAACATGAGACTTTGCCTCACTCAGACCCACAACACAGGTTGTGATGAAGGAGCCCTCACTGGGGACAGCTATCATGAGCCCATTTACTCTGCATTCCTATCCTGCCAGAGACAAGGATTGTCACTACGGATGTTTAATGCTCTGAACTGTCACACAGAGCAGCTATGGTGAAATAATAATAGGAAAGTATAATTATAGGATGAGAAATAATAGGATTAACTAAGAACTAATGTGAAAGGAAAAAGAACAGAACCTTTTATATTAAATATAAAGCCAGAATTCAACGGTAAGGTATAACAAACAGAGTCTGAAATGCAAGTATTTTTAAAGAGGGTTATCAGAAAAAGAAGTTTCAAAGAAATGGAAGAGAAAATTGGAAATACAACCAGAAATTTCAGGTACAATAAATTAATGAATTATATGCTTTGCAAACTTCTAGAAAAATTTTGAGTTGTGTTCAAAATTCAAATTCCAAAGAACCGAATATTTTGGCAGCAGGGTTCTTAGAATGAGAATCTGTCTAGACATTCAAAACTCAAAAATTGAACTGAAAAGAGTCTTTAGCAAGATACAAAAAAAGCAGCATAGATCTATTTTCTATACCAACAGTGGAAGTATATATAGAAATACTAAATTTTAAATAAAAGTATTCAGAATAGTTGTTGTTAACGTC
>VZTR01021593.1:27809-40470 GCA_013400775.1 Chaetops frenatus | reverse complement strand
TTGGTATAACTTTCATATCACAGATGTAAAAGGGCAAGTCTGGAGTCTTGGAGGCAAGCTCTTCATTGCAGGCAGAGCAGGTACGTTCTCTTTCAGATGGCAGGTAAGACTTCAGACTCCTAAAGATTATCAAGCTTCATTTTGTTATATTGCAACCACTGTGCCCACTTATGTAAATGAAAGCATTTCAGACAGGCTCAGAGAGCCATGGGAAGGACTGGCACGTACAGAAAGCAATGTCATTGTTAACCTCTAAGGGCACACTATTCTTGTATCCAAGTGTCAGACAACAGTGGGCTGTTAAGTAGATCAAAAGTAATACTTTATTGCTATATGAACAAACGACAGTCTTATCTGAGTAACTTCTACATTAGTTGTATTTTCCTCTTTTTTTTATGAAGCATTCTTCCTTCAAGTCAACCAAGAATATTAGGGAAAAAAGAGAACCTTTTTTTGTTACTGTTGCATGAACGAGTAAAATCAATCTCTCCTTTTACATAGGATGCAAAGTGGATATTAATTGTATATATCCTGGTGTAATGAAACAGTATTGTACATTTATTGAATTTAATCTAGGATTAAATTACTATTATGTAAAAATAGAAAATCCTGTTATAAATTATAGATATTTTATTGCCTTCCAGTCCTCCTATTTCCTGCACCAGGGGAAACCTAAGATGCATCCTTGAAAATATGGGATAGCACATGCTATGTGGTAAATGTTCAAAGCAGTATTCTGGAAATTGCTTCTCTGGCTTCTGGTATCAGTAGAAGAGCTTGCCATCCTAATTCACAATAATTTGTGCTACAATGTTACATCCATTTATAGTAAAGGCTAAATGTGTAAAATAGCATCTTACTAGATGTACTACAATTATTTCTGCATTATGTATGTTATGTATGTTATGACATCCATTTCTCCTGTACTTAGGATCGGATAAAGCACACTATGTGAGCACTTTATTGTGATATATCTGGGCTGTAGAGGTATTTACCACCTAAATTAAACCTCCTAAAGACAACAACCACATAGAAAAGCATTGTCAGGGAAACAGAAAATAAGCAGAATAAAATTTCACATATACCAAAAGATACAAAAACATATACTGAACAGTATAAGAGTTTGATTAAGTGCTCTTTCTGCTGATATAAGTGGTCAAGAAAGGTTGTCATGGTCAAGAAAGGTTGTATCTCTCACTAGTAAAATTGAGACAAAAGGCTAATACAGAGTGATTTTAATCAGACTCCTCATAAATTTATCCTGACTGAAGTTTTTATGGCACCAGAGCACACACTTAAGTATCATGGATGCATTGACAACTAAAGGGATAGTGACACAATTTTTATCTATTTTCTTCCAGACAAAAGGAAAACATCTGCTTTTTTCTGGTGGCAATTGCTTCCTCTATACTCTGTCGTGATGCAAGCTTGTGTCAGGGGACTTGAATAATCATAGAGTAAAATAAAAAGCAGTTTATACAGGATATTCTAACCAAAAGAATAAAGAAATCTGTTTCTCAACTTCTCGTTCGTTGGAAACCAGATAATTACATGATGGAAAAGGAGAAAAAATGATAAAGCATTTAAGGGGGCTCACTGTGAATCCACAAACTGATGAGACTGTGTCTGGTTCCACCTACCTGCCAAGGCTAACACAGAATTATCCACCCAGATGTAAGTGGGCACCTGGGCCCCATAGGTCAACTATCAAGAATAGTAGCAAATAATAATAGTCATATTTCTTGTATAATGTTTCTTCTGAAAAACAAGATTCTCTAGCCATGTTTTCTTAATTAGCCAACCAGCTTCAAGTAGATCTCTCTTTGCCTTTTTTCCCTGCAGTAGAGGTACAGACTGTGACTTTTCTTCATATATAGGTTTTTACCTTAAACACTGTAATAACTTTTTCCTGTACTTTTATTTTTTTAACCCACTTTCAAATGAATCCTGATTTAATAAGCATGTCTTTCTCTTTCCCCCCTACCTAATTTACCTCAAAAGAAACATTTCTCTTCCATGTACTCCTGCTCTAGAGCTCAATAAAAGAGGCATGATCAATACAGGAAGGCAGATACATGGAACAAAAGCTCTAATAGAATATCTCCTTTTCTATTTTAGTGAGGACTGAACTTCAGAAAACTGAAGATGAAATATAACAAGCTTAAGTTCCAATGATAGCTATCTTTGACCTACTGCTGGAAAGGAGAAACCAGCATATTTTAAATATCTTTGCCATACTCACACTCAGGTCAGCATCTCGCAGTGGCTTGTACTTGTATTTTAGCTCCTGGGGCCCCTTATGGGTCCTGCACAGTAGGCAATAACCAGAAAGGAGGATGGCTTGTCCCACCCCTTCTACAATATATTCCCTTTTTTCCCCAATCATTCTGGAGAGCAGAAATTTTCCAATTAGAAGCATTTGTCAAATCCATACTCCAGTTCAGCAACGGAGTACCTTTGTGCAGTAATCAAGCAGTAGGTATTTTTCTCATTTTGTAAAGTTCCCTTATCTTCCTGGTACAAAATTATATTAGTTTAAATAAACAAGATTAAGACATGAACAATTAGACATTTTTTCCTGCCTAAAACAAATGTATGGGGTCTGACTTTACTGTTTGTATGACTGCATGTGTATTTGATGAGTCAGTTTGTNATTATTTGTGATGATTAAGCTTTTTTTGCCTACAAAGGACGAGTCTCATATTTCCAAATAAATTAAGACCCTAATGGTAATTTATTTATTTCTTTATTTTATTTCTTTATTTTGAGGATTTTATTCCCTAAATTTCCTTGGAACTCTAATATAACAAGTAACCTGTTTCCTCTAAAAGGGCCTTTGCTCTTTGGTCACTGGGAAGTGTATCCTGCCATTTCTTTTGATCAGCATGAGGAAGTACTTGTCTTGGAGACTTAGCTTCTGGCATCTTATCATAGTTTAAACTTTTGACCAAAATGTCAATATTAAGGAAGACACAGTACATACAAAAGCATAATTTCTGTAAAATTCAACCAGGAAAAAGGAAACTGATGCATTATGAAAGATAAACTCTATGAGACGTTTTTTCTTAATTTTTTTTTTTTTCACAGACTCACAAAATCATTACAGTTGGAAGGGACCTCTGGAGCTAACCCTGTCCAGTCCCTATACCAAGGCATGGTCACCTAGAGGAGGTTACACAAGAACTCATCCAAGTGTGTTTTGAATGTCTCCAGAGAAGGAGACTCTACAACCTCCCTGGGCAACCCCTTCCAGTGCTCTGCCACCCTCTTATTTAAGAAGTTATTCCTTATGTTGAGGTGGAACTATTTGTTTATGGCCATTGCTGGCATCCATTAACTACCTACCCAGTCCTCTGAGAAACTGATTGAAAAAAACATTGGCTTCTCAGAATATGGTACAGCAAAGGTCTAAGAAAATGGACACAGGACACCAAGGGGGATTTAGACTGTAGGAAGAAAACAGCTCACACTAAACAGATCTTCTAAATCTTAGAGGGTCTCCTTTTCAGAAAGCCATGTTCTAAACAAGCAATAATTCGAAATATTATGCAGGATAATGAACCAAGTCAATAAATAAAAACATTTTTTTAAACAGTGATAATTACTATATTAATATATTTGTATCAAGTCTTTAAAGTATAAGGTTTACTGTTTTCAAAATTTAATTGCGTAGAAACACAGCTTGTGGCTGAAACACGAGCATCACAGACAACAATAACAAAACCATCTCTGTGACGTTCCCCGCAATGAATGGAGACCTCGTTTCACTGTAAAAGCTCTACATGGGTTAACAGGAACTTGGGTGTACGTGGCTGGGCTGGTCTCAAGCATTTACTGCCTTATGTGGCCTATTATACTGGGCAAAAGCTGTGGGAAAACTTCAAGACTTACAGAAAATTTTTAGTACAGTTTCATTATGACTATACAAAGTGACAACTTTGGTAACATGAAGTCTGACATGAAGTTTAACTCTGACAGTTAAGATAGAGCACAATGTAATCTTAGTAAACTCTATTGCTAGGAAGAAAGGAAAGTAAAGCAATGCTTATCATCATAACTTCTCCCAATTAATGAAACCTGTCTGGAGTCTTGACTCATTTTGTGATCTATGGGTCTTAAATACTCACTGCACTCATTTCAGCTCTCAAGGGTCCTTTTCAAAGAGTCAAAGTATGAATTTAGTCAAGCTATTCAAAGTTTTCAGATCAAGGTTTTTCACGTTGGTATTTCCTGTCTGGGGGCTGTAGTGCACAGGATTTGATAAAGGAGTTTCATTTTAGGACAATTTCCAAATATCAGTACTTGGGAGAAGACTTGCTTCTAGTCTAGACTATTGAGGAATGTTGCAAGAGCCAAAACACAAGCACAGTACCAAATTTTTCACTTATAATCCAGGAAACATAAATCTAGGAAAAATTCATCATTTTGGTATATCATTCTCATCACTGTTTTATTAAATACCTTACCAGAAATGTATATATTCCCCATCTGATGGAAAAAAACCGAGTAAAATTTAACACATTGTACCAAACAAAATCCATACTACTGCAATCATAATCCTAAACACTGCTGTTTCCCAGCTACATTTATGTTACCAGAACACTGAAAATGAGCATCACTGGACAACTGCACACAAAAATCCTTGTAGATGCAGACATGTAAATAAGCGGTATATCTCACTGTTTAAACCACCTGCTGCCAAAGAATGCCAAAAATTTCTACAATAATTAAGTCTATCCCACCATAGTTTGTGGGTTGAGGGAGTTTTGGTTTGGTTTTTCTCGGTTTGTTGGTTTGGTTGGCTTTGGTTTTTCTTGTTGTTTTTGGCCATGGTTTTGGATTTTTTTTTTTTTTTTTGTGTGTGGGGTTTTTTAGGCATTTTGGGGGGCTTTTTTGTTTGGTTTGTTTGTTTGTTTTGTTGGGGTTTTTTTTAAATCAAATGCTGTTTCCCTCCCATTATACAGTCAGGAAATGAAGCACAAATGAAGGACTTAACCAGAGAACCTTTGGCATCATCCATAACAGAGTCAATTTTCTAAACCCTTTATAAAAAGGAAAACTTGGCCTATAAATGTGTCCAGTATATTTATATTAATTCCATGGTTTGGTTTTTTGTTTGTTTGGTTTTTTTTGTTCTATTATAAAATTGACTGGATGTAGCACCTATGACATATGAGATGTAAGGATGAAAGAAAAGACAATCACGGCAAAATGAGAGATGTTCACATTGCAAAGTTCATAGATCATGCCTCAGTATTATCTTCCCCAAAATTCAGATATATTTGGACTCCAGTGTTCACTGATCTTTGAAGAGCAGATCTAACCTGAACCTGCACAAAGACAAAAAAAATCTAAAACATTACAGGAAAGCGCATATCAACCATACATTCTCCAGTATATAATTCTTGATGTCTCATCTGTGTTAGTACTTACCAGTTCTCTCTCAAATTGCTGCTTTCCTAATTTGTATTGTCTTTTTCATACATTACTTAGATTTAAATGTTTTGAGTGGATCATAGTTTCAGAATTAAGTTTTACTCTAGAAAAATATGGAGGGCTAACTAAGAGCACAGTACATGTGTTGTCCCCTATTCTCAGTTACAGATTTCCATGGAGATACAACACAGCATTAACAAAGTTAAAACATCTTTTCTAAACAGTTAAATTCCATTATTTTTATATTTAGAAACAGCTATTTCATAGCAATAAGGATTTACAACTGATAATAAGCCCAGTTACTATTATTTTATTCATAAGCAGAAGGAGACAATTCAGGTCTTGGTACTGTTTAGAAGGAGAAGACACAGAAGGAATTAAAGTGGAAGGAGTACAGGGAAGTTAAGTGGCTTTCTCAGGATCTCATGGTGCCAAGTTCAATGCTGTTTAAACTGGACAACATGACAGCTCAGGGACTGCATTTCAGCATTTTCACAGTGTGTATTTGGGCTTACAGATTTCTTGTCTCGTTTCTAAAGGCCAGTTCCTGAAATGTGTAGAAAACTTTCTGTGGGTTGAGGTCATTCAGCAACTTGCAAGATTGACCCTGATGTTCAGAGGTGCTGAGCACACACAGCTCCTGTCAAATAAGGGTTCACTGTACCTCTGAAAATCAATTCATGTCTAATGGCCTTTTCACCTGTCAGAAATAATTGCTGTTTCACAGAAGCATACTAACTCAGTCACCATTTTGTTTTTAAAGGAGACTATCTATTTTTAGCCTCCTTGGAATCTGATCTGCTAAGGAGGAAGATCAGGAATGAATTGTGTCCCAAAAGGAAAATACATTTTATATGAAACACTCATTCTTCTGGTTGTCAGTCATAAAAAATACATCTTTTAATAGTTCTTTCCCTTCCAGAAAAATCTATTTAACTAATCTGATCATATAAAAAAATTATTTTTTCTAACCTTGGATGCTCAGTTGGATATTCTTTGCTGGGATATAAGTTTTAAAGTCTAAGAAAATCCTTGATACCAGCAGAAGCAGCATTAGATGTAACAGAGGGTGTCCTTCAGCTGGATCAGTGCCCATGTGCTGAAGAGCCTTTTCACTAAAAGGTATTATCTTCAGACATACTCCTGACACCTTCATGGCTTCAATGTTCCAGAGAAGAACACCTTAATGTAATTGTCTGTTGTTTTAAGGCAGTTTTGGAAATTAAAGCAAATATTTTACACAAGTAAAAGACATAGCTCTGAAAGGATGGGACAGCAGGGCCACATCAGAAAGTGCAAGTCCTTTCAACAGAAATTAAAATGCACTTTAGGAAATAGTGAGCTGCATGCCTTGGCTGTAATAGTTAAGGGAACAGCTCTACTGGGATAGCATAATGTGTACAAACTCAACAGAAACTTCTAGATTTCATGTCCCTGCAAATCTTTCCTCACAAGATTAACTGTCTGCAAGACGAGAGGCCTGTCTTTTCAAGTGAAGCACAAAGTAGGCATTTGTCTTGTCTCCAGATCAGATCTTCAGTTCCCTTTTCTCCTAAAACTATTTTTCTAATAGAAGACGTAACTTCACTTTGAGAATTTAACAAAGGCAAAGAGTTATGAACACTTGATTTTTATTTAAAGTTTTTAGTCCAATATGTCTTTGTATCTATTTATTTATATACAAGTTCTGAGAACAATATGAGTGATTTAGAAAGTCTGCAATGCAAAAGCCCTAAGTACATGGTTTTGATGCACAGAAAATATTTCCATATGGACCTGTTTACCATGTGTCCCTGGGTAAATGCTATTGGTATTCAGATTCTAAAAGCTAGCATGGTAAATCAACAGTGTCCATATATCATAAGACTTATTAGCCTCTAATGTCTTCTAGCTGCCCAGGGATGTATTATTGCTCAATCCTATTTTCAGGAAAGTCAGTGACTAAATGATATCAAGGACCAGAGCTCCCTCCTTCATGCAGGTGTCGGAGATTGAAATTAAAAATTACTACACTTTGTACCCTAGACGTTAGATGCTCCAGAGCAATAGGGCTGAATCCCAAGGAAAACAGCTGGAGGCTGTTGTGATGTACATTGCAAGGGCAAGAGAGAAAACAACCTCAATCGTTAGTGAAATAGCTTTTCCCGTGATTCCTCTGACATGGTATATCACAAACATTCTGCATAGGCATCTTCTCTAATTTAAGGGTCTGGATGCTTCTGAAGAAAATATACGTCTTTTTAATTTCTCACTTTGGCAAAAGTAATAAAAGATCACTTAATCCCCACAGTTCATCTTTTGCCACAGTTCAAAATGAGAAAACTGGACTTAACAGTCTGGACATGCATTTAATATGAGTTGTACGTATGTATTTCCCATGGCATATTTCAATATTTTTATTCTATTTGCAACCTGTTGTGTGGTTTGTTGTAGCCTTTTTGGTTTATTTTTAATTTCAGCCTACATAGTATTGTAGTGTGTAGCTTTCTTTCCTGCACCTTGTCAATATAATTTATAATTCCCTTTTTTTTTTTTTTTTTTTTCCCCCTTCTGGAAAGGAAAATTATGCATTACTATGGAATCATGCCATCTTTTCTTCCTGACCTGTGCTCTTCATCTCCCACTGCCTTGGGGCCATTACTTTAATAGAATAGTTCTTCAAATGAATTAGATTACCTGTTTCATTGCTATTCTGTCTGGATGTCATTCTCATTGAAAATATTCATGTGCTTAGAAATTAACATTGAAAATGGCATTGAGTAAGTTATTCTATTATGGACAAAACTGTATGTCAACAGGTGTCACTTCAGTTTGTGATTTAAACTGATTAAATTACTGATACAGTAAAAAAACTTGTTCATAAAGCTCTCTTCCACATGCATGCACTGCATTGCCACTTTTGCAGGTATGTTTATATCATAGACCTTATGTATCTCTCCAGTACAGATTATGAGAAACATCTAAAAATATACATTTGTTGGTTATAAAATCTATTTTCCTGCTACCTTTATTTTCTTGTAAAATGAAGCTTAGATATATAAGGAACAAGTTAATAACCATGGCAGACAGGTATGATGAAAAACATCTGGTGTAATTATATTATTTTGGGGTTTTGCTCAGTTGCACTGCTTCATCTTATTAACTTCCTCTTTGGAAGTAAGGTGTGTAGATCTCTGTGATTTAGTAAGTCTTTGTAGTAAAGCTAAGTATTCCTTGGTGATATACCCTACCTCATCTTTTCATGTTACTTCAGAGCTGTAATGCTGGTCCACATAAAAGCCCCTTAAATACAAAAATTCCCTTTGTATATATGAAAAATGTAAGACTACAATATACTTGAAAATTTCAATCCAGTTAGAGCAGTTAAACTAAGGATGGAAAAAAAAATAAACATTCCCAGTAATTATTTGTCCTGTGGTCTTCCAATACCCTAACTTAATAAAAAGCAGGTACAAATCCCATGATTTCCATCACAACATTTCAACAGAAGGTTAAAAACAGTTTTACAAGTTAATACTTATAACCATTTCTTTACATGCTCCCCAAAATCTGGTTGCAACTCTATGCTAAATAAGATTAAGAGCAAGCTGACTTCTAGTGAAGATGCAGTGATCAGGCAACAATCAATGTTTCAGCTCACTGGAAACAGCATGTAAAGGAAGTATTGCAGAATTTTGCTGGATTATGTGAAGCTGAGAGTGTCTCACTCCAGAAAAGAATTTACTGCACTCCATCCATCAACAAAAGAGACAAATCAGTGTATCTGGGGAAAGTCCTTCCCTCCCAACAATGTGTTGTGGAGGTTGGTTGATTAGTCATCATTTCAATCTAATGTATTTGTAATTAATTTTGTATCTTAGAGAAATAATGTTTTAGAAAATTGATTTCTGACTTAAGAAAAATGTTTTATAATTTTATACATTTTGGTGATTCTCTTTTGAGCAACCTCACATAAAAAGAGACAATGCCACTCCAACTCAGTGTCTGTTCTTATTTTGATAAAGTCATGAAATACTGACTTTACAGGGATTTAAGGTTGCATCAAAGCTATGCTTCAAATGCAGCTTGTGCTGGAAAAGAGTGTCCTGGATTTGACTGTGATAGAGTTAATTTTCTTCCTAGTACCTGGTATAGTGCTGTGGTTTGGATTCAGTATGACAATCAGGTTGATAACTGATGTTCTGGTTGTTGCTAAGTGCTGTTTACTCTAAATCAAGGACTCTTCCACTTTTCATGCTCTGCCAGAAAGCAGGTGCACAAGAAGCTGTGAAGGGAGCATGGCCAGGAGAGCTGACCCAAACTGGGCAAACGTGAATTCCATTCTATAGGATGCCATGCCCAGTATATGCAAACTGGGGAAAGTTGGCCAGGAGGGGCTACTCACTGCTTGGGGATGGGCTGTGTATTGGTCAGTGGGTGGCAAGCAATTGTAGTGTGCATCACTTGTTTCTCTTAGATTTATTCTTCTCTCTTTTTTTTCTTTTTTCCTTTTCTTTTTCTTTTTCTTTTTTTTTTCTTTTTCCTTTTTCTTTTTCTTTTTCTTCTTTTTCATCATCATCATCATCATCATCATCATCATCATCATCATCATCATATTTTACTTCTTTTATTTAACTATTAAATGTTCTTATCTCAACACATAGATTTTACCTTTTTCTGATTCTCACAGTGGGGGTTGGGGCCTGAGCCCTCTTGTACTGTGTTGTCGGCTCAGGTTAAGACACAACAAAGGGCTGTGACTTCTCCTTCAATGATCCTCTGATAAATAAAATTAATTCAGATATAATCATAATGCTAGAAGTGGCTTATATTTTTGGTGAAGGTTGAACATTGTAGACTTCAGTCTGCAAGAGGCAATAACATTCCAAGCCCAAAAGTAAAGCCCTCAAAGATAAACCTCTGAAGATGTGGGGGGAAAAGGAAAGAAAGAAGAAAGGAAAGAAGGAAAGAAAGAAAGAAAAAAACCATCTCTTAGTAAAAAAAGCCTTTAGATATTCACCTCAAATTATTGTTACCTACCAGGGGCCTTAAAGTGTGTTGGCTTTGTTTAAACTGTTAGTAAGGAATGCAATCCACTCGGGAGAGGTTACATGAGAAGGGGTTTTTTTAAGAAGATTTTTCAAGTGCAGTGTTCACTGAAGTTCAGCTCAGCACGCAGAGGGAGGAAGGGAGGGAGGAACATTCCCTGAGAAGCCTGGAGTCACTTTTCCAAGTTTTAAGGGTATAGCACAGACAAGGAAGGAAGCTTCTTGATGGCACTACTAATCTGTTTCAGGGTAGGGACATTACATAGCTCTTGACCTTTTCTTGTCTTAGCCCTGTGTATGAATGCCATTTCCTGCACTGAGTTGTACAGCTGTAGCATCACCTAATAACTAACACAATTTTATAGCACTGTATTGTCCTCCAGCAGCGAACTTCGCTCTCAAAGGAGACACAGGTTCAAATTCCGTTCCTGAAAGCAGCTCCCCAGTTTATTTAGACTGCTCTAAGGCATGGATGGAATACACAGGGCAGTACAAACCATGCACTCCTTGGAGCCTCAAATACAACTCTGGTGAGCTCACTGTGGAAGCAGTTTCTCAAACCATTTCCAGTGTCTTTTCAGTGGAAGTAAGGACCAATTGCCTAATTGTAACTACACGTACACATGTGTGGGAGTGCTATGAATATCACAGGATTTGGATCTCCATGATGAAAATAGTAAGTGGAGATCTGTAGAGACCAAATCACCTGAGCTCCTGACAAACTTTCTGTATTTGGAAAGAAAACGCAAAAGTGATCTTCTGCTTCAGGACCATTTTTCATTTGCCTCAGGATTGAAATGAGCAACATATGCAAAGATTTCATGCAAAGAACATAGCAGCACAAGGCAGCTGAAAACCCCCTTGATTCTGAAATTAAACTTTTCCATTAAAATCCACAAAATCTATTGATACAGAACTGTTTATTCCTTTATAAATCTCTGAGTAATGTCAGTGACTAAATTCCTGAGAAAGGCAATCAATGTAACTGGTAGTTATCTGTCCCCAGGTGTTATTTACAAAGATTACACCTGCTCTTAATAAGTGCCTATCTAAGTGTGAATTTAAATGTCACATGTATAATTCCATCTCTTCATTTTTTGGTGATCCTTAAAAGTCAAAAGTTTGAAATACAAAGGCTGAAATAAAATAAAGATTTCAAGTTTTCATTTTCAGAAGTATTCAGGAACATTTTTACTTATAGAAAGAATCTATTCAGATGTTGCTATGTAATTCTGAATATTGATTTCATCATGGTAACTGGGGACAGATTTAGGTGCACATGATTATAGCAATTTGACTTTGGACACATACCTTGATTTTTATTTTATTTTTAAACCCATGCAATTCTAAAGAATTAGGTAGAAAATATTCATTCAATGTTTATTGAGAGGATTTCACTTCCCATTTTTTTCTCCATCTTGAAATATCACATGAATAATCTTCTCCAGAGATATTTCATAATTTCTCTGTCACATAAATGACAAAGTAGAAAATACCGCAGTACAAAGCATAAGATTAGTACAAAAATTAATATTTTATCTCCAAACCATGTAGTGTTTCAGGAAAAGCCTTCCAGTGACTCAATTTATCCTACCTCATCCTATCATGTATTTTTATTTTGCATAACATTCAAAAACTTTGCACTTCTTAAGTCAAAGACAATTTTATGTTTTGTTGCTCAGATACCTTTCTTAGATTATTCTAATCTTTTTGTTGAGAGATATATATAGCAAGTGGGCAATTCCTTTTTAAAAATAAGGGGTCAGAGGATATGCCCTGAGCCTGTGGCCTTCTTGTCTTGGAACTGCTGCATTCACTTTCCTGTACAACATTATTATTCATTATTATTCAGGTGCAATGATTCATTTCTCATGATACAAAAGATAAATCAACCCCCACTTCAAATTTAGCAACACCAAACTGTTACAACCCTCATTGAAATTAATAGTACTTGGGAACACCCTACCCACATAAAAGCTGATATTCTACCTGTGAAAACTCAAATTGCCACATAAAAATTAAAACTATGAGTTTGAGTCTTTCCTACCTGTACATATGCATTTGTTGTGGTTTAAAGGACAACAACTTTTTTTTCTCCTTCCTGGGGGGGGGTTCTTTGTTTTTCTACTTCCGCCGGGGCACAGTTTCCAGCAGAGGTGAGGAGCCCACGGATTGGCTAATTTTAAGATGGGCACTTC
>VZTR01021593.1:0-27576 GCA_013400775.1 Chaetops frenatus | reverse complement strand
ACTAATATCCTTTCTGGGTGGGAGTTCACAGTGATATGGATTCTACGAGAGACTGGTGCTTCTTGTGGGAAAAATCTCCATGGTGAGACAAGAGAGACTCTTCTTCCAATTGGACTGATGAAAGCCTATTTCAAGAGTGGTAAATTGACCAGGGGTTTTCTAAGTTTGTTTCTCTGTGTTGTTGGTGAGAAGGATGGTGGTAAAGGAAGATAAATGAGGTGGGAGAAAGGAACCATCATGGGTGGGGGGCTGGGGGAGGAAGAAGAAACCACCTGGGGGTTGATTTTGATTTTGTTGTCTTTTGTTAATAAACTATTTTTATCTTTGAAGTTTAGGCCTGTTTTGCATTTCTCTTAATCCTTATTCTCATGAAACCACTACACTGCACTCTCGCCTGGTGTGAGCAGGCGAGCAGGTGAATGTGAAACCGCTACAGCATTGTAGGCACAAAAGTTTACTTCATACAGACATTAAAATGGTCATTAAATCAAAGGCTCGTGGAGACAGAAATGCAAGAAACATGACTAGCATGTTTTCACAAACAAAAACTCCAGAATGGCTGTTATACTTTTCCAGTGTGATGTCTTGGATACTGGGCTTTTTTAAACTAGTTCTTGTGATGTCGAAGATAACTCATAAAAATATCCAAATTGGTTGGCTGAGGGAAGGATGCCAGGGTGGAGGGAACAAAACAAAACAAAAAGACCTGAAATAAGGGGAAATTCCCATCAAGAGCTGGTGAATCATTTCACTGGACAACCCTCCAATAGCTGATTTCTGGTCTGATTGATAGTTGCAATGCCTACAATGTTCTGACCAACAGCAAATTTCTTTCCATCTTTATTGTTTGATCATACAGCTCCTTCTATCAGGCCTGTGCTCTCCTTTCCTGGAGAAGCTGTACAACTTTATCTTCTACATTACCACTGCAGATAAGATGCACAGATCCATCTCCTCCAATGGGATTTTGTCTATGCACCTTCTGCACTTGGACTGCAGATACCCCTACCCCAATTACTATGAGAGTCCTACTTAAATATCACTCTCTGAGCGCAACAGGTCTAGTTTTCCACCATTCTCACTGCCAGGTACATTTTTAAAATCTTACATAATTTCTTTAGAGCTTATCTAAAAGCTCTCTACCTCAGGAAGATATTAAATTTATCTCTTATGACCCAGGATAATAATTGTGGGAGAGGTCATACCTCAGTGTCAATATAGAAGCAATACAACCCTACTTCATATCTTTCTTTGAAAAAAATATTTAATATAAATAAGTTTTAAACACTGGCAAGTAGTACTTTAAACTACATTATTTGGTCCAATGGTTTAATCTAATAAACTGCTACCAAGGATGGTACCTCTTCTTCAGCTGTCATGCTGTACCAGAAGCCTGCATTTCACTGTTGTCCTGAAATCACACAGTTGCTTTTGAATCCCCAGCAACAACTCTACTCAAAGACTTACCTGTTAATTTGTAATCTATTCAGTGTCTGACATATTAATTTTGATCAGGTGAGTTGGACTACACTGAGCAATGTGTCAAAGTTTTTGGGACAAGTTCTTTCTATATTGATTCTTATAGGTCTTACTGATGAAGACAGACTTTTTTCTTCTGGTTCCTGCAGTCTTTTCCATTCAGGTTCCTTGTTTTAATATACTTATTCCTGTAACAGGGCCTTGTTACCTACAAAGAACCCTTAAAAAAATTCCCAGATTATTCTCAAGAAAGATACAATATATGAACAAAATAAGTGAAAAGACATTACAGAGTGAAGAAAGAATCACTGTGTGTTTGAAATGCATGCCAAAAAACCCACTTGATGATCCTTAGAGAAAACTCAGTGAAAGTAACAATTCATGAATGGCATTCCTATGGACTTACAGTTAACTTTCAGGTTGGAGTTTACTTGAAACCTGGTTTTAACTGTCAAGAGAATTTTAATATTTTCAGATATTTCCCAGTGATTCCATAAATGTGTAATTCAACCCAATGACAAAATAAAGAGATTTGGCTTGAAAACAGAGGGACAGAGTTCCTGTCTGACATTTGCATCATAAATCCAGCCAGGAATCAGGGTGCACTAGCCCAGTGAAAGCTGAAGAAGTCTAACGATAAACAAGCACACTGGGAGGCACAGCATTATTGCTAAATGGATTATTTATGCTAGTTCTCAAAACAAGGAAGGGAGGTGAATAATCCTCTTCATATCTCAAGGCTGCTGTTCACATAAAAATTTCCAAGTACAATAAAAACTTTGGCTCCTAGAAAGACACTGGAACTCCTTGAGCTTTTCTTCCCTCAGTTCAGGAGAGAAAATTGTTCCACAGCTGCAAAGAATCAATTTTTGTTACTCCTGAATTAGGATTTAAGTTCCCTGTGGGACTGCTTAAGCTTTCCATCCCCTTCAGCTCTCTGTGGGAGGCACCCATGGTTCTGAGGAAAAACACTTCTGAGGCCAGGCCAAGTTTGGAGCTAGAAAACACAGCCAGGTGTTGAAGCCAAGTCTGTGAACCTCCATGGCACAGTGGTCCTCCAGACTCAGAAGTGGGGCAGGGAAGGGGGCAGATTCACATCCTGCTTTTCCTGCTTTTCTTCCCACTTTGTGCTGAATTTGGCAGGATTTTGTCTCAGGGACACAGGGGAAACGTTTTTCACTTAACTTTTGGTTCTGCATAACGTTGAAAAATTAGGCTGGTCACAAACCTGGTTTACACAAGATTTAGAGGTGAAATTAGTATCACATATATAGGCAATGATCAAAAGCCCAGTGGAACTGGTGGGCAATTTTCCACTGAGATCAATGGGCTCTGGATTACACCCATAAAGCCTGACTAACGAGGCGTTATGTGGATTAAAGCACAGGTTAAACTAGAAAATACAGTACTTTTGTTCCAATGAGATTCTGGATCTCTTTGGCTTCCCATAGTTTTAGCAATGAATAACACAAGGGGAACAGAAAGTCCCATGAAAACTGTTGTCTGCAGTCGGACTCCAAGCTCTCACAGAGCCCATGGGCTCCAGGCCTGCAGGAATGAGGATTTAGCTTGCAAGCTCACAGAGAATGCTTCAGTGTCAAATAAATTTCCAGTGTTTCATGAAGTATAACATTAACAGTGTGCATTTCCTTTTTTCCTCCTCTCTTATGTATTTTCATCTGCTATGCATGGGAAGGAAAAGTTATATCTGTTCTAAAACATTTATGTAGGTCTAAAGCAGGAAGTGAGAGAAAGCATTTTGGCATTTTGAAAAGTTGAGTCAATACCAGAAAGTTTTGCAGAATGTAATTATGACCAGGCTGGTTTCAACAGCCAGGTCTCTTGTAAAAGGCACATAATGAGATGAGATATGATAATCTATGGTAAGAAGAATACTACTGCTTTATATTTAAATTAATTTCTCATATTATAAAGGAACGCCACACACTTTTTCTACAGATTTGCTATCAACAGCACTGCAAAGAGGCATTAGATACTGGCTAAAATATTTCTATGCTTCTCTTTCTCACTCTAGCTCTGCAGATTTATGATTTTGGTCAGTTAGGTAACAAAATAGATATTATGCAGTCTGGGAGCTGTAAGCTCCTTATCATCAGAAAAGATTTTAGTCATATCAGTGCTTGTCAGAAACAGTGGTTAGGCATCCAAAAGAACCCTAATTCCCAGAAATAAAAAATACTACTTGTAGTGCAGATAAAGAAGGGGAAGTTGGGCACTCCTGCCAGCTACAGAGGCAAAGTATTGCCTTTCAGCTGTTCCCACCAAACCCAGTACAGTTGGCATGAATCACAATCTTGCAAGAAGCAGATGATTTTCCTTTCCTGTGCAAGAGGTAGTAAATCCCACATTGGCCTGCAGGGACTCAGAATTTTCACTTTAAAAATTGAGTGACAGTCAGTTGCTGTTTTATATACTGTTCTAGACAGGCTGCTGGTGCTGAGTCAGTTCTCATCATCTTGTTCTTAACACCAAGCAGCTTGAATACCTGCTGCTTCAATTAAACTGATTAACCAAAGTTTTAAATGTTGTGTCCAAAATTTCACTAAAATAAAAATTATCATATCTGTCAGCTAGGTAAGGTTTGAGACTGTGAGTCTTAATATTTCAGTGTTTATAGAGCAGTTGCATACCATAAGGTAATGCTATAATGTGCATCAAAGCACCAATCATCCCCCATCACCTGCACAACACAGTACATAGAACATTACTGAAAAGAAGATGTGACAGAAGCACAAATGATTGCATGAACCACAGAGTCATCATGCAGAACTAAGGACTGCATCTAAATTAATGGTTTGCATTTAAAGTATCTCGTAAAGTTTGTACATCTTTTCAGACCAGTCACAAAGATAAAATAACCAAAAAAAAGGCTGTAAGTACAACAAAACATCACAGAGATAAATGTAGCAGAACTCCTTAGTTTATTCAAACTGCATTTCTGCTCTAAGCAATACGAAATTTGTCAGGCTTCAATATTGTTGTACGTCGAAGCAACAGAAGTCTATAGGGGAAAGAGAAATGCTGGTCAAAACACTGATTCTATAGGCAGCAACTTAAATACATTAAACTGAAGAGGACCTGCATTTCTGAATCTAGACCAAGCTATTAAAATTCTATTATATTCAACCATTCAAAAAGTGTTTTCAAATATTGCGGCATGGATTCAATGAAGACATTTATAAGTAACCCTGTAGCCAGTGTTCTCAACATAAATTACTCAAGAGACAATTCATTTATAACATTGAACTTAGCTTTCCTGATTTTGTCACAGTCACTGATAACTTGAAATGAGTACTGTGGAAAACCTGCAGAGAAAACCACTATTTGCAATGTGCCTTGGCCTCTTTTCTACCAAGCAATGTGCCCCTGACCGTGTTCAGCATGGAGCATGGGAAAGCGCAGGCGTGCAATTCTCAGCCCTGAATTAGGAGCTACTGCTGAACTTGGCAGGGATTGGGATCCAGCAGCAGCTGCTTCTCACGAAGGTCATGCATTCCCTCCCGTGAGAGGCAAGACAACCTGGTTCTTCACTCCTGCTGGGTGTGCAGTGAAGCAGAACCTGAGGGACCCCAATGTGCACAGAAAGAAAGCCCCACGTCCCTGAATGGGCAGATGCCTGCCGTGGTACTGAGGTCAGAGCTGTGGTACAGGTCCTACTGCTCCTCTGAGAAGGCAGCAACCCTGTCATGTCTGAAGAAGCTCAAGGGCTGGTGCCAGACTCCTCCAGTGGAAATGGCCATGTGACTCATGAACAAGATGAACGGCCAATATCGACCTTCTTGTGGGCAGGGTTGATTCTCACCAATGGAACAGAGGGGTCCATTCCCACCAGAGCTTTATAAACCTCACTAAAATATTTATTTATTCATTTCTCTTAACACTTGCATGCAGTTACAGTAAAAGGGAACAGAGGTGTAAGAGAGCAAAATAAGAACCAGTCTAAGTAGCTCATTAAAAAGATAATGCAAAGAAGATGAGCCTAGTTATTTTTTAAACACTGAAAATCAGAAAAAAAGCCATAATTTCATGTAAAATGTTTCCCCATTCATTTGCTTTTGCAAGTGCTTAAACACCTTACAGAGTTTCTGCACCTGTGCAGTAGCCTCTCAGTGGGTTCATTGGTTGTTCACTGGTTTGCAAAAGCAGGCATGTGGCAACTAGGAGTACTAAAAGAGCTTCTTTACAAAGTAATTTGCCCTTTATCTGCAGTCCTGGTTCTCAGTTTGAGTCATATATATGTATAAGCTCTACTCAATCTTAAGCAATGATTTCTACTTCAAAATATAAAGTTTTGAGAAGGGAGAAGTGTGGCTATGCCCATCACAGATAGAACACCCAAGTAAGCACCGCTTCAAAGCTTAGTTCTGGGTAAACTTGTTCCAGGTTCTTGCATGCTTTAATCCAGATGAGCTCCAGGCCCAGACCAGTTTAATGTTTCTAATATATCTATATGCACTGGTTTAAAATGTTTAGCATTCTGTAGACTTTCACATTAAATTACCATTGTCACAACAGACTTCTATTTCTGGGGCACTGAGAAAAAAAATAGCAGATGTATCTGCTCAAGCAGATTGCAATTCCTGTTCCGAAAGTGTGTAATTCTTTTTTTAATATTATTTAAACAACCTCCATGCATTCTCTAAGAAAAACATACTTAAGCAATTTCTTTAAAAAAAAAAGTTAAAGCTTTGATGTGATGGATGCATGAACATGTCAGGAAGAGTATTATCAAAAGGAGAAGTTTAAAGCCATTCCCTGGGGTATATATGTTTTGATGTCCTACTGTCCTTGTCATACATGAAAGTATTTGGTCTATCTAGAAATTCATTTGACCTAGAAAAACAAATTCTTCAGAGTTAACAGGGAAAAAAAAAACCCCACACACAGAACAAGGACTGGGACTATGATATGCTCACTATTACACTGCTCTCTGTTTGAAGTAGATTAAGATGAAACAGTAACAAGTAATTAAAATGTGCCCCATTGGGCCTGCACTACTGTCCAAACACTTCTGTAATTTAAAAAAAAAAAAAAAACCACAGCACCAAACCCACAACAATGACTCTGACTCACAGGTTTTGAATTAGTTTCTTAAGGTCTCTACCTGAGGTTTCATTCATATGGCACAACTCTCCCAGGTGAGAATATACCTGGAAAGCTTTTTTTCAATGAAGTATAAAAGTGGTCTAAGGGAAGGATCAGCCTATACTTCTTTGGTATGAAAATATAGCCACTAATACATGATTCAGATAATAGAATTAAAAAGGTTGTGCCAAATGCAATCAACCTCCCTAAGCTTATATGGTACTATTTATTAATTCTCTGATATTAAATATAATCTATTATTTTTACTTTTAATAAAATAAAACTTTTAATTACTCTTATGCCTTTGGTTAAGGTGTTTGCTCCAAAGACGTCTTATAAAATGCAAGCTGAGAAATGCTTCCCTCAGCTTCAGAGTATGTGTTGAAAACGCAGGCAGATTAAAAACAAACTTGAGTGCAGATTCCAGGACAGCTTCTGTGTCCTAACAGAGGGTAAGAAGAAGAGGTTTTTGCCACATGTTTCTGTAAGTCCTTATTAAGTTCTCCTCATAGTTAGCAGACAGACTTCCACAGACTTCAGTATAATTTGGGTCACAATTTTATTTAGAAATGACACTTATTGACTGCCATAAATTTCTTCAGGAATGTCAGACTCTGAGTGTTAGAGCAAAGTGCAGCAAAACTCAGAAATTTAAGGGTAAAACTAGCAGCAACCAGATTCATAGCAAGGAGCTAGCAATAAACTTCTCAAAAAATAGTTTGGCTCTGCAAGAGTGAACAGCATTTTTGGGAAACCAGCAATTAGCCAAGGCTAAGAAGTATTAACTGTTCAATGATTTCAGAATCATTTTCTTAAAACAGAAAGCAAATGGAGATCCAAATTGTCTCTTGGGCTTCAATAAGCTCTCCAATTTTGTCTTTTGGCAGAATGATGGTACAAGTGAAGAACACTTGGAACTGAAGTAAATTATGGAGATGCCCCTAGATCTGATACATCAGGTGTCCAAGGAAAGATTAATTACAACCCATTGTTCACAGTAATGAAAAAAGTGACCTTGAGCAGTAGTGGTGACAATCCACCCAGGAGAGCCTGCTCTGGTCCAACAGTGAGAGTCAGTCAGTTGTAACTTTTATCACCCTGCAACTCATGGCTCACTGCTGGGAAGAATTTGAAAGAGACAGGTCTGCAAACTTTAAAGTAGTTCCAAATCCATCCCCTGTCTCTGGGTTCCCTAAGCACTTGCACATTCTCACATGCTAAAACACAGTTTTGAAGAAGTGGAACCTGGCTGTTTCAGAAGTCTTGCTTTTGGGATAAACAGCATGAATGAAAGTACATAAAAAATACCACAAGACCATCACAGAAGTGTCCTAGTTTGTAGAAAATAAACACTGTCACCTTAGACAGTCTTTCCCACAATGTAAACATTTTTGTATTATATAGAGAAGACCTAAAATACAGATTTATTAGCATATGTACAAAACCAACATTCACATGAAAATATTTATTTTAAATGTAACAAATCTTGCCTTACTAAATTAATTAATTCTTATTGCCATTTTGTGTTTATGTACACATCACAGCTTAGCCAAAGACTTGAACATAAGGTGCATGGCTAAATGTTGAAAATTGTGGTAATATAAGAGTGTATTGCTGATGATAAAACGTTCTGACAAAGTATAAAATGCAAATCATGTGTTATTGCCTTAAATTGTTCCAGTTCATTTACCTTGCTATGAGCATTCATTACAGCTAATTATTGAAACAGATTTTTATTATTCATAATTACTTTTCACATTGTAATGATCATAAATTTTTGAAAATTCTGGTCATCATCTGTCACCATTCATGCTTGTCAGATCTTTCTTTTGTACAGAACATCTTGCATACTCATTATTATTAATACGTTTGTAGGCTATTATTCAAAACTAGTAAGGATCTTTTAAAGGAAACGCAATACTGTTTCTTAAGTATATCCTTTTAGTCTTAATGACAGACAGATGCTGAACCTAACTTAGAAAATGCAATGAAATGCCATTAATTAAATGTAGTTTATTCCTTGCACTCACTTTGCCCTGTTCATGAATGCACCTACAGTTAGACAGAAATGATTTCCCTGTTATTATATGCAGGCAGCAAGGTATTTTAAAGATCAATTTCTAAAATAAAAAGATTGAAAACATAAAGCATTCCTTCCCAGCAAAAATGGAGAATGGGAAAAACAGCAAAAGAGAAAAATAAAACTGCCTACACAGCTGTAAACAATAAAATGTTCACAGAACTGAGAAACACTGAATAACTTAAGCTCATCAATCTGGTCCCATTTTACGAGGTAGCTGTAGATGTCAGATAGCTGTTTCATCAGACAGAATAAACACAGGTTTTGTTGTTGAGACTACTTCTGTTTTGCAGTTTCACTTGATTTTCTACTTCTGAATAGACCAAAATACAAAGTGAACACTTCCCTCAGAAGGGACTCTGATTTACTCTTTCCAGAACAGCAGATATTACCAGATAATTTCATAAAACATAAAAAATTAATTTAGGTGGCCTGAACTGGCAGATCAAACAAGTGCACAGAAATAAAAGAATAAATCCAACTGATGAGAGAGATATCTTGATTCACATCATTCAGTGTCATCAGAACTCTTGAATTTATCCATTCCTAACAATGACACAGTAATAATTGTAGCTTGATAACTTATACTACGAAAAAAAAGGAAAAAATACATTGAATATCAAAACCTAGGTGGATCTTTTGTTAATGTTTTCCAGGTCTCTGAGAAAGGTACTGTGGACTGAAGCTCTCTAAATATAGTTACTATTCACAGAGCAGATTAAATGACAGGAAAAACAAACCAATTACAAATTTCACTTTTTCATTCAGCCTGTGCATAACATCTAATGCCATCACAGTCATGGTAAATCTTTACAAACCATCTGGACAGAACATAGTCTGGCAACTTTAAAACAAAATAACTGCACGTGTTGATAAAACTATTGTACCTCTGACACAAAAAGCAGAAGATAAGGAGGTTACCAGTCATGGTTGACTAAATAAAACCTTCAACAGAACTTGACATTCAATGATGCAACTTGAAAGGTTATGGAACACATTCCAGGCTGATTAAATGGGTCAGAGCTTTTCCTATGGACCATAGCCAGCAGGTTAAAGTCAATTGTGTCCCCTCCAATTGGCAAGCGATTAATGGAGATGTCTCCCCTAGGCACTAAATTGGGACCTTTACTCTTTCTGCTAATGATTAACGACCTGGTATTATACGATGCAGCAATAAAGAACGAGCACGTGATGCTTCCCTCACACACTGTTTACTAAATCACTTCATTACAGGTCCCAAACTTCAAGAAAAAATAACATGTAATAAATAGATGTGCATGATTTTAAGAATTACTAACCAATAAGAACTGTACACTCTGTTCTTAGCTGAAGAATACAAACACAGAATGAAACCACTAATTGCATTAATTTATTTGCTTTACATGTTACAGTTGAGATCATTATCTGTACTTTTTCCTCATATTCCTAGAAGAAATATATTGGAACATTTATGCAAAACCAGTTAGGAATAGGTGAAAATACTCCTTTTGCCTATTAAAAACAAAATTTTGGAAAAGTCAAGCTAAATCTTATCAGCAAATAACTTAAGACATCTTTAAGGAGAAACTCCATCACTTATTGAGACCGGAGTACATTCAGGACTATTTTTTGAAAATTCACCACCCATAATTTAGACACACTTCATAAAGTAAAGTGATAAATAAAAAACTTCGCATTGCAGTGAAGAAAAGAGAGCTGGAGACAACCAGACAACATTTCATATTTCAAATGGAAACTAGCAGCAGTGTTTTAGGAGAAGTAAAATTAAATTAAAAATAATTAAAAGAAGGCAGAAGAATCTCATACACACAATTATCTGAAGGCAGTTTTTTAAGCTGGTTTGTCACTAATTTTGTTCATAGCTAACTGTATCTTCATTTCTCATAATGCAAGTGAAATATGTCTTTATTTCTTTATGCTCCCTTCTGTATAGTTTTTAAACCTATATACAGAGGGAGAGGGAGGACCTGGTCCCTTTTTTATTGGCAGAAATAGAATTTGAATGATCTATTTTTAGATAAAGAAAGATATATTGAAAAAGCTTCAGACAAAATTAGTCTGAGGTTTGATGTGTGTTCAAAGGACATCATATTTAACAATGTTCATCAGTTTGGGGAGACATGAGAAGATGAGCTCATGGCTGACCCCGAGCTAATATTCTCACTTTTTTAAGAAGATGGAAATGAAATCCCCACATATAAATTTTGTGGGAAACCTCATCAAAAGAAAGAAAAGGGGAAAAGATACATGGAAAGACTAATTGCTGTTTCTCAAACTGAGATGTGAAAAGGAATCCCTTAACTAAGCAAAAAAAATTTAAAAGCAAACACTAATATTTTAACAGATTGGCAAATAGGTCTACATAGAGATGTGAGCAGTTAATAATTATCAAAATATTCTTTTTCTAATGAGGAATGTATGGTAAAGCATGTCAGATTTATCTTGATTGATATCTTTCTCAATGAACATTAGAGGGAAACATCACATCATTAGTGATAACGTCTGGAAAAAAAAAATTAGTGAGAAAATGGAAAGACTGGAAAGACATAGACACTGTTACAATTACCAGTCTTACAAGTTCACTGGAAATGTCATATCACATTTGGAAGTTTTGGGGTTTTTCCTAAAGGATGTGTCTAGTTACAAAAGTAATAACTTGGAAAAGCCCTGAAGTCAGGATGTTAGATTAGGTGCTGAAAATTGTTCTTTGCAGAATCACAATCTGTGAATCTCTTAATCTAATAAATTTGTTTCTTCCCATTTCTAGAGCTGTGCTTGGCAACAAATTATATATTTTGTCCTTATATTTTGACATTACTATGTGAAATATTGAGAGGATAAGAAACTTGTCATCAGTTTGTTAAAGCTTAGATTTTTAATACAGCCATCTGATAAAATATAAGAAGGTAAAACTGTATTCAATTAAAATTTGTAAGCATTAACTTAGTATCATTCATTTTTTCTTCTTAGAAGCCAGAAATGTTAGTTGGAAGTGACCTATGCTAGCCCTTTGTCATAAGAAGGCAGCCTAAATGTCCCAAAGTGCAGTCTGCAGCTGTTGCCCTTTATGTCATCTGGTGCTACCAAGAGGAGTACAACTGTGTCAGCTTTGTGACTGCCTCTAAGCAGCTGTAAGCTCTCAGATCAGCCTTCAGCCTCCTCAATATCTAGCCTTATCCCTACTTAGATACTCATCAAACTCTAAAAACAATGCTGTCAAACACTGAAATTCGTATACCACTGAAAAAAGGCACTTTTATTCTTTTTCTTGGGAACAAAGGAAATAATTAGCTGGCAAATTTCCTGTTCTAGGGTGTATTGCCAAGACACCATACCTCTCAAGCCTTTTCAAAAATAAAAAAGCATCCCTCCAAAGTTGCCATGGGAAACTTTTCTGGTTCCTTGGAAGAATCATGCTGCTCTGAGGAAAATACTTTTCTTGTTTGCTGCTTCCTGGTTTAAATACCCTGTAATTTGGGGACTTAATTAAGATGTTAGATGCCCATTAGCTGTAAGAGAACAATACAAATATTATATATATGTAAAATATGCATTGAAAATATGAAAGGAAATATTTAATAACTTTGATATCCTTTCAGACTCTCAGCAGCTCTCTAAAATTATCTTGACTACCTTTTATGACCCATTCTGCTCCTGAATGGAGCAAGTGGGAAAATGTGTGGCAAAAAATGCCCACAACAGAATTAAACTTAACTAGTATCCCTTTTTCTTGTCAGAGGACTAAACAAATAATGAAAAGGTACACATAGAATATTCTTCAAACAAAGACTATCACTTTACTGGGTGTCTGATATTAACCATTATCTGTCTTAGAAAATCTCTTGAAGGCTAGAAATCCAGGAATTCCCAGCCGGCTATTTTAATAAACGGCAGGAAAAGAAAAAACCAAACAACCTAAGGAGTGACTTATCTCTTTCATCACTGTTGCTGACAGGTATATTATGTGGAAGTAAGATAACTTCTTTGAATGGATATTTTTTTATATCTAATATGCATATTCAGCTATGATGAATTACATAGCATTTTTTGAGTATCTAGTCACAATGTCTACATTGAAGGCAGATCTAAATTACTGTTATTCCAGATCACTCCATGCCTGAACACTAGGGAAAAACATTTTATCTAAGATAAAGACCCAAAGATTTAAAGTAACATTTTCCAATATCTTAAACATCTCAGGTAATAAATTGAAAAGTAGTAAACTGTGGGAGGCACAAATAAAGACATGAGACAAACACTAGTTCTCTGAACTAAGATTGACTAAGACAGCAATATGAAAATTAAATGAAACTAAATTGTTCCTTAAACCAAAGATAAAGTAACTCTATTTCTCTATAAGTTCACGTGGAATAAGTTATTAGATTTTCCTATTTAAAAATATTGTTGTTTCTCATGTACTGTAGGATCAAGCAGTGTAAAGAAACACAGAGCTTTCCTAAGATATCCAAGACAGCTTTGAAAGATGAGCATTAAGATCCCTTTAAGATCCTTTATTGTTTGTCTAGTAATGCAAGCAACACGTATTTTGACAATACTGCGAGTTATGCACTACATAAATGAATATCAGTTTTAGTCTTGCTGTCAGTTCACACCCACAATGACCAGGATTCATAAAATAATTCAATAAAAACACACAGGAAGATTTGTCACAGATTGGCAAGAAGAGTGTGAAGGGTGCTGTGGACAAAACAGGCCTCATAATCAAGAAACCAGGGCTGAAAGAAGGGTATCCCTAAAAGCACACACACAAATAATGACCTGATGGGGAATGTGCTCATACTTTCCCTGGGAAATCACCATCTGAAGTGCCTGTACAATAATGCACTCACAGAATGGTGAGTGAGGAAGGGGAATCAGAGGTCTGCTTGCCCTTGCAGAACTACAGGCTCATTAGGATCACAGACACATGGCAGGAGGGCTCACACAGCTGGAGTGTGATAAGGATAAATAGGGCAGAGTGGCCAGGATGGGCACTTGCCTGTGTAGGAACAGGGATGATTCAGTTGAGAATTTACAGATTAGGATTAGACAGTGGGCCAGCAACAGTGATGCTGTGATGAGTGCTACTGTAAATAAATCAACCGACTTAATACAAGATAACAGTTCTCCTGACAAACCTTGCCCCATATATATCTTTATACCATGTAACTGCTTTAAGTCTCCAGTATATTTTCAGAATACTGCTAGGCATTAACATGTTGGCAATCATGGAATGGTTCATTTTCTCAAGAAATCTAGTTTTTTTCTTGATAATGAATGAACCAATTCTTGAAATTTTACTTTTTTTTTTGAGGAACAAAATTCTCATTTTCTGAACAACATGTACTAATAAATCTGAAATAGTCAGGAAACAAAACCCATTTTTGTTGATTTTTGGGGCAGAAAATGAAGAAGACAACTAGCAAAACCACCAAATAGAAAAGCTAAAAGGTACAAGAAGTAATATGCTGAAGATGATTAATTAGATGTCTATTAAACATATGCACTGGGAAGGGAAAGCAGGGATTTATTTCTTGGCTTAGGTTAAAATATATGAAAAGACTTAATGTATGATGTTTACCCTTAAAGTTAAGCTTATGTCCAAATCTGGAGTTTAAGTCTGCATGAACCCACTGAAGTCTTCTTGCCCCTAAGAGTAAACAACGTGAGATGCTGAGGTTGAGTCTATGTGCAGTGAGAATGTAATTAAATTAACTAACCTTGGATATTCTAGTTTATCTAACCTCTTTGTGAAGTACTTGAAGCATGCATGATTCTTGACTTGTTCTGTTCCACAATGGCACAATGCACCTTCCAGTTTACCTATGTTTCTTTGCCATTTAACAAGCACTAAACACAAACAAAGCAGTGAATTATCATAATTAATTAAATTTGGAGCAATCTTTCTCAACCTATACTCATTTTAAATTTGCTGCTTCTGCTGCAGATGTGAAGTACTTGTGTGCATAATTGTGGTGGTGCATTCTCCCCTCCCTCCAGGCCACATTATGATCTGAGAAACATTCTAAACAATATTCCAACAGACAATATTTTTTCTCACTATTAATGGCATGTTTGCCATTACATACTTTAAAAAGAAAATAAAAAGAGAATAGAATAAAACCTGCAAAGAATTCTAAATGTTCGGAGATAGATGAAAATGAGCAATGTTACATCCAACCATTGATTTCACTGTCTATTCCTAATTTCTCCCTAGATTTGACCAGAAATAGCTTTACAGCATCTTTGCTTTGCACCTGAATTTCCCCTTTTCAGAGCAAACTGGAGATACAATTTCAGAGGCAAATATTGATGTCTAACTCGGACAGACAGAGTTCAAGATTTTAGCCTGCTCCCTGAAGGGTGTTGCTCATATACATGAAGAGGTTTCATGTGTGATTTTTCGTTCCTGCATAATATATATAAAGACTAAATACTTGAATTGACTCATTTTATGCAGGGAACACGACTTTGCTTTAAGACAGCCTGAAGCAAAATTTGGAGTCTTTTTATGCTTTCAAGGAAGATGAGATGTTACAAACACTCTGGAGAAACAATCAAGGAAGAAATTGTGACTAAGCACTTAGCCAAGCTAAATTAATAAAAGCAACCACAAGGTGACCAGAGGGTCTAGAGCTTTGCACCCTGAAGGCTGAAGTTATTACAGTAACCAGTTTTTGATAGTTGAGGTTGTGGTCTCCATTCTCTAACCTCCTGAGCCGGAGACTCTGTTGACTGTCATTTTATTAGCAACAATGATGTCAACTGATCCCCTACCACCTCATTAAATCATCATTAGAAAATCAGTGTAACAGTTCAAACAAAGCCAAGTGTTTCCAAATAGGAAATGAAACATTAAAAGACACCTGCTTTCTCCACCACAACATTCCATGTAAGAACCTTAGGCACCTCTATCCTGATTTTTACTAGATTCACAAATATGATGAGCATTTTTCTTATTACTGTCCCAGATTCTGCCATCCCCCATCAGGCATTGACATGGCATAGCTCTATCTATCATGTCTGATGGCACGAAACTCCATGTGACACAATGTAACTGGACAGAGGGATGACATTTTCAGTGGGTCTGACAACCTTGCAGATACAATGAAAATCTTTTCAAACCAATGAAAGGTCAACACTAAAATTTTAGCTGAACTTTGAGCTCAGATGCTTGTCCAAAGCTACTTGAAAGTCACATAAATGTGATTTTGGTTTTGTTCTCCTCCAGATCACAGGCTATCAATATTTCATTTAAATTAGTCTTTGAAATAGTCAAATTCTTACCCTGAAGCAATAAAAATAACTGGTAAGGCATTTCTGTGAAATAAAAACAGATTTGAACCTTCACCTATTTTATCCTTTTGCAAGCCATTTTTTTCTTCCCTGAACCACAGTTTGCTGATATACTCCTCTTCTGCTTTGTCCTCAACAGTGTAAGGATGCTGCTGTACTCATACTTTTAGGGTCTGCTTAGCTCAGGTATGCATTTTTCAGACACTGCTACAAACATCAACCTCTCACTGATTCTGAGACAATTCAAAATCACATTTTGGTGAGCCAGAAATTTTCTCAGTCATTGCTAAGTTTCTGATTTAGATTTCCATCATCTTGACCATTCTAACTTCCATCCCTGCTCTCTCTCTACTGCCCCAACAAATATTAACTCCTTGCAGTACAGAGGAGCAGGAACCCAACCCAGAATCCAAAATAAGTGGCATATTGTGTAAGCACAGAACATTAAACTGCCTAACAATGAATCTAAATAACTGTGTGTTTCTAAAGGGTAGCCAGATGAGCGACCCACAGAGAACAGACACAATATAATTCTGGTTCTGCCTACAGCAAAATGTCAGCTGCTCTAATTGTGGCACATCCCAGCAAATATTGAAGGTGAGATGATAAATACAGATCAGCTTGACATCAGCTGTCACAAGGAAAACAAATGAACTCACGGTGATTGAAAAGCTGCAGAATACCAATAGTACAGACAAATTGAAAGGAAATAACAGAGTCAGATCTTACCTGGCTGTTTTAATTGATAATTAGACAGAACTATCATGTTTAAAGAAGGACATATAAGGCATTAAGGAGCAGACATAGCACAGAAACCTGTCTCTGAAAACAGAGTAAATATACAATGATGTCTCTCCAGCATCCTCTAACATCCAATATAGACTTAAATTATATGTCATGTAATTAAAATACATGGGGTCTGCATTTCCAGCCCCTGCTGGCATTAATAAAGCACCAGTTCTTCAGGCTGTTTCAATAGAGGATCCTCTGATGTTACCCACTCCTCTCTGTGCACCATATTAGCCATTCAATTCTTACAGCAAAAACACTTCTATGCCTCTGCTGATTGCAAATCTGGGCAATTGCTCTGGCTTAAAGTGTACTTGGGGGGAAAGAGAGAGAGAAAAAACAGTTTCAGAGCCAAATCAGTTCACTGCAAGCTGACTGTGGGTGCACAAACCTTTGTGCCAACACAGCTAAGAGACCCATTCATCACGGCATGATGAACTAGCAATTGAGAATGTTTCTACCTCTTGTGATTGTTGACAAAACCTTGAAAATGGAGGGAAAGAAGCTCAAGTTTGTTATTTTTTAAATCTTTCTCTCACAGATGATGAGATGCCAGCTAACTCACAGGACAGAGGCTGTTGCAGGAATTGGAAGTGCCAGTGAAGGAGGCTGTTTCAAAAGCCAAAGGAATTCTTAAAACAAAAGCTGCTGAAAAAATTCCTTGCTGAAAATTGGAATGAGCACTTGTAACTGTGGACCCTTCTCATAGCAGCTGGTCTGGAATCACTTTTCTTACTTTTTATCAATTTTTCAGGCCATCTTTACTGTGTCTTTTCCTCACCATTGCTGAATACTGCCTCAGTCATAAAACAGACACAAAGCAGGTATACTGCAGCACTCAAGCTGTGCCTGTTTTCAGTCTGTAGTTTTCAATTTTTCATACAATAAGTGAGTACCCCTTCCTAATGAGATACTTTCAGTTATAAATGCCTCCATTGTAGATGGCGCTTTGGAGGGAACTGGTTCAGATAATGCAATGCTGAAAGGCAGGGGAACATTTTTCCTAATTGGACTCTTGAGTTTGGAAAATCTTTCTTTACTGGCCAGAGGAAATACTTCAGACTCAATGTCAGGACAAGAGATGATATATAAGAAAGAGAGACAGAAGAAATCTAAGGTAGAGCCTAATTTATGACTCTTGAATAAATCTTTTTTGATTGATTGCATTCAGTCTGTTTCTGTGCTCAGTTGAAACTCCCTTAAACAGCAATCCTGTCTCTTTCATTTGCAAAGAATTTAGAAATATGCCTCGGTCTCTCTCTCTCTTATCTTTGGTGTTCAAATGACTGTAAGCATTTTTTTAGTCTAAGAGTACTGGTTCATATTAATTCCTAGTTTAGTACTGTGGCTCTGTGCCCAAGATCATTTTAATCCATTATATATAACATAACCAAAGGAGCAGTCGAGAAGAAAAAGAGATTTAAAGTGCATATTGAAGACTTGCAGAAGTAGCAAAGAATAAAAATAGTTAGGTGAAAAACAAAAAGGGAGAAAAAACATCTTAAGACAATGTGAAGAAAACTGTAGGGTAATAACCCCCCATGTTAGAACAGTGAATAATCATTCTAGCTTTCATTTGAAACCCTTAGCAAAAACTTCAGGTAAATAAACTGACAAAGCTCAAAAAAAGAGAAGAATTTTACACAAGACAGTAGGACTAACATCAGGCATAAAATATCTGCTCCTTCTAATTGTTTTTTGTCTTAACACATGGAATGTCTATGCCAATTTCAAGCTTAACTAGGTGTTCTTCAACTAAGTCTAAGCAAATGACCCCAGAAATTCCTATTTCTGTAACCACCAGTCAGGAAAACTCAAAAGTCAGTTAGCACCTGCCTGAAAATTCCCTAAACATCTAAATGGCATCCCTGGATGTGCACATATTCCTGAGCTTTTAACATTCTGAACAAAGCAAGATGAAGTAGTCTGGACAAGTTAATTTGGAAGAGAGAGAATGACATAAGTACACTGACAGAGATTAACTAGTGAATGATACAATACAGGAAATAAGACATTATATTGACTCTGTATTTCTTGCATTAAAACAAGAGTGGACCACTTGGGTGAGAATATTATATGTGTATCAATCAAATCTAAAATTCATGTAGTTCAGTTGTAGAATAATTAATAATTAGAATTACCCCTGTTGTCATATGGGGAAGATTTTTATCATATATCATGCATGTTGACATTAAATATAATGCATGTAATGAATTTTTTCTATTCACTAATTTTATATTAATCATATTCCTCACTTTTTTTATTGTAACATTGGTGAAACTTGACCAAAATCAGCATCTTTATTTTCCAGCTAATTATTCACAAACAAATTTTGTATTTGCGGCAAAAATATAGCCATTAAAAGTTATTAGCTTTACTGTGTCACACAATATTATAATTATTCAGGTTACATTGGCACACAATAGTTAACAATGCACATGGCTTTATTATTATATTTCAGGGACCTTAAAAAGCATGTAGGTCCAAGCCCCAGCCATGGGCACAAACACCTTTCACTAGACCAGGTTGCTCAGAGCTGCATTCAAATTGGCCTTGAACCCCTCCAGGGATGGGTCATCCACAGCTTCTCTGGGCAACCTGTTCCACCACCTCACCACCCTCGTGGTAAAGAATTTCTTCCTAATATCTGATGTAAACCTACCCTCTTTCAGTTGAAAGCCATTCCCCCTTGCCCTGTCACCACGTGCCTTTGTACATCCCTCTCCAGTTCTCCCCACTTTGTTGCTGACGAGGAGGTTAAAGAGCCCTGGTCCCAGTCGCGACCACTGAGGAACAGCACTGGGCACTGCTCTGCACTCGGACACTGCACTGACAACCACAGCTCCCTGTGGAGTGCAGCCACCCAGCCAATTCCATACCCACAGACTGGTCAATCTACCAAATCCCTGTCTCGCCAGATTAGAGACAAGGAAGCCATGCAGGGTAGTGTCAGATGCTTAGAAAGCAGAGACCTATGGGTCACTGTGGATAATTACATCAGTGCAACTGTCAGAGCAATCTGCAGCACAGAAAGCTCATGTAACTCTTACGAGCATAACCTGAGGAACATCAGGTAGAGTCAGTGGAACTTTTACCCCTGATACAACTTAGCAAACCAGACTACCTTAATGCTTAGTTTTGTGGTCCACATTTGAAGAAGGATGTAGAAAACAGCAGTGAAAGGTCATTGAAGAGGAGAGTCCAGGAAAATGAAGAGACAACAAGCACTTTATAGCAGGGTTTATGAAGTTATTGTAACAAGATAGAAGGCAAAATGGCATTCTAGACTCATTCCTGAAAATTTAGAAGGAAAATATTGAGTATTTAATATGCACAGTGTTAGCTAAATTAGGTTGGTGCTAACTTGACCAAAGTTGCAAATTTTCTGAGAATTAAATCTTCCTAATTCTTTTGACACACTCATCAGACAGATATTTCACCGAGATCAATATTTCACAAATATTTAAGACTATAAAAATTTGTACATATTGGACTCTAAGCCATGGACAGTCAGCGATGTACTCACATGATCACTCTATAACTGACAGGAAGATGTACTCAGGAGCTAAGATATGGAGGCAACCCATATTTTAATGTGCTGTATACCTACAGAGAATGATACCACCACAAAAAAAGAAGAAAAAAGGAAAAAAAGTTTAAAATTGGAGCTAACTAGAAAGCAGAGAAGAAACCAATCACTGCACAGTGTCTGGTTTGGGAATTCTGTGCTCCTAGTGAAACAGTAACCTTATTCGCAAGAGGTCTAGAAAATTAAAATACACATTAATCCTATTTCTTTGCAAAAACCTGTGAGTGTCTAGAACAGCAAAATAAAGATGAAATTTTGTATAAAGTGTGATGATAATGTCTCTCACTACCTTTTTTGCTTCCTTCAGGAAGCATGACTGCACCTAGAAAATCATGGTTTATATTAGTGAACATTTGCAGTAAATAGACAAGTATCTAGATCTGACAGGTGAAGTAGGGAAACACAATGTCAAACAGCACAAAAAAAAATTAGCTAAATGCAGGCTGGAGAATAAAGAACCTAAAATTATAGCAAAGGTGAAATTACATGGCAGTTCTTCCATAATTCCTTACAATCATAGAAAAACAAATACAATACAAAAGGACCTTTTTTAGAGGTGCTCTGCCTGCTATTTACTTCAATAGGATGACAACTAAGGCAGGCAACATTCCCCCTTCCCTCAGTTTTGACCTAGAGCTGTCACTTGTTACTACTTGTACTGAATAAGACATCTTTTAATGTAAACCCACCTAGCAGTGTTCAGAAAAATTGTAAAAATATATGATTCTATGCAGTAGACTGGTCACACTAAAGTGCTACTCCTAGAAATTCAAACTGAAGGCATGCCTCACAACCTCTGCCTTGACTGAGCAGCAGGGCATCTTCAGCATCAATGAGAATAGAATGGAACTACAGATGCTGAGAGCCAAAAGTTCAAAGTTACCTTTTATTCTGTTTTAAACACATCCTTTTTGCAAATGTACATCTATTATATGTGTATTTATACATCTTAAACATGCAGCTGTGACAAAAATGTACTGTTAGACCTTCTAATTTTGTTTATTCCACAGGCTTCTGGTGAAATTGTCTGTACTGCTGTGACCAGCAAATGCAGAGCTCTACTGTGAGTTTACTAACTAGCAACAGAGAAATATCAATACGCCTTATAAATTTAATATTTTAAGCCTTGGAGCTTTCAAAATCAAAGTTTAGCACTCCAAAAGAGGTACTGCAATTCTTAGCAGTGTGCCATACATGCTGTTGAAATACATACACTGACACTGAGCCATCAGTTCAAGTGGAATTTAATATGGTAAAATGTTTCTTCTTGGCCTTTTCTTGGATCAAATGGCCTACAACAATCCATATACATTACTTAACATTCTTCTAGACAATATTAAATTGTTGTTTAAAGGGCTGTACTCTCTGACGAGACATGAACACTGACAATATTGTTTGCATAGCAATCCTACGACACAGAAGAAGATTAATTTGGGAGGTTTTATTGTCTTAGACATTCAACTTTGAGATTAGATGCTATCTCAAGAGAAATTTGAAGAAAAAGAACAGCAAGGAATGTAGTTAATCCAAAAAAGTCATATCTGGACAGCAGTTCAAGAGATTTGCCTATTTGCCCTTATGGGGCAGCATTGATGTAAGTGAAGGTTTTTGAAAGAAAACTCTCTGATGATATTTTAAGACCACACCTACCCACAGAAATAACACTTATTGGCATTATGTAAGTTAAATTACAAAATTTACTCTGATCAGTCTTCTTGATTTTTCCATGAGACCTGAGTTCAAATTACATTTGAAAATCTCCCGCCAAGGCTGGAAATTTTATGTCCACTGCACCATTTTAGTAATGCAAAACAGGCCTGTATCTGCACTATCTTAGGCTGTGATGCTGTCAGATTTCATCAGGTGAGCAATACCAGGCATTGGAGAGGAGACCTCTTCAAAGCAAAAGCAGACAGTACAGGAGGGGGTGCTGGTGACTCAGTAATTGATGTGCTTCCCTCCAAGTCACAGCTGAGCTGAAGATCCACTGCCCAACGTGGTGCTAGGGGTGCTGTCAACAATCCTGCCTTTCAGATTCAATGTGAATCAGGATCTGTGGCTAGTCCCCTCCCCAAATGTATAGCTTTAAAATATCTGGGGGCTATCAGTAGAGTACAGGAACTAGGTTTTAACATTTTCCACGTTAGGGAACTGATTTCATGGGTGGGTATTTGTGTATATCTGATGAGACTCCATAAATAATGTGCAAGTCTGAAGGCATGGGGATTTTGCACAAAATGTAAAATGTGGGTTTCCTTAGATAAAATAATCTGGTGCTGCCAGTAGCCATTCTATAGTAGAATTATTTTATTTCTATTCAAGTTATTCCATTCCATTTCTAATGCCCCTTTGTCTTACATCACCCATTTTCAGTCTGAGGCCACTTTTAATGTGGTTTAAACAACTTGTCAGTAGGAATACAGCATAGCCATGTCCACTCATGGACAATGAATTCATCTGTTAAAGGCCTATGTAAATATTGGAAAGATTTTGCTAAGTGAGCTATCATTGTAGTGTAACTACTGCTAAAGATAGTTAGCCCTTCAAAGCAATGATGAGTCTGGCTTTCAGAACATTTGTAATAAAATCCTTCCTTTTCAGCTTCCTAAAGTGCACATTTCCTGAACCACAAAGAAGCAGCATGAATGAAATACAGGTGGTAAATACACTAAAATTTTCTCTGGAATTGTCAGACTGCTTTTTTTTCAGTATCTCTTCTTTGCATATGAGTCCCAACTGTGTATTGAGCAGAAAATTATTCCTATCTAGAGAGCTAGTCCTATTAGATTTCTAAATTGTTTGTTATAACAGTTTGTTTTCTTTCCTCTATCCTCACAAGAGCCTAACAAGCCATGCACTCTAATCACATGGTGATTATAATTAGTGTATGACGGGAAATGCAGTATGAGTAATGCATCGTGTTCTGTGTTAAACAAATATTCTATTGAAAACTAGAAGAGAAATATTATCTCAAATACTAAAAATCAGGAAAATCTTAGGAGATTAATTTATGGCAGTTTAAGTCTCACCTGCTGTTAGCTGATTCACTCCTGGTTCTTATCTTATGAAAGGCACACACTCTTTTATTCAACAATTTTTAGTCTGACACAATGATGTTTCTGGTTTCCATGGACTTTCATTTTATTGGAAACACAAGGAAACAAATGCTGCCTGAATGATAAAAGGATGGAAAAAATGCCAATGAAGCATTCAATCTGAAAGCACGTTTCATAGATTTCTCCTCTGAATATCAAGATTTGGAAGAGGGATGAGTTTTTTATCTTTTGAATTGTTCTTTGAGCATCACTGCTTCTGGACTACACATGTGTAGTAAGTACACTATGTGTCAGTGTATGTGGCATTCATGGAGTTTTGCTCTTCTTACAGTAGCATGTTTACAGTCATTCTATAATTTTCCTTTGTTCTCTCCTCTGTGGCCATTGATGGAACATTGCCTTTGTATTATACATAATTTCTTAAACTTCAAAAGGGAGGACAGATGGAGTAGAAGTAACTTGAAATTAAGTCTTTAACATCTTTAATACTTTCTACTTCTGATTTACAAGTCAAATATATTAATGCTTTCCTTGTGCTATAACTGAGAAATGATCCCCTCATCAAAGAATGATCTGTCAATAAACTCTACAGATACTGTTAAAATTTTTTTTTGCATTCACCCCATATAAATACACAAATATCCACAATTTAGGGCTTAAGTCTCACTCACGTTAAAAAGGCATGACCAATTTAGGTCCACAGACATTTCCAGAGAAAATTAACATAATATGAATGAAAGAAAAATTAAGCCTTTCATTTTTAATTACAAACGATTAATTTTTGAATTTCATAGAAAATGTGCAATTTATCTGTGGTATTTATTTATCTGTCCATTTTGTTAAGACAGTACAAGAGCAAAAATAGGAATTGATTTCCTATAAACTTCTCCATTCAACAAATATTTTGTCTCATTGGTTGACTACTCAGCATGCCTATCTTTTGTTAACATCATTGACAAAGGAATAGACACACGTCTGGGGTACCCAACTGTGTATTATCTACACTACAAATCACCCGTCTTCACTCGTTAGCTCCTGCATTGAAACACACAAGGGAGCTCAGGTGTTCATATCACCAAGGCATGAATTCTTAAAACTGTTTTTGCTTAAACTGACTGGTGAGCTATCACGGGTGAATGGGAAAGCAAAAATAAGAACTGGTGCATTTGAAACAGAAGTTGACACTTTTATGAAAACTGAGACTGAAAACCTAGCCACAGTGCTGTTGTTCTGTATCTGGAGTCATAGCAAAGGCAGAATGTAAGCTGACATCTTCACTCCATTTATGATTACGGGCAGAGGACAATCCCTCCTTTTATTTGATCCCATCATCTTGTGGAAGCTCTGCAGGACTTTGGATATATCTCTATCTATAATGTGTATATGCTTTCATTTTTAACTATGCTGCATTGTAATTCCAGTAAAGGTACTGACACCACCATTCCTTCTTAAGGGTTCAGGAAGAGTTAAACAAAGCACTATTAATCCTCTCTTTCAATTCTGACAGTGTTCTGTGTCTTTCTTCTCTAGTCTATACTGTAGGCAAATAACAAAATAAGGCTCATGATCATCTTACAAGCCTTGATTTCACAAGTGACTTATCCAAACTAAAAGGTTATGTTAACTGATTTACTCAAATTACTATTAAGCAATTGTCTTCGTCACAAAACCCATTTTGTATCATTTCTCAAATAATTGTAAATGTTCAATAATAATAGAGGTCCTATCACTCCCCATAGTAGTGAATCAAAGATTGAATTAGATACAGTTGAATAACATGCACCATAACTGCATTTTATGTATCCTATTTGATGCTTTGTAATCTTAATATTTGGAAGCCTTTCTATCAAAATCAATGACAAAATAGTCAAGCCCAGTATTTTTAAAATATAACATCATTAATATGCTGAAAAATAGTAATATCAGCTCACAGCATATACCTGATTACTTGTAGATCACCTATTAACTTCATGAATAAATTAATTACTCCAATGTCTTGTATATTGGTGTCTAATGTTTTCAGTCTATATACACAGATGTAAAGCAATCCTACTTGTGTGTGAAATTCAAGTGACTTTTCCCTGGGGTGCAATGGAAACAGAGAGGAAGCTTATGGCATTGCATGAGCAAACTAATTCTGCTTGGGAACTGCTTTACTCCACCTGTGCAGTGCAGGTCTCACAAACACCATATTAGGCTCCTTTTCTCCATAAAAGCCAGAGACAGAAACTGACACCACTTTGTGGAATATCTTATTAGCTTAAATCATTCTTTGTCTGAGCATATGGGTTTTCCTGGATGCCATCTACAAGGCAATACTAAACCACAAAAAAAATATCTTTAACCTTAAACTTGCATGTGGTTCTGATTAAGCCTTCCAAATCACTCACATTTAAACTTAAGTATCCGTCTAACAGCTTCATCTGTGGGAATCCAAAAGAATCCATTTCCTTTTTTATATCTGATGGTTTTCCACACAGAAAACCACGAAAACAAAACAAAAAAAAATCAAAACAAAACCAACCCAAAAAAAAAAAAAAAAAATACAGCAGAAAGTTATCATCATCCTATAACCATAGTAATCTAGGAACCACAGAAATTCAGTTTGGGTTTGTTTGTTTTGAGTTGTTTTTTTTTATTCCCAGCTTGTTGCTGAAACTATTTGAGTTGGTTTCTGCCTTTCTAGCTCTAAAAGTTCAGTTAAAGTTTCTGCTCCTTTGTTTGTTTGTTTTCAAAAAATTCTTTAAACCAGTAATCCAACTGTTACATTGTCACATAAACTCATCCATACAGATTCCAATTTGGAAGTTACAAATCCACTGTGCTGTATATGGATTGAAATCACATACTTTAATTTTTCTCAGAAAGTGAGGGAGACAATGATGGCTTGACATGCGATTTTTCAATGCTTTCTCTGTGCTTTTGAATGTGTACCTATGGGCCTTATTTACTGGACAGTTTTCAAAACCTCTTTGTGGGCCCAATCTCTCTTTTTCTCAGGGGCTCTTCAGTCAGGGTCTCAGTACTCTAGAATCTGAATACTTTCCAAACCTTAATTAATGTATTGTTGCAGAGTCCTGTGAGAAAAGAGGATTATACTGTCCAATTAACAAATAGAGAAATGAGAAAATGTAAGGTAAAAGGCTCCATTACACCAAATGCCTATTCCAGTATACTTATATCTGTTTTTCTCACAGTACTGAACTTTAGATAGCATTATATACTTTTAAGGTAGAAGTTTCTTGGATTTACCTGTAGTTAGGAGTACAACATTAAATGTTTTCAAAACAAATAGGAGATGTTCTAAAAAAAGAAAATTAATAAGGATTAATTGGCTCACTTGCCACTGTAAAAATTCAGACACAGTTAGAGTTAATTTTTTTCACAGCAGCATATTCATTTTCTTCAACTGTGAATGTTTCCTTTCTGTTCCAGAAGAACTTCTCCTTCAGTCATGGCAAATCTACCCATTTCTGCAGCAGGACAGACAGACAGTATACAGACAACAGCTCCTCTCTTACTAAGCTGCAGAGAATCTTTATCCATTGAAGCAGGAGGAAAATATTAATGAAGTTAATTGATGATGAAACAAAGTGTGTAACATATGTAAAAGTCTGGACTGTGAGAGTTGTTTTCTATGTGATAGGCACTGTAATGCCATAGATTTTAATTTCAATTCCATCAAAAGGTGTCTCATAAGCTCTAAAGATTGATTTCCAAAATAGTCAATGCTAATCAGTTGTCCTTCCACAAGATTTCATCAGAGAAATGCAATTAAATTACTTTATCAAGCACTAAGGCAATATAGGTCACTGTGGAGGCCTGTGGGCCTGATAGGATGCCCTGGAAGGATGCTCCCTGGGCTTTGGCTTCTCCCATGGAAGTCCTATGACAACCTGTCAATCTACCCCTGTTCCACACCCTCTGTTAACCATATGTGTCTAAACTCTAGAGAGTTCTTTGTACATTGTACCCCCTTTGGCTGTAGGCCTGTTGGCCGTTCCACCCCCTGCTAACCATATATGTTTAAGTTCTGGTAAGTTCCTTGTGCTCTGTACCCTCGTTGGTGCGTACCCCTGTCAGTTCACATTGATTGCTTCCTGTTGGCTGCTNTTTGGTGTGTGGATAGGTGTTGATATCTGCCAATACACAGGTGTTGATGTCCACCTCTGATAAACGCC
>VZTR01021592.1:0-49835 GCA_013400775.1 Chaetops frenatus | reverse complement strand
CTTCACAGACCTAAACCATGATGCAGCTCTGTCTTGAACTACCATTTTTGAGCTGTGATAACCTCATTCATATCTCTGTAGTCTTCAATTGAGACAAGATGTGTCTGGAAGAGGACAGTTTTGTCTTCACTTCTATAAACATAGGCTTTTAGTAAAAGAAATAAAACAAGTGGATTTGCTACAGCTTTCAAGTGCTTCTCTGACAGTTTACCAAAGTCTGTTCCAGGGCTGTTACCAATTAAAGAAATAGCAAGCCATATAAAACAAAGAAAACAGCTTACGTATAGGCAATAATCCCCTTAAAATCTCTCCTTTAGCAACCTGTGCATACATAGTTAGCAAATTGTATTCTGAATTCAGTTTTTCCATTCAGGAACATTGCTTTTTCACTGGAAGCAGTATTGACTTCTGCCAGTGCCAAGGAAATATCTCAGCTGTCACTTATATTATTTCTTTTGCATGTTAGGTTCTCAAATCACTACTTTTTTTTTGGTCACATAACTGATTTTCCCCACCTGTCACCTTGATTAAAGAATGCCTTTGAAAGGAAAGGCAAGTTTCTGTTTCATAAGTGTATTTGGATGTAGAGCTGTGCATTCAGGCATGAACTCGGCACAATAAGTAGTGACAAGGAAAGGAAAATTGTGAAGAATGCAACTTGGCATTTAGAGGGAGAGGATGTTTTTGGTGGAGAAGGGGACCTGAGTACATAGATCAGGCACCAGCTCTTGTCAGTACCTTGTGCTGGGGAAGTCATGTTGGTAAACAGCCCTAGCCTCAGTACATATTTCTACCATGCCAGTGTCATACTTATCTTTCTTCCATCTGTCTGCTGGCTCCCCTTTCTGCTATGGAGACAGGAGACTATTGCAATTCTGGGGTCTTTCCAAAAGAATTAAATAGCTGGTCCAAGGTACTAATCATGAGTAATAGAAGCTTTAAAAAAAATTCCTCTTGATTGCTGTGTGATCTCTAGTGTAAAAGTGACACCATTGAGCTTAGACCGAGCTGAGTTCTGATAGTGGGCGAGATAATCCTTCTCTGTGGGCTGCAAAGCATTTGGGATTCTTCTGGATGAAAGGTACTACATAATGCAAGCTATTATCATTAAGAACAGAGAAAGAAATTGCATAAGGTAGGTGGAAGGCATTTGGTAATTCAGAGGGAAAGAGAGAAAAGTATTTGTATAAGGCACTCAGCAGAAATGTCAATCTTTACCCTATGGAGCTTTTGATCCAAGGGCTCAATTCTTCATGTGCATGCTCCATTTTTACTGGAGTTAGCTTCACTAGAGGTGCATGTTTTGTATCTTTTATATTAGTTCTAAGCAATGAGTCAAAGCATGAGAGACTGATAGAGAAGATACAACAGGTAAAATTTTAAAATGTCAAATTGTAGGTAGAATGAGACGAGGTTTCTTGGCACAGATGGAATCTTTATTCCGTATCTGTGTTCTCTTTTCCATTTGACCTTTTGGCAGAGCCTGGGCATTTCTTTACCTAAAATAACAAATTTCTGCAATTTAATATGGTGCATTTGTTTCTTTGGCTATATAACATCATTTCCCTCTTGTGCTTGTGCACTGTTCCAGGGGTTTGACTCGAAAGTAGAAGAAACCCCCTGGTTTTCACTTTCAAACAAGTTTTATGGTCATGGGGAGTACAAACCCAAATGATCAAAACAGAGGGCTGTTTGTATATCTAAAGAGTAGTTAGAGCATAAGTGTTTCTGCAGGAATAGGTTGTAAAGGAGAATGACTAGTCTCTCTACCTGAGTCTGAAAACTTTTTTGAAAGGCAGATAAATGCTGTGCAGTGTAGGGAGGAGTGTACGTATAGACTGTTTTTCATCACAGTCTTAGAAAAATTACACAGTAAATACCAACTATAATGCATACTAATAATACTGCTTTAATTATAATAATAATATGTAAACCAACTGTTGGAATTATTTTCTTGCTAAATCCCATATAACAACATACCAGTTTATATATCAACTGACCATCATAAGGTACGTTGTGGTCATTTTTGACAGAGGAAAGAGTTAAAATATGGAGAATTAAACCAGTGTTCAAAACTAATAAAACTGGAGTTGTTTTAAGGTTCAAAACATGCCTACATTTCCCTTCCTGAATGCAAAGTCTGATTCAGAAGGTGAAACTGGTTTTGTTGATTGCCAGCAAGAATAAAGTGAGGTGTTTGGAGTGAGTCTGGAATTTGACCACTGGACCTTGCATCAATTAAAATAAGCATTTGGTGCTTGAATTGCTTCTGAACTCAGTGGACTGTTGGAGATTAACTGGTCTCTCCCAAGAAAATAATTAGATATAAATAAATTCATGTTATTAAACTGTGGGTCAAGTTAATGCTGGTGAAGTTGTGTGTTTATTATCTCTCAAGTCTCTGTGAGCTTTTGAGGACTTCATTGGAAGAATAAACACCTTTCAGCATCCTCTCTTTCTGTAGTAGTGTGTTAATGGTTTCCAGTAAACAGCTTGATTTAATATAGTTTGGGCTCTTCAGGAATACTACACCAGTGAAGTCAATAGTATTTTCAGTTCTCCTAGAGCGAAGAAAATCCTAGGGCATCATTTTTCCTGAATTTCCTTGCCCTTTTGTTCTGTAGACCAGTAGCAAATACTTCTCTTCATAGCAACAATTTGCATCTTCTGATATCTCATTTTTTGTATGGCAGCTCCTTGGAGCTGTGGATATTCAGTAACTCAGCAAATTCAGATTATTTATATTTTGATGTATATTAGATTCCCAGGCTGGAATATCTGTTCATGTCAGGGCCATCCTTGCAGCTTGAGTGGCCCTGTGCCAGCTGTTCCCAGTGTGAGTCCCCAGCATGCCAAGAACCCCTTTTGGCATCAAGGGGAGAACATATGATGGCATCATTTCCCATGCACTGGTAACATCTCTCTGTGGGCTCCATCTTCTCTGAGAACAGCTGTGACCAAGACATAAGATCCCAAAAAGAGAGTTAGGAGCCATTACTTGAATACCTGTTTAGAAAGTACTAGCTATAAGAATTAGAGGAACATTTAAGAAAAATAATTTCCTAGTCACTTTTTTTTTAAAAAGCGGTACTTCTTTTTGGATAGTTTTATCTTTTCAGATATTCTTTTTAATGGCTGAAATGGAAGTAATGTGGTCTAAACATTAGCAAACAGTATATTGCTATTTCACTGAAATTCTGGTTGTAGTGATTTTTTCTTTATTTGCAGTAGTGTTCAGAATTTTCTTTGTGCTCAAGGGATAGTAGTTCAGAAATGGCAGTAAGTTGCATCTTGTGTGAGTATTCTGGTTACAGCTGCAATGTAGCTTTATTTGTCTCTGAAATCATGCCGTAATAAATAGTCATCCCAGTAGTGTGAATGGAGCTATGTGTGTAAAAAGGTACATGGTTTCCATTGGGATAGTTACTCCATTTTAGGCAGCTGTATCTGTACTAGATACTGTGATGGTATCATTATTTCAGTGCAGTTAAAGTGATGCAATTTTTGTATTTAGGTGAGTTGTGTGATAGAGTGCAGGAGCTATGCCAGTTCCACAGGTCACAGAGCATCAGTAGAGAACTTAGCAATGTGTGGCTCAAATTATCCTTTCAAGTATGAATTACCTTACACTTACACTTTATTTCATCTGCTGGAGGAGTGTCCAGTGCTGTCAGTCATTTAGAGGAGGATTTCATCTTTTGTGGCCCATGCAAAGCCACACAACTGGCAATGAGCTGCATCTCTCTGTTCCTGGCACTACCAGTGCTGGAGCACCCAGAAGTGAGCACTGTGATGCAGGTGGTGCTGTGGTTGCACTCAAGTGGCCCTGGTGATGATTTTTCAAGGCTCCTTGTTTTAATCACATAATTGAGATGCATAGAAGAGCTGTGGGGCCTTTGGTTTTCCCTTTCAGGATGGGCTGAGATGTAGAATTGTGCAGATGCTCAAATTCAGCATGCAACAGTGGAGTTAAATCCTAGGTCTGTTTTAAAAATGTGGGTCTTTGGCTTATGCAGTACATAATTGCACAGACCTTTTCTTTCCTGAAGCTGAGGCTGCCAGAACCTCAGCAAGAAAATGGCTTGACTATGGGAGCTGGGAGGTGGACAGATTACCTCTTTGTTACAGACTTAGCTGTTGAAATAGCAGATATGTTAAAAGACACCAAACAAGTAAGAGGGGTTTGAGGTCTGTTAGTTAAAGAGCTGTAACTTTATATATATATATATATAGGTTTTTTGATAGGATGAAATGAAACAGGCAAAAAATACCGTATAAATGTCTGGATCACAAGGTCCCTGCTCTACCTTTTGCATAGAGTTACAGCACAGCTGATGTTTAGTATGTTCTTAATTAAAAGGTTGAAGGAAGAAAGGTATTTTAAAATTTTATGACAAGGAAGCAGTATTACAAAATACTTGAAGACTTAACAAGGACAGTTTATCATAAATATTCTGATTTCGGTAAGAATTATGATATGTGAAGCACAGGTAGGAAGAAATGAAAACCAGAACGTTTGCTCATGATTTGTTGTTTGGACATAAGGTTTTTTGTATGTTAATGGCTGTAAGTGGAAAACCATGAAAATTGTTGCCCTCATATTTGCTGTTTAGTTTGCATGGAAAAACAGCCTCTCATTAGTTCTTATTTACTATTATAACATTACTTCGTTGCACTACTGAAAAGAAAAGGGAGAAAATTAAAGGAATCATCTAAACAGAACAAACCTTTGATACAGAACTGTTGAAAACAGCACGAAATGTGAATGATGGCCTTATGTTGCTTGAAGAGTGGCAGAGAAATATAACTTTCTGGACTACATTGATTCTCTGTTACCTTCTATCTGGTTCTCATGAGTACTTCAAAGGAAGCATAGACAAAAAAGAAAAAATAAATCTATGATAAGCAAATACAGAGTGATCAACCTGTAAACAAATACCTAGTGTCAAAAAGTTAAAAATTCCGTTAATAATTATTTTTCCTGCTTTCTATATCTGATAAATATTTTAAATATTGAGTGCTGGTTTTAATCTTGCCAAAGCTTTAGGTAAATGAAAAACTTAGTTACGAGGGCAGTGTAAACCACTTTTTTTTTTAATATGCCATTTCATCTAATCACCAGTTGTGCTTTTCTAAGGGTGTTTTGGCAGGATTAGAAGGTCTAAGGTAATTTGGATATGACTTCAAAAGCTGGAGCTTTTCTTGTATGGATGGAATTGTCACTTTAAACTTCTTGTCTCACAACATTTACATCAAATTTTTGCATTAGTCAGTAAGTTTAAAGTGGAAGGTTCTGGAAATTCTTGGAGGAATGAAGGAGTCACCATCAAAAAGAGCAAGAATTGCTCTGGTGACGTGGACAAGTGCAGGTTTCGTGCCCCATTGGAGTGAAACCCTCAAACCCAAGTCTGCTGGAGTTTACACAGAAAGAGGACTTTCCCCAGGCACACCTTTTGTGGTGGTTTTGGGCCACAACAGATGATTCCTGTGACCTAACACCATAATTCCATGCTGCATTACATTAGCATGGTTCCCCTGGCATTCTGATATCTCTTCTTGCTTCCTGCAGCGGCAATAGCGCCAGGGAGGCAGAAGAATTGGCATGAGCTGGGAGGCCTTCTGTGAGTTTCCAAGGGGGAGAATTAGTTTTACAATTCCTCGAGTGTACTGCCTATATTTTTGTTGTTTTCCTCTGTCTGTAGACCCTCTGAGTAGAACAGAAATTACAGATAAAGAATAGACAGAGCACTTCAGATGTTTACATGTAATAAATTCAAGACAACGAGTAGTAGTATAAAACCCCTGCTGCTGTGTGATTATCTAAGGATAATGTGAGCACAAACATTAAAATGTTGAATCCCTTCTTCTTTTCCTTTTTTTCTTATAAGTTGACTGTGCAGCAACAGCAAAGCTGAAATCTACATGTTGAAATGATTTAAGTTTTTATTCAGCTGTTTTTCAAGACACTGATTTGTAGAAGGGAATTGACACTATAATGTAGCAGCATTACATCAAAAGCAATGCTGATGTTCTAATCTGAAACCGTAGAGTACATTCTGAATTTCCGATCTGTTGCTTATTAATTTAAATAAATGGTGGGGGTTTTTCTGATGGGACAGAGGGGAGTGTTAGGAAGTAGTTGTAAATGAAAGTGGTGGGTTTTTGACACCTTTTGTTTCTTGTGCAGCATTTCTGCAGTTCATGGTTATATAAGCGAGTAAAGGTTGGAGGAAAAAAAACATTCAGACAGTTTTTCTAGCTTCTGTTTATGAAGGACATTGTGGTCTGTACAGTGTCCTTGCAGGTAGTGGGCTCATCTCATGGGATGAGTGGGTCTTATTTCCATCAACTTTCTTGGAGCTGTGAGTTTGTTTTCAAAACAAATATTTTAATTGGGTGGTTTAGGGAGGTCTGAGCAGAGCTTAGCCTCTCCAAGTCTTCTTTTTTATCTTTAAAAACATATCTAGAAGAAACGTCATCTCAAATATAAATCTTTAGGAAAGAGAAAAGGCATTATAAAAGCTTTGTGATAACTTCATTTAATGCAAGAGCTTTGTGGGTCTTTTTACCCCAGATATATGAAGAGAACAATGTTAAGTGAAAAATGAACAAGCTTTCATGTAAAACCTGTGTAATTCTGAAAGCTGAGGTATTTCCTGAAGTGCAAGTAAATTGTTCTGAGGCAAATTTTCCTTAAGCCAGGAAATGCAGGTCTTCCTGTGAAATTGTTTCCACTGAAGGTTTCTGCCTAACCTTCCAGGTGGAGAGTGTGTACTTCATTCTAGAGATGCACAGAAATTGCTGTGTGAGAGCTGGGGCTGCTGAAGGCAGCGCACGGCTGACCAGGGCAGTGCCACTCAGCAAAACGTGTAAAATTCTATCCGAATATACCCATACAACTTTCAGCCAGTCCAGGCTGAAATGCAAAGAAGTGTTTGAATGTAGTGTATGAAGAATGAAGTTAATCAGTTGAAAATAAATGCTTTACACAGATTACTTTTACTTTTTCTGCTAGCTTTTTGTGATGGAAGGGAATGCAAATTGTTCTGTTATGTAATTAATTATGAATCCTACTTTTCTTTCTTGTTCTGATTTGCAGTGTGTGCTGTACTTGTGGGCCTTGAAAATCCTTTACCCCAAAACACTGTTTTTACTTCGTGGGAACCATGAATGTAGACATTTAACAGAGTATTTCACATTTAAGCAAGAATGTAAGTCTATCTTACCTTTCTCCTCTTAACTCCTTTTACAGCAACTTAATTTGTTATTTTGCAAATATTTGATACTGGTTCACTCTTAGTAAATTCTCATGTAATTTTCTTGTTAACTGCCATTAATTTAAAATTGCAATCCTTGTTCCCTGAGAGGGCAGTCATCTCTCAGTGGTGTGGAATGGAAGGGCTTAGACGCCCCTCCCCACATTTGAGCTCGCCAGCCTGGCGTGGAAGCATCCTGGGGCTGCTGTGGGTCCATCTGGGCCTGGATGCTCTTGGTAAACATGTACTGCTGCTGATGCTTTTTGCAGCAGCTGAGGGTTTGCTGTCCCACGCAGCAGCCTGGCAGACAAAACCTTCTGGCACACCAGCCCTGGCACCTGTGACAGGTTCCCGACTGCTAGTTGAGGAGGTGGCATCTCACTGGGCATCATCTCACAGAGCAGGAGAAAAATACAGGGAATTTTTGTTTTGCTTTTGCTTTTTCCTTTTGATATAGCATTTTCATATTTATCCTGTGTAGGCTTAAACTTTTCAATATGCTCTTTTTACATGAATTCCTTTCTATATTGCAAGGAAGCATGCAGTGACACATAAAAGCTCATTAGATGTAGACCTTTACCTGCACAATGAAGATTTTTTTTTTCCTGTGACACTATAAGGTGAAACTATTGCATAAGTCTGGTTTTCCTTTTTACACTGGGGATAAAGGAAATGTTAATTGGCTCAAAGGCTTCATGGTTTACTGAGTTTAGTATGCATATTGGTAAATTAACATTTCAGCTTCATTGTACCACCTCTTTCATTTCATAATGGCATTTCTGTAGATAATTAATTATAAGGGACTGGGCTAAAGTTCTGACTACTTCATAGAGAGTATATTGAGTGATAATGATGATAACTATTCAGCAGATGTTTTAAGGCTTTCTCTACAGATCTCATACAGAGTAAAAGTGGTAGACTATAATGGTATATTCAGTTGTTTTCTTACAGTTTTTTAGAAAAAATATGATAAACGTTTATTAATTTCACCTCAGAATAGGCAGAATTTTTCCAGCAGTAGATAACAAAAATTAGACGGATATTCTTGTATGAAGCAAAATTTTGGGTACTGTCCTCAATACCAGATAGAGCAGTGAGAGAACAAGTGTGAGATATTAAGCATATTCTCTTTTCCTCTTAAATATTGATGGCACTTTCTCTTACCATCTTAATCTTTAAAAGGTAAAATCAAATATTCAGAACGTGTATATGATGCCTGCATGGATGCCTTTGACTGCCTTCCCTTGGCTGCTCTGATGAACCAACAATTCCTGTGTGTACATGGTGGCTTGTCTCCAGAGATCAACACCTTAGATGACATCAGAAAAGTAAGTCTTTGAGGTGTTACCTATTAGCACCATGTAAACACACCATCTGATGACTCCTTGTGCCTTGTTAAATGTTCTGTGCTTTCTTGGAGAAGATACAAGAGTTCTAGAAAAACCTCACAATGCACAGAGATGTAACAAAAAAGACTCATATGGTTGCAATGAATATAGTTGGTGGTTTTTTTTAATAGTCAAGAGCTTCATTCTCAATAGGTCCCACCATGTTTTTAATAGTTCTTCATTTGAGTGCCCAGCGGATTGTCTAATTGAGGCTTAATAAGTTCATGCTTGTTGTACTTACGTTCTGAGAAATTTCTCAGAAATCTCATGAAAGTTCAGAGAACAACGTCAAACAGCTTCTTCACATGATCCAGTGTTATTGCATGTTATGAAGGATTAATTTTTTATTCACATGTTTTGTAGACGAGATCTCAGTTGATATTTCTAAGAGACATTTAAACCCTTCATTCTTAGTGTTCCCAGAAAAAAAAGTATTTCTTGTTTGCTGTTTGAGACTTGCAAACATGGATATATATTTCTGAGCTTTTGTGTTAGTAAAAGGTAATTTATATTCTGAGGTTAATTTGTAGACTACTAAGAAATGTATATAGTTAATACCAAATTGAGCCAGTAACTACATGTTTTGGCTTAAAAGCAATTAGCTTAATATATTAACTGCACTATTAAAAATTACTGAATGCAAAGTTTTGTTTCTGAGGTAAAGATTCACTATCTCAGTAAACAAAAATGCTCTGCTTAAAAAATAGCTGGGTCTGCAACAATATAATGGCAAAGTAAAGTTGTTTATCTCTCAGATTCTAGATTAGGTTCATTAATACCTTCCCTTCCCCCTGCCCAACCCAGCAGGTTTATTTATCTTTGGCAATCAGCAGAAATTGGGTTTGCATATTTATGAATTTTTGTTTAATTTAAATGAATTGTAATTATATAAGCATTAACTGGAGAGGGCTGAAATAAGTGTAGATATGCTGTGAATATGTCAAGATGAGAATGCAAAGGTGAAATTGTAGACATGTCTTATGAAAATTTTCTGTGTTGAAAACTTACAAAACCAATTCTCTTAGAAATTTTTTTTGAGCGGAGAAGGTATCATCTACCAGCTACTGAATCATTGCTTGATCTTTCTGGTCAAAATAANGGACAGAGGCCCGGCCCGAGAGGGGGGGGGCTGGGCGGCGCCCTCCTGGAGCTCCATTTTCCTCTCCCTCAGGCAGGGAGGGGGAGCAAATGCAGCCCCACAGCAGCAGAACTGCCAGGGAGGAGGGGGGGAAGGGGGAGCCGGCCGCAGCCCCGGCACGGCCCCCAGGCCCTGAGGCCCAGAGCGGCCGGCCGGGCACGCGGTGTTACCTTCCCTGCGGACGGAAGTCAAAGAGAGCTTCTAACTTCCCGCTCTTAAAAATGTAAGTTTCGCAAAGACGCCCCCAATGCTCAAGTGGCCACATGAAGTGCCCATCTCAAAACCAGCCAATCTGTGGGCTCTCCACCCTCGCCGGAAACCGTGCCCCGGCGGAAGTGGAAAAACAAAACCCCCCAGGAAGGAGAAAAAAAGTTGTTGTCCTTCAAACCACAACAAAGCCTTATTCATACACCTATTATAACAGGGCTGGTCTTATCTGAAAGAATTCTTGAGATAAGACATGGTGTTTTTATACTAAAGAGTTCTTGCAGGAGAAGACTGATTTTTATTTTTTTTATTATTTTGCTATAATTCATCTTATTTGCGGTATGATTCTATGTAATTTGAAGTTTTAAGTACCCATAGTAAGACCACAAAGAAGAGTTTTAACCTTCTTAATTAGGGTTATGGTTGTGGGAGTAACAGGAATGTCATGCCAGGGTGCTGTAATGCAGAGATATTGTCTTGATATTTAGATACAGTTTTTTGTGAAAATGTACATAAATCTAAATGGGATTTTGCTTTGAAATAACTACTGTTATTTTCTTGAGGTGCCTCACTTACATAAACTGAATGCTGTAAGGTTTGAAAAATCATGAAATACAGAAATACTATATTCTCTCTTTTCCACTGGAATGCTTGCAAAAAAAAATAAACAAAAATTCGTGTAGAATGGAAATCCACTCTATCTCTTAATTTTCATTTATATCTGTTCCTTCTACCCCTGTCAGTCAGTGGTTGCAAGGAGTGTTTTGCTGATACTCAAACTCCATTGCTTTAAAGCTGAAGAACAGATTGCTATGAGTCTCTTGTTCACCTGCTCATGGATCAAAAAATAGTAATTTTGCTTCGATGTTTCTGTGATACATAGTAGAAAGAAGTTAGTATTTCTCTGTCTCCTATTTTTCTTAGTTAGATCGATTCAAGGAACCACCTGCATATGGACCTATGTGTGACATCCTGTGGTCAGACCCCCTGGAGGACTTTGGAAATGAGAAGACTCAGGAACACTTTACTCACAACACAGTCAGGGGGTGCTCGTACTTCTACAGGTGATTATTACTACTTGGAATAGATTTCTGTAGGTGAACTACTTCTGGTTTTGTAGTCTAAATGTTTGCTTGAACTTTGTGGCACTACTTAGATAATAAGGCCTTTTTTTTTTGCAGGCTAGCCTTGCTTTCAGATAAATTCATGCTTGCTTTATTTGAATCTCTTTTGTTAAGTCACAATAGGGAAGCTCTAAATAATTTAATTTTATTCACCAAGACCTGTGTATTTTGCTTATTTCTGTTCTTGTAAGCTAGAGAATGAATGTGTCACTTTTAAAAAGGGATATATAACTGCATATCTAGTTTGCAAATTTAAACTTAATTTCCAGTGAAAGGTACCAGCATTGGAAAACTGATTACCTGTTGTTCTGCAGGGTAAATAAAAATTGTGATTTCCCCCACAGAGGTACTTTCTTTACTCTCAGTTTGATCAAACTTTTTTTATGTTTGCAAATAATTCTTCTTGAGAAATTCAGTATTTGAAGAACATTTATTAAATGGGACTTCTTGCAGAAACATGTATGTACCTTCCCCTGAGAGTGTGGAGATTTTAAGGAATTTGGTTTTGGTTTGTTTTATTATGGTAGTTAAGAACAACATACAAGGACACCAGAGTAGGAAAACAAGCAGGGGAGAAGGTTAAATGGCAAAATGAGCAATGTATTCAGTGAAATATTAATTGAAGAATCCATTTTTGTTCAGAAGACATGTGAAGGTGCTATTGAAATGTTAAGAGGTTGTTGAACTTTTTGAAGTGAAGTAGTTCTGCTTCAACCCATGCTAGTTACACACAGGTCTAAGTTTTCTCAACAAACTCAGCAGAAGGGAGGAATCTGGCTCTTTCACTTGCCTTAGAAAATCTCACCTTGAACACAGTTGACCTGTAGCTGTTTAGTAACATATCAAAAGTAAATCAATAGCTTCCACCAGCAACCAGGTGACAGAGCCACTGGAATCAGCCTCCTTGTTGGTAATGTTATCAGGGAGGTAACAGGTGGTTTGATGTTCAGCAATGAGATTTTCTGCTCCTGTCTTGGAGCCGTAGTTGCTGCAGCGTGGGGCCAGCTAAGAACAGAGCAGCTTGCTCTGCAGCCTGGGCTGCTGGCACCCACCTCCACTGGGGAAGTCCCACAGCCACACTCTGGAAGGTGCTCAGTAGAATATGTTTGGGCTCATCGTGGAAGGGATGGCAAACTGCTGCAAACAGTTGATCAGTGCAGAAATGGGCAATGACTGAGGGGTAAAATCATTGCTGGCCCTCTCAGCAGCAGCAAATACTGGAGTGTACCTGAGACTCCCAGGCACTGCACACACGGGGAGTAATAGTGATTTCCTCTCATGCAAGCCTGGCAAACATGGCTTATGCTTAAATACAGAGCTGCTTATATACTGGAAAAACTTCTAGATTTTAGGTTGAGGTTTTTTTCAGAGGTCTGCTTCATACAATTGCTATAACATTTCCTTAAAATACATATCAGTTTCCTCCAGAAAATATATCAGACCTAGTCTGTGTCCTGATGCATATTCAGAAAAGTCCATTTTTCAAGAGAAGAGGAAATATTCAGAAGGCAGCTAATTATCAGGTTCTGTGAGGGACATATAACTGCTTAATGATTCAGTCAGAAGGCTAGCTTGGAGTCACATTATCTGAGATTATATAAAGGCAAACATTCCTTTTAAAAGAAGTGCCTAGTTGCCCTGGAAGATGACTAATTGCTTGCCTAATGATAATAACTGGTAAAAAAGGTATCCATCAATGTGGAATGTCTAATTTTCCTTGCCTTTTCTAGTTACTTCCTGAGTAAAGGAAAAAATTTCCCTAAACAGGCAGCCCAGCTTGTAAAGAAAGGACTAAATTACTCAGTTCTCCTTCAAGAATGCCTGTTAATAGAATGATTGTGTTTATTCTTCACTGAATATAATTTCTTAAGTTTCTTCAGTCACTTCCAGAATGGGTAGTTAAAAGATAGCTACGAGGATTTTGAATGAAGGTCAGGAAGATTTCAGTCATGCCTGTGAATCAGTGAAAGGATTTCTAGATGATTAAGATCGCCTAATCAATTGCAAGAAATATCTGTAATAAGTAACTTTTATTTATCAGAGATATTCATTATAATGACAAGATGCAAATTACTTAGCTCTGACTTAAAGTTATTTCCTAATACAAAAATGCTACAAAGAAAATAATAGTCATGTGGCCTTGTAACTGTGCATGCATCATGTTAACTGGACCTTCCATCTCAGTAGTCCATGAAATCCTCTGCATTCAGCCAAAACCCATTTGTGAAATGTTGGGCCATTTGTATGAGAAAGTATAAAGACTTTCTCATACAAATGGCCTGTTCTCATACTGTAGCTTACAGTAGTCTGACAAGCTTCTCTCAGCATTTCTTACATGATCACTCTCATACAACCTATTGAATTTCAAACTGATCAGTATTTCTTCAAGAAACATCCTTTTATGTAAGAGTTCTTGAAACTGCTATGTAGCACTGTAAAGTGTCAGATCTTGAAGCCATAGGCATAACCTGTCATTTAGAGATGTAAAGAATAGTCAGCCTGATTTTCAGAAGTGCTCAGAGGCAACACTTAATGCACAACTTAAGCATCTAGCAGCATTTTGCACTGTGGATTGTCAAAAGAGCACAATGCTGTAGTGAAAAGTTAGTTGGGGAATATAAGGAGTTCTTGAAAATATATTAAAGTTTTCTGTACCTTAAAGAGAACAAAAAGTGATAGGGATGGGATTTCATTTTCCCTATCTAAAGTTTAAAATTGTTTGTCCTTTGTACTCATGGTCATGTTTGATGCAATTTTGGGAAATAGTAGAAATAATTAATGGAGTTCTGGTTGTTTAAATCGTTCTTTTATTATGTTTTCTTTCATCCATACCCAAAATAATGTTGTGTTCAAAGTATATTGTAAACAAGAGGGAATTAATTTGTTCCAGAGTGGTATTAGACCCACAGACAGTTTTTCACCTGATCCAGCCAGTAAAACAGTTTTCCTGTTTACCAGATTATGTAGTTCTTGCCTTGAATTTTTCTAGCCAATTTTTATTTGCACTTAGCAGTTTGTACTGATCTTGCCAATGACCCTTTGCACTTCTTTCATAAGCTAGTAGTGCAGTAACTCTCAGGCATTTCTGTAAGAAACAGGGTGGACACCAGGAAGAATTTCTTCACTGAAGGGGTGGTCAGGCATAGGAGTGACTGCCCAGGGAGGTGGTGGAATCATTCTCCCTGGAGGTGTTCAAGAAACAATTGCCAGCCTTGGATAGCAGTGAAATGGTTCAGCCTTGCAGATACTCTGAGGTAGAGCAATAATTTTGGCCCTACAAGCACATAATTTCAGTGGTGTACTTGACGTGCAAGTTAAGTTTGTCAATATGCAAAGTCTAAAGAAATGTCTGCTGAAAGCTTTATAAGACTGTAGTGTGTTTCAGCTCCAGGTGGGAGGCAGAGTTTCTCAAATTTTTTCTTTTTTTTTATTTTTTAGTAGCAGCATTTTAAATAGATTCTTCTGCCCACTTTTCTACTCTTCCTTCTCCCAGGCCAGAAGCTTTTTGCTGCCCTCACATTATCTGCCCAGATGTACTGGTAGAATTGCTGCTGTGCTCCATCAGGCCTGGGAATGCATCCAGTTTTAAAATAATGACTCTGCAAAAAAAAAGATGTGTTTATTTGTTCTAATCCCATCCAGTTCCCTGTTCCACTTCCCAGTGCAGTTCCGCAGACAGCACAGCTAAAAGCAAGAAAAAGCAGGTGAAAAGCTGAGAGCTGCTTAGGACAGCACAGCAGCAAAAGCATTTGCCTTTGGAAATTCAAGTGCAAGGCCAATGGACTTTGCAGAAAACCTATTTTATACGTGCATGTAATGTCACGGAAGCTTTTGGACTAAATTTGAATGTTGTCTTTGGAAAAAAATGCTTATGCCTCTCTTTTAATGGCATGATGAGGGGTATGAAAAAAATTGTTAATTCCATCTATTTTTTTCCAGTTATTGGTGGAAAAACAATTTGAAAACATTTGCCATTTTGGTTCATGTTGGCAAAGTATTGCTTTGTTAGCTTCTCTTTTAAACTGCCCAGAAGTAATCAGCGATCATGCAAAAGAGACCTCGGAACTAGTGTAAGCTATGCATGAGGCATGGTAATGAAAGAAGGATGCCAAAGTAGGGAATATCAGTCATGGACTCCATGGGGAATAACATTTCTCTAGCTTAGCAGAGGGGTGCTTTGTTCTCTGTGAGTCACCGCTCCTCTGTGATTCAGCATGACACATGAAGGCAGGAGGCTGGGTTGCTCTGGAAAAGCCTGTTGCGTGGGGGATTTCTGTTTGTTTTCCCTCTTGGCCAACTGCTTTATTTCTGGCTCATCTGAATTACAGTCTGGGCTCTGCAAAGCAGGGCAAGGAGGAGAGTGTTTCTGGAAGGGTAGCGCTCTGAAAAACTAGTAGGGAATCTGATTGCAAGTCAGTCATTTTAATAAAAAATATTAGAAAGAAAGATTTTCAAGGAGAAGTAATTTCTGTAAAAGTTTTTTTCTGATAACTTTTGCCATAATTTCTGTTTTGTTGGCTATTTGTAGGACTTCTCGTTTTTACCTGCTTTTTAGGACATGTATTTTTGTATTAAGGAATATTGTTTAATCTAAAGCAAACAGATACTAAGGAAATGCTGGATAACGTGTGTAATAGCTGCAAATGATGGAAACTTTGCTTCTCCCCAGCCCCTGCTTCCACAAGAAGCTCAAGAAAAATGTCTGCAAGTTGCTTTGCCTTTTTCAAAATAAAATATCCAGATAGACGGGCTGTGGGTTGTGGTCATCTGGGTAATAGGGCAGCTGGCACACTGAAGGTCCCATGCTATTCACTTGTAAGAAAAGAAGGCAGGTATATTCTATTTTTGTTAATTTGCATGCAGCACTGTGTGAATCTCTGCCTTTGCAGGTGTGGGCCCTGTAGAATCAGCCAAATTCTACTAGCAGAAGTCTTTTTTTCCACAGATTTATGAAGAACAAGATAATTAAGCAATAAAAAGCCCCACCACTTTTGTACTTGAAATGGAAAGAAGAACCTATCATATCTATTTAGGAGCATTTTTTACCACTTCATTATATCTTCTTTAAAAGCAGTACTTAACATTGGATGAAAAGAATACTATGGAGGAAAAAAAAGTAATAGCCTAGACATTTTGAGCAGCTGCACTGATAATGAACAAAATCAACTGTCTATCAGATTTTCATGATAGACCCCAGTTTTCAGAATTTAATGTAAAAATTTCTAAACAAAATGTACCATAAGTCTACATTTAGTCACAATTAATTATGAAAAGAAATGTATGTAAATTAGTTCTCATTTGCCAATGGTTTGAATGGCAGCCTGTCAGCATTTGAGATCATTACAGTTGCCAGAATGATACCCCACGTAATTTGGGAATTGAAATTGTTTTACAATGGCAATCTTTTTAGACAATGCCAAATACCAGACCTGCATCTGAGAACATATGCTAAGTGGCTCAAGTCCAGAAACAGCAAAATAGCATTCCACTGGGTTTGTAGCTTCTAGCTGCAAATGACATTTCAGCTTCAAAATACCCAGGAAGTTTTGGAAGCAAGTAGTATAATTTCTCTTAGATAAACTAAAGGAAGATGATGCATTAGATTGGGGGAGGGGGGTGTGTAAGTTTTCATCTTTTTCATGCATTAAATTAGAAACTGATGGGGCTGTTAACTGATTGCAAGTGGGCTCTTAAGGTAGTTCATGAAATCATGCCTCAGACAGCAGTTTTTTGTATAATGTATAGTTGAGATTTTATATTTTTTGTCTTGCTCAGTATGTTTAGCACAGATGTATTCAATGCGCAGATTTTTGGGGTTTCAGAAGTCACAAGGATTTACATTTTAAGTTGTCAAGGGGAAAGATAAGTTGTTTACCAAGGAGATGAATTTCAGGAAGATAAACATCCCCAGTTTAAGGTTGATTTGCCGTTCTTCTTTGTCTCTTTCTCTCTTTTTCTCTCTTTCACTTAACCACCTTATTTTCTGGTGTCCACAAGCAGCCAGTGCATACAGTAGTCCGTGGGTGAGGTTAGCAACTGTTGTATTACATTTTGCTTTTTTGGAATACATTAAATCTTAGAGCAATAAAAGAAAGTACCTTTTTTCTGACAAGCCATAGGCTGATTGTTGTTATGTAATGAATTGCAGTTTCTAGCATCCCTCTCCAAGCAGTTATGGGGTAGGATTAAAAAAGACACTGCTGGTAATGTTGTCTCTACTGAAATCTACCTGCAGAGCAGGTGCTGATTTCATGAATGATGCATGTTTGATGATACATTTTTTGAAAGCTAGAGTTCTGTGTGCTGCTTCTGATAATGCCATAACAGGTGCTATTACATTTTTTCTAACAGTTACCCTGCTGTATGTGAATTCCTACAGCACAATAACTTGTTATCCATACTTCGAGCTCATGAAGCCCAGGATGCTGGGTAAGTATGCCTGGAGAGGGGGCAATAATAATAACAATAATGTATAATGGCCTACCACTCTCAAACAGAGCACAGAAAGGAAGAACAGATGAGTGAGAATGAACTGGAAAATGTTAGTTGCAACACCTCTCACCTTTTACTAATGCTACAAAAATATACACTGGCACTACAATGTCTTTTACATTATTATTAGTGAGTTACAAGACTTAATGAATCCTTATATATGCCACTTACTTAGCCTTAGTGATTTTAAGCAATAGAAAACTACCAAAAATTTTTTGATGCCTGACTTGGAAAGAAAAACAAATTTATTTCAGAGAAAGATTTGCAAATGTGCCAGAGTCTTTTGATATGCTGATTGCCATGATGCCAGAGAAGTGATTCGGCTCATGAAGGCCAGAACTGCCATCTTTCAGGACTTTCTCAGCTACCTGAAATTTTTGGCCTACTGGTTTCATACTTCATAAAATAAATAAAAAAAAAAATGTGGAACTCAATAGGCACACAGTTTTTTCTGCAGAAGTATCATTAATGAATTCAAGGAATCTAAACCATTGTGTGCAAAAACAGTCCAAGTCAAGCATCAGGTGATGTTGATGGTTCCCCATGAAACTATTGTCATTATAAAGGTAGAATTTTTTGTGCTGCTTTAAAGAAATTACTTTAAAAATTCCTCGTATTTAAAATGTACCATACTTGTGAGATATTAATGAAGGATTGATATCTGAATAAATAGCTTTGCATAGCATGCATAAATAATTATTGTGTTTGTTTGGAGGTAGAAACTTTACCCAACTTGAATGGCAATAAAAGATAAGTTAGCAGCATTGTGGGAATAAGGTCAATATCCACTATGCATATAAAAAGCTATTCTGAATGTTTGAATTGTCACAACTTCAAAATGGTAATGCAATTAAAAGCAAACTATTACTATGTGAGAAATACCTAGCATGAAATATGCAATAGTAATGAAATTTCATTTTTGTTGTATTGCTTTTCAATAAAGGGTGAGAAATAAAATTTTGTGGAAGAGATTGCACTGAAACTTTACAAGAATTTCAGGGCAACTTTTGTAGATATTTGCTAAATTCTTAGGTTTCATGTAGCTGAGGACTAAAGAGCAGTATCGATGTACTTGTGTCTAAGTACTGTTTGGCTGGTTTCTTTCCAATTACTTGCAGGTTTAATGGTTGGTTATTTATAAGCCTTTTATTTTTCATGAGGCAGTAAATTTAGGTAATGAAAACATGCAGATATTAATAAACTGGCCAATAGAGTGGATAAGAGTAGACACAACACTGAAAGTATCAGATGCCCTGTTTCCCCTCCCCTTCTCACACCTTCCATGTCCCCTGGCCTTGCCATTGCTTCCATGCCTGGAAAGGGCAGGCAGTGGGAAGGTCATGAAGGACACACACTTCCCTGCTGAAGGCAGGACCCTTCCAAGGCACCTGCTGGTGCTTGCTTCACCTGCAGTCCCTCCGAGGGAAAGTCTGGGAACATCCTGGGCTGCATGCCTGTTAGAGGCCCTTGGGCCCCAGGGATAGGCACTGAGCAAATTCACAGCAAAACCTACCTCTGGCTCACTGAATTTCAGACAGAGACACAACTTTCAAACATGGGTCCCTGATCATGTCAAATGCCTATAATGAGAACATCTGCAGGAAATGCTTCTTTCCTGTGGCTTTTAAATAGCTCATGTGCATGTGTTTCAGTCTTGGCATTTGTTAACAGCCAGAGCACTAATGTACTAGGCATTTTTCACGCTGTATGTGGTCAGTGACAAATATACATTCAACACTGGGTAGTAATTAGTATCTTCTCTTTCCTCTTAGGTATCGTATGTACAGGAAAAGCCAAACAACAGGCTTCCCTTCGCTAATCACAATATTTTCAGCACCAAACTATCTAGATGTATACAATAACAAAGGTAAGAATTTAATTCCTGTTAATGTACAGTAGACTGTACCCCTGTTTACTTGAATATGTTGGTGTTCTTTCACTCCTTTATCAGTTCGTGCCCATTTTCTTTCTCTATTTATTAGTTCGTGCCCATTCCACCTATTATATGATACAAACCTAATGAAATTCATTACAAGCAGATGTATGCTTCTGAACATAACTGTATTTTAATATGCCTTAGGATATTTCTGTATTTTGACTGCAAGTTATTAACTGAATGTTACACAGGAAGCAAAACTTAAAGCATCTCTATTAACTAAGAGAAGTATATTAAAAAAATGCTCTGAGTGAGATGTTTAGAGCTCAGTGTTCCTTATAATTAATTATCTGTTCCTTGCTTCTTTCCAATAAAAGTGTTGGAGTTTCTCTGTGCAAACTAGTCTAGCCAGTTAAACTTTGACAGATCATGAGTGGATAAAGCATGAGGTGGATGTCTGAGTTCCTTTATGTTTTAGGTTTTTTAATCCTTGACCACTGAAATGTAGAAAATTAAATAGAAATAGCCAAAAAAATTAAAAAGGTTACTGCAGAAATAAGAGTCGCTGGTCACTGTATGAAGACTCCACTGAATACGAGTCTTTGCAGCTTCTCTGAATTTATTCATTTATTGCATTCCCAGAAATCTCTAATGAACTGGAAAAAAAGAATCATATTTGTAAAAATAAAGTTTTCTAAGAAACCTGTCCTCCTATATCTTGAAATGAGCGGTATTGTTTACTTTCTCCTAGTCCCCATAATGATAAAATTATTTGTGTTCCTCTTTCTCAATAATTTTCTTGAAAGTCACTCCCTTGCAAAGAGATCGGTTTCTCCTGCAAAGGGATATTTCTAATTTGGATGCTTGTTTGCAGAGGAAGCAAGCGATACTTCTTTTTAAACTTGCAAAAGAAAGCTTCTTCAGGCATCATTTTGCATTATGAAATTTATAATCCTAAAGCTTTTATACCATGAACTGTGTGCAAGGGAAGGAAACACTTCACTGGTAGATAAAGGGATTTGTACAGCTTACATTTCTCAATATGCCTGTTAACTTGTGGAAAACTTAATGTTATTCTGCAAAACCATGCAAGCAGAATTGTCAGTAGCTACTTTTGTAAAAGTTAATGATGTAGGGCCTCTGCTAGTAACCTAAAAAGTGCAGGATGAAGTAAGGAATGTATTCATGTTCTTGGTAGGATCATTGCTCTTGGTGGAGAAATGTGTTTACTCTCCTGGTTGGCTGCTTTGGGTCGAAGGCTGAGCAATCACAAGTCTGTACAAGGAAGGTGATAGAAGGTGTTCACCTCTTGTTTCTTAGACATTGAAGCAGTTCTGTGCAATGAAGGCAATGGGTGAATTTAATATTTGAAGGCAAATATTAAATGAAAAGCAATGATTTACAGTGTTCAAAACCTTAAATTTGAAACTGCGGAGTTTGGGTGGTAAAGAGAAGTGCCTGTCTATTATCTCCATTTCCGATGAGAGGGTCGTTTCCTGTGTCCCAGGATGCTCCACTGTGGCAGGCAGGTCTTATATCTGGTGGAAAGCCTATTTTGATGGAAAGCTGTACACCATTTGCTGAGAGGAGCTGGTTATCTGTGGCCACAGCTGGAGTTGGTGTGCACTGCCAGTGATACCTGCTCAGAGTGAGCTCAGGTAAATGAGCACTGATGCCACATCAGCACCCGTGTGCCACTCCTTAATATATGACTTGTAAATTCAGAGGCTGACCTTTAGCAGCTTTGTAATGAATCTCCATTGAGTTTATCTGCCTCCTTTTCTCTCATTAGAAGTTTTGATGCATTATTTCATGTGACTGATTGCCTGGCTCTTGGCATTTAAAGTACATCATGCATCGTTTTTCACGCTGCATTGCTCATACATCTTTGTCTGGGTAGTCTCTGGGTGCTTGCTTCCCTCTTCAAGGAAAAAAAGCACTGTCATATAAAATGAGTCCAAAACATGTCTACTTGTTGACTTCTTTGGTTTGCAGCAGATGAATTAACTGAGAGCACAGTTTCTGACTGATTTCAGGAGACCAAGGTATTTCCATCCAGAGGTGTTGTCAGGGCAGTTGCTCTAGCTGACTCATCATACACTGGTGCAGAATCTGATTGATTTTTACAGGTCATCTGGAGGCTTGGTTACTGTTAGTCCTTGGAAAAGGAGATACTCTCCTATTAGCAATTTCCCTCCTGTCTAGGATGCATTCTTAGTGGTCCTCTGATTGTCAGCCAACAAAGTCACCCTGAATAAATTCCTGTGAGGCTCCAGCTCCCACTGACATGAAATGGGTCATTTTTAAAGGCAGTATTGTTTAAGATAAATACTTTTTTTTTAAGTGCAAGAGGCTAATAATGCTCATTTTCTACCCCAGGCTGATAGTTGTCACACCCATTAAGGCAGATGTAGTTCCTTGGGCTTCTTGAAAGCACTTCAGGAGCAGACCTGTTTGCCAACTTTATCCAAGGACTCCTTCAGTCGCTGCTGGAGAGCAGCCACTGGGATCAGGTCCGTCCTCAAAGAGCAGTAGGGAGGCAGCGATCTCAGTGCGAAAGAAGGTTTGACAAGAGTAGCTGAAGATAAGCTACAGAACAAGCCCGTGTTCAGCATATCTGCTGTTAATAATGCTGCCATGGAGCCTCTGCATGGGCTGTCTCACAGCGCTGACCTGCCATGGGAGCCTCTTCTGGCTTTGCTCTGCTGGATTTGGCACCGAAGGGAGTTTTCTGGTTCATGGCTGTGGGTCCTGTCGNGCCATGGGAGCCTCTTCTGGCTTTGCTCTGCTAGATTTGGCACCGAAGGGAGTTTTCTGAATCCCTCTGGTTCGTGGCTGTGGGTCCTGTCACAGCCCCGGGCCACACACGCACACAACTTCGGGTGCCAAAGCCAGGTTTTTCAATTAGGAGGCTCCTGTCAGGGCTTCCCTCTGTAGTGAATGGAGACAGAGAGAGACAGGCTTTCAGGGTGTGATTCAGAGACTCAGAAACTGCCTTGATATTGGGAGCCTTGTGTCCTCCTTTTTCCATTATTATCCTTCTCCATTACTGTTATTAATTCCTTCCATATTCATTATAATGAAGAGCATTGGCAAAGGAAAGGAATTTTTATGTGGTTTTTGGCAACTTCTGAGCTACTGTTCAGTGCCTTCATAGCTTTCTCAAACATTTCTGCTTTCATTTATTTTATTAAAAGGCATAAATATAAAGATACTTTAGGTTTATTATTAATACTTGTTACAAGAAATATCAGTGCATTGATGATTCTTCTAAGACTACTGCTACTGGAAAGAAAGCCCATGCAGAACATAAATGTTAGTTGGATTGTGGTAGTTACCAGTGACTTCAGGGCCTCAGAGATCATCTGTTGTGATCAAGAAACTCTGAGAAATTTGTGTAAGTACAGATTTACCCCTGGGTTCCAGAGTGCCCATAACTAGGATAAATTCTCAATAGCAACAGAATAAGAGGGTGCCAAAAGTTACCCTATAATATGATCTGACCTTGTATCATGTCTAAACNGTGTGTGCTTTTTGGCTGAGCAAGCCATTTTAACTTGCTGTTTAAACACAGACTGTTATCTTTTGAAGACTTTTAAAAGATTAGGTTCTGTAGAGGAGAGAGAACCACCAGAGAATCCAAAGTTATCCAAAAAANGTGAGCAGGCGAGCAGGTGAATGTGAAACCGCTACATTAAACAATTTTAATTTGCTGTTTAAACACAGACTATTATCTTTTGAACACTTTTAAAAGATTAGGTTTTGTAGAGGAGAGAGAACCATCAGAGAATCCAAAGTTATCCAAAAAAACCCCAGCATGAGGTTTCTTCCAACATGCTTGGGATAGTAGAAAAAATGAAACAGTCTGGTTATCTGTGTGCCTGTTAATATATCTTAGGTAATATGTCTGTAAAGTGTGTGTAAAGTATCAGTATGAAGTATACCATGGATACACTTGAAAAAATGTACCTGATCCAGATGGATCTAACAGGAAAATCATTTTTGTCTGGAAAAAGACAGAGTAGTATACCTGGAAGGCAAGGATGATCTGTGAGAAATATTAGCAGTTTGAGGGGAAGAAAAGAGATGTAACCTCTGCCTTATCAGTTTTCTTTAATGCCTTATCTCTGTTGCTGTGATGAGTTCTTGTCACGGAAACAAAAGCTTTTAGAGAGGATTTGTCAGGGTATCTAGGCCATCTCATTGCTGATGCAGAGAAGTTTGCCAAAAGTGATTTTTGCTGTCTGTTGATAAAATCTTGAATGTTACTCCACTGTTTCTTTGCAAGATGCAGTTGCATATGTAAAATAAAAATCTTCAAAATTTTATAAGGAAAGATTTTTCTATCTGCCATTATCTTCACTTCTGTACTGTATTATTTAGACCGTTACCTTGTGTAGTAAATAATTTTTGTCCTTTGATAATGTTTAAACTCCTTGAGCATTTTACTAACCCTTATCCCTGACCTGAGTTCGGCAGAAAATGGTGTGATTACTTAGCAACTCTTCTTGAGAAGGCACTGTTCCCAGTTGCACAGTTAATGCTGAAGTTAATTTGGCATTAAATCAGAAATTGAAATTCTTTCTTAGGCGTGAAGAATTTGAGGGACTTTTCACTGATTCATTTTCTAAATGCAGGATGAGTTTTCTGAAAGAAAATCACAAGAAAATTAGTTAAATTGTTCGCTAAAAATATTGTTAGGTTGTTCATCTAAAAATATTCTGGGCTAGTATTTCTACCAAGCTCATTATTTTTTTCCTCTGATGGAAATGTTATCAATTAATTTATACTGGAAAATGATTCAGCAGACAGTGAAGCAGGAAATGTAAGATCTTTGAGAAATTCTGAACTATCTGTCACGCAGCTTAATGTTGTTCACATTGCTTCAGGTCTTAATTTACCTCCAAATATATAATCTTTTAAACGACCATTTGGGATGCCAGAGAGTCTGAGACATCCACTCAGATCTGACAGGTGTGACACAGTTCTTCCAGGCTCATCTTTAGCTGAGGGAGACCAAGGAGATACAGCACTAGCTGCTGTATCTAACCCTGAAAAGATCAGAAGGGCTGTCTCCATTTTTAGCCAAAGGAAGGAGGTTTCTTACCTGCACAGTTTTCAACACCTGTATTTCCAGCCTTAGGGGCAGCTATGTTAAATACTTGAAGGTGAACAGTACAAATGCCCTGATTTCAGCATCCAATATCTCCGTTTACTAGCATTGGAAAGAAGTGTAATGTCATTTGGGCTATCTGCACATCTTCACTTTTCAAAACATTAGCTTTTAAGACTTATTTACAACAGCAAGTATTAAAATTAGGTTAAAATGTGTATGTCTGTTAAGAATAATAAAATAAGAACCTTGCTCTGGTTGGTGATTGTGCAAGATAATGGCTGGTGGCTTGATCTGCTAGCATCTGTCTGCGTTTGGAAAGAAAAGTATTGAGGTTGCAGCCTGGAATAATAAGCAGCTGCTGGGGAGAGTCAGGTTTCCCTCTCTTACAGGTTTCATCACCAGAGGAACCCTTCCCAGTTCTGTTTCCTCCACCAGCAGCTGTGTGGCCTCCACTCTTACAACCTTCAAAAGCTGTGTACTCTTTCAGGGCTGCTGGTTCTCCTGTAGCTTCTTAGGTGTCAAGCTAACATGGACTAAAGAATGAAGCAGAGGTGAAACCCCCAATCTTTTCTGAGCCAACAGAGAGGAAAAAGAAAGTTATGACCAGAAGAAAGCATGGGGGCAGATAAGCTCAGGGAAATTCCTGCTGTTATCTGAGAAGCATTTTCTACTTGACCCAGAGGAAGTTTTCCTTTTCTGACCACTACTAAATAGTAATCAGAACTGCACAATCATAACAAGAGCTGGTTTCTTTATGTCAAATATCATCTTCACTAGTTACCTAATAAAAATATGTTGTGTGCATTATGCTTGTAAATTACAGATTTTTAATTTAAAAAGCCAAAAAGTATTTGTGATACTGGTAACTACCCTACTTTATTTTATTTTTTTTAAGAGGAGAGCTATTTTAAAAGGCCTCTCTGTTATTACTCTGCTTTAAGTTATTAAGTATAAAGTTATTTTGAAGTAATTTGTTGAGATGAATAGGTCATTTACGGGGGAGAATTTTTTGAAATGCTGTTATTGGAACTTTCTTTTGTAAGGTATTCAGGTATACAAATTATTAAGGTGTTGTAAGGATTTTTTTGTTATAGTAATCTTAAATCATCTTCCTTTCAAAGAAAACAACCCAACTAAAGCTTTTTTTATTTAATTTTATGGTTTGCAACTGTTCTGCATAGGGTTCAGGCTTTTTCAGAGGCCAGTTTTAAAAGTTTCCTGTAAAAATGATTTTTATTCAAATTTCACAGAATTTAGAAATGGACTTAATAGATGAATTGAAGAAGTAATGGGAAAGGGAACTACCTCAGCTCATTAAGATGATGAATTTGAAGTTTTAGTCCTTCTAAATGAATCTTTACAACCATTAAGTGGTCCTTTTTGTGTGGTTGTGTCTAATTTTTTCTGTAAAGCCGCAAACTATTTATTTTTATTATGCAATTGTGTCACTGTAATAGAAGAAGAATGAATTTCGATCTGCTGCATGTGACTTCAGCCAAAAACTGTTGGAAATATTCAGAGCATTGACACTAGTTTTCTCATTTTTGCTAATAGCAGTATTAAGCCATTTTTTCTTCTACTGAGCAGCAGAATGACTGCCAGTTGTCAGACTGGGATGGGCAAGAGTCAAATGTGGTTTATTTTAATGGAGGGTGTCTGCCTGGCAAATGCTCACATTATTGCTTGCAAGCTGTGTTCTGTGTCTGTCAGTGGGTAGGTTTCAAAAACTCCCAGGTCACTCTGGACTCTGTCATTGACCACAAAATGGGAGACATTTAACATCCTATTAAATATTTGTGAAGCAACAGCGTAGTACATAAAAAAAAGGTTTCTTCTCTGATTGACACACAGCCAGTGAAAAGAGAGAAATAATCAGAAGAAATTGTTCAGCCCCTTCAGCCAAGAGTGCATTTCCTACAATGCTGTCTCACATTGCAGTTGTGCAACTTTATTGCTGGCTATTAAGTGATAACCAGTCCCTGGAACTATATTCCTCCCTGGGGAGCCACAAGTGGGAAGGCTGAAGGAAAGGGGAAAGCATAGAATGATACACCTTCTTCTTGTGTTGCCTGCTTTTGTCGCTTGTGTTGATTAAATATGTAGTCTCCTGGAACTGTGTTGTTTAAAGACTTTCATGTCCTTAAGTCACTTTGGTGGTAATCTCAAAATTACCTTTTCAGATTACCATTTCAGATGTGAGCCTGAAGTCCATTAGCAGAAGTTAACACCGAACTTGGCGCAATGCTTTAAAAAGTGGCTGTGGCATAAATATCTGTATTTCTGCTTGTGAACAGATGTACATAGTGTGTTTGTGTGTTGAGAAGAATGATGAGAATGTTAAATGGTGCAAGACAAATTGTATTAGTATTGATTCATATTATAGGGAGCACAATCTTGCGTGCCCAGAGTTTGCATAGTGTGAGAAGCAAGTGTCATTTCTTGTACAGTACTGTGAATGAAATATGTTGAAAATGTCCATCAGAAGAGCAGCGTTCAGACTCTGAATCATGAATGCTTTTTTCTGTTACCTCCAAAGCATGGTTGTGAGGAGCTCAGATAGCTGTGTGAAATGGGGGGCTCTGAATACTCTGCTTCATTCCTCACTGGTGGTGGATCCCAGAGCTTATGTTCTTGACTACTCGGAGATATTAATTCACTTAGTGGCCCATCTTAGTTCCAGGGAAAGCTGATGACACTGCTTTCAGGCTGAAAATGGCTTTCCACTTCAGTGAGGCTTTATCCTACTGTAACTAGCATTCAGGTGCTGCCACTGGATCAAGTGGGTGGAAGCTGGTGAGCAGCTCTGTGGGCTGTGCATGCTGTCAGCGTTCCTGGTCTGGTAGCCTGTCACGCACATGACTGATGTCTCTTTTACTTCTTTCCTTTCTCCCTTCTAGCTGCAGTATTGAAATACGAGAACAATGTTATGAATATCAGGCAGTTCAACTGCTCCCCTCATCCGTACTGGCTTCCAAACTTCATGGATGTGTTTACCTGGTCCTTGCCATTTGTTGGTGAGAAGGGTATGTAAATTGGTTCTGTTCATAAAAACTGCGAAAGTGTTTCTTAGTCACTGTGCATGTGGCCTCATTTATTTCAAAGGGCAAGAATAGTTTGAAGACAGGTGTCTTGCTTTTGAGGACAAAGTTGTAGAAATGGGCCCAAGAGGGGCAAGCAATTATCACTGGTTAATCACACTTTTCATATGTTTTATAATTTCCACTCTTTCCAGGTGATGATGCTATTATCCTTCTGCTGCAAAAATAGATTTTATGGCATTGCAGGCCAGAGGTGCATTCACTAAACAAAATTCTGATATATTTTTCCATTATAAGCTCTTGAACGTTCCCTTTGATATTGCTTACTGCTGAAGGGACATCTCAGCAGACTTCTCTACATGTGGTTACATCACATTACCTTTATGGGTGGGTTGCTTTTTCATCAGCAAGCATAGAGCTGGTGATATTAAGACCCAGTCTGGCTAACTGTTCCTGGAGAGAGAGAGGGATGCCAGTAGGAAGGACAACATGCTCCTCAGCCCCTTCTCTGCACAGGACATGTGGTGCCTCATCGCTGGCAAGAAGAGTTTAAAGAACACAAATGATGTTTTATTGAAACCTGATGCTCTAGATGTTGCCTGAATGCAGCTTTATGCTGTGAATGGCAAGCACACAAAAGCCATGAAAACACTTTGGTCTGGTGTATTAAATGAATACAGAATACAAACTGCCTAAACCCTAAGTCATTTATTCTGTGCCTGAGAAGAAGCTTGCTTTGATCCATCCATTATAGGGTATTGCTGCAACAGCAATTACTACCAGAAAACTCTAATAAACTGTTAAAAGCTGCTTGGAATAACAGTTCTCTCTTAATAGGCAACTGGAAATACAGCCAGCTGTGTCTCGTACCTGCAGTCATGACCAGCTTTGTTTTGAGCTACTCTTTTGTTTGAGGAAAGCTGCTGGTGAGATGCCTGAGGTCTCTGTGAACAAAGCAGATAGACAATGAAGCAGGGACTAACAAAGAATAGGCAGCTGTTTGCACTAATGGAGACGTTACATAATCCTCACTGACGTGTGTTGCAGACTCTTGTGAAGCAGATAAAACGCTTTCATTTTCTTCGGCACTAAACTCAGCCAGGCTGTTTTCAGGTTGGGCACATTCTCCCTCCACATATGTTGCAGTCCTGTAAGATGTTCTGTAAGGTCACTTTTTCAGAGGCTTCCCATCAGCAGCCTGCTCAGGTGGGGCTGCAGGATGCGTGGTCAGAATTGTTGAGCTTCTGAGACCATGGTGTTGCTCATTCTTACATCTGGGAAGTGTTTTTTTCTTCTTCATGTCTTCCAGTGGTCACACTTAGCAATTTCTTGGGAATTTTAGAGCCCAAAGAAGTGAAATCAGTATTTTCCTTTCTATGCAAAATGATATTCAAGGATGTAGGAGTTGGTGTTCTACACAACTTGTTACTTATTTCCTTTTTTTTAATATAGATTTTTTTTTCCCTGAAAGGCCAACCAAGGTAGGAAGCTGTTAGCTTCACTGCTTGTTGTTAATGTGGAAAGCCTTTCCACTAATACTGTCAAATGAAAATAATAAATCCTTCACTAAAGTAGGAAAAAATCTAGCTTTGTCCCACCCTTCTAACGTTCCAAGCCTTCATAGTAGTCATAGAAGAGGATTTTAATAACTACTTGACTAAAAAATATAAAGTTTCAACCTGTGTAGCTACTACAAGGCTCTAAAAGCTTGGTAACACTTCTAATGTTGCTTACTACATATAGGTGTAGTGAAGTTTTTCTTAATCTGCTAATGGCTTCACATTTTACCTTATAACTTTGGGTTTTTTGTTCTCTGATTCGCATTTCCCTGGTTTTGATTTTAGCTGTGGTTGTTTTTTTCACTGTTCTTACTCTTTGTGCTCTCTGGTTAGTGTCTCACAGTTGTCTCTTTGGAAAGAAATAAGACCAGGGTAGGGACAGCCAGTGGCTGACCCTTTCTTGCTCAAGTTGCAAAGTAAGCAAGGTGATTACAGTCTAAATTCTACGATAATGATGTATCTGTTGTATATAGAAAATTCTACCTCTGAGGAATGTATACTGTCTGGTCTATTTGTCCTGGAATTCAAGGTACATCTTACAAAGGTTAATGTTTTGTTGAACTGGAAGTAGTGTCCAAAACCTGGATAAGTAAAGAAATACTTTGTGATCCCACTTGTTGTGCCTTTTTCCACTGGAATGTTGTTCTCATTCTCTAGGCAGGGAAATAAAATCCTGTTGCAATTTAGGAGCAAGAGGAGAGGGGTCAGTTTGTTTTCCAAGTTCAGTGAAAGACAAGAAATGTGTTGAGGGAGAGAAAACAAATGTTACCTATTTCACTGACAGTTACAGCAAGAGAGATCATTAGCAGATTTTTTTTAAAGTCTATTTGTTGTGTTTATTGTATTTAGAAAAATATTTATGGAAACTTGTACTTTTTATTAGCTACACAGGACACTTTCAGTTTCTATTGCTACAGGTCCTGTTGTTTAAAAAGTGGGTGCTGTTATTGCACTGACTTTTTATTCACACTACTACAGCTAGAGTTGGCTTTCTGACAAACCAGGGAAGCTTAACATCAACATTTTGCGCTTGTTTTCCATTTTAGTGACAGAGATGCTGGTAAACGTGCTGAACATCTGCTCAGATGATGAACTGGGAACAGAGGAAGATGGATTTGATGGTAAGAGCCTCTACCCTCGGTTGAGATTGTTTGCCTTGGAATTACTTTAAAAGTTTATTTACTAACCGTGAAATAATTTTCTGAGTCCCAGTTGAGTTTTGTGCTACTGTAAGTAACTGTTGTGCTAGACTCCAATGGATTTGCTTCCCATATGCTTCAGAAAGAATTAATGGATCTGCCGTGTTCTAACCCTTTTCTTCATCTCAGTCTTCTGGTTAAAAAACCTTCATTTCCCTCCATGTTGTCACAAAGGGGTCAGATGATTTCATGCAAAAGATCACAGGGATTCTCATAGTGAGTTTAATTATGTCAGTGAAATATTCTTCCTACAATGAAGAAAGCTTCCTGCAGAGCTCCTTCCCAAAACTTTGGTACTGCAACTTTGGAAGACTTGTACTTCAGGTATTTCTTTTGTCACTTCTTTTGATGCACTTGAGTGTCTAAAAGGCTTTAAAGAGCAATGGAATCATTTTAAAATAACCATGTAAACACAGATAGAAAATGTTTTAACCTGACATTTCTGCCAAGAGAGAAATGGTCAGTTCTGTTATCCTTTGGGTTGAAGTTCATATGATGATTAGTTGCCTTGTACCTGTTGTTTTGACTGTAAATGATACTTTTTATCTTACCATTTGTCGATTCTTAGAAATCAATTTATTTTATTAGACATAATTTTCTGTTAGCCTGTGCAAGAATAAATAGCAGTTCTTTAAAATGTCCCTTCTCANTCTAGCACTACTGAATATTCACAAGATGTTTTTAGGCAGAATGAATGAGCAAGGAGATGGAAGAACTTAAAAGTAAGACAAATATTTAATGAAGCTGTAATTAATAATTAAACTTCTCTTTCAAAGTATTTATTTTTAATCTTTGGAACAGGAAGGTAGATCACAGATTTTGCAAATGTTTCCTTTGTGATTGAGAAGACTGATATGGATGATAGTACTTTGATTTTATTTTGAAAAACCAGATGGAATTCCCTGTTCTGCATCGGCCACAGAGTGTGAACATGAACAATTATCTTGCAGGTCTTGGGACAATGACTGAATTACTGAAACCAGTAATCAGTGAAGAGAAGAAAACACCTGTTTGAAAATTGTGCCCATTTTTTTTCTCATGAAATTTAAATAAGTCACTACTGTTTAATTAAAGTAGTGTGTGAAATTGTATGGAGGCATACTATGAGTAAAAACTGTGTCAAGTTAAATACAGTAGCAACAAACCATGTGCTTAAAATCCTTGACTCAAGAAAACTCTTAAACACGGGCTGAAATCTCACTGAATGCAGTGCCAAAGCAAAGACTTTATGGGAAAGATTTTTAAATTAATTCAGCCTTAGCCTAATATTTCTTTTTAAGTTGTACTGTAAGCTTCCATTGGGCATAGACAGGCCAATGCCAGTACTCTTTTTCTAAAATTTTGGAGTGGCATCATTCCCATCCGTAAGTTACAGTTTAGGAGCACGTTTTCAAAAACAGAATCAGAAATAGGGAGATGTTAGGGGTCTTGGGGAACAGCAACCTTCTCCAGCTGTTGGAGGTTTCTGTATCTACTTTGTTTTTTCTGAGAGGAGAGTGAACCCCCATCCCACCTCCCTGGGAGTTTTGCCATGGCACTGCTCCAGAGTTGGAGTTTAGCATTGCAGGTGTCTAAGCAGGGAGACAGGCTGAAATCCTCTGGGCTTGCATGTGTGTGTACTGCATAATGATATCTAAGAGCAGTAAAGTTTCAGATGAGGAATAACTAAACCATTCCTGCTACTGTAACACTAATACTGTTACTTAAATCTGCTCTCAAGTTTTTCTGTATTAATGGTTTCTCTGTGTAAAACACTATGGTAAGGAAGACATTAGAAATGTAGCTGTCTTTAGCATGTGTAGCTAAAAACTAGAGCTGGCATATGTCCATGTGTGCTTTCCCAGATAATCAGTCCCCTGAGAGCTGTAAAATGGGCTCTGTGGCAATGGTGCTGCAGCTTGCTGTGGACTCACACTTTTACCTGCAGACCCCTGGACATGTCAGGCTCATGGGGATCATACACATGGAAGAGATTGAAGGATTCGGATGTAAAAGTAAATTTGAGGTTTATTTAAACTTAAATAGAAGCTGATATCTGTAATGGTTTCTTAGTGGGTTCTGATTTCTTATCTGTACAGCAAACTAAAATCCTCTCTCAGAGATAGTTGCATTCCCTCTCTTTTTCCTTTTTAATTTTCCTGAAAGCCTTGCCTTTTGGGGGAGAGAACTACAAGATGTGTTTCATTTGTGTTCTTGATGAAACAGACCAGAATGATTACCAGCTCAAAACTGTTTCTGTAAGGACTGTCTACTGAAAGTTTTGTAGTGGCTCAATATTTCCACTTTTCTTCTTCAGTAATTTCTGTCCAGCTTCCTTGGAAGTCCTGTTTACCTGCTGACATTTTTTTAATCAGTATTTCCCTTCAAAGGAAATGTCTGATATCTGCAATAGCAGATGCATTTTGTTTTATGGAATGATTCTTAAAAATCATCACTATTTTTAGATCATTGATTTTCAGGGCTCGCTGCTGATTTCCTTTCTCTCCTTGCAGTTTGAACAAACCCTGACCTGGGTTCCTACATGTAGTGATAATGGTCCATCACTATGGTTTGCACTGATCATTCGTTACGTTCTTTTACACTTTCTTGCCTTCTGTCTTCCCCTCTCACTCCGTCCTCCAAAACAAAGCCCCATCAGTATTGCCTGACTTCACTGCATGGTGTTCTTGTGAGCCCTTTTTTATTTATTATTATTTTAGTTCTGAGTCATATATGTTGCATCTAGCCATGAGCAGGATGCTCAACAGCATGTATTCCTTTTTTTCCTCACAGCACCCCCACCTTTCTTTTTCCCCCTAAGGAAACACATCATGGGGATCTGATCATGCAGTTTCTGTGTAAGCTTACTGTGAAAAAAGCCTAAATATCGTAATGCCCTTTATCCCATATGGCCCTGCTGGCCTGTATTGGCCTTTTGGTTTCACTCGCTTAAAAATGAGAGAACATGATAGGTCAAGTTTCCTTATCTCTCATAGTTTCCTCTTGCTGTACTTTCTCTTTCCTGTTTGCTGTGGTGGTTGCAATAAAATCTGATCCAGAAAAAAAATGTCTTGGGCAAATGTTAGTTCATGTGCTATATGTTTGTGCATCAAACATATCACTTAGCAACGGGAGCTACAAATACCTCTACCTAGCCAGCACATAGAGTTCTGTTTTGTTTTAATTAGCAACATTTCTGGCCTCGTGCATTTGATTGAATAAACTAAACTGCTAATTAAAAGGGTACAATAATGCAATAAACAATTTGACACAAATGCACTACTTGCTTTGTATGCGTCCTTATTGTGATTTGGCATGAAGACACTCCTAAATTACCTACATTATTTTTTGTATTGCCTTCAACATTGTAGCTTTCAGCCTTCTCACAGAAAAGCCACTGTCAGAGCCATTAGCTACAGCATTTATTCCTTCATTGGAAAACAGCTTCCTACTACACTTCTGTAGTTCCAGCCTAAAGAGAATTCCCAAGTCAAATGTCTCCTGCCAATCACAACCTCACAACCTGGTTCTGCTGTGAACAGTAGATGTGATGTTTGCCGTGTCTCTTCAGTACAGTAAACTGTGCCTGGGGCCAGCTCAGCAGCAACTAACAGAGACTGATAGAGCAAAAAGGGCCTTGTGCTTAGGTCTGTTACTTACCAATGTCTTGATACAGATCTTCATGGTACTGCCTGATGAGAGAGTCTTAGCTTGCCAATGAGTTGATTTTAGCTGGGAGAGAAACTGAGGGGTTTTCCCAGTGGTTTGTATTTGTTCTTCCTCCAAACCAGCAAGGCTGGACTGCAGTGCATACTGTGAGATGGTGACAGAGTGGCATTTTAATGTGATCTTTGTATTTATTATTCACTGTATGATTTGGCCAGATGTTTCCATGCCCAAAGCATTTTTCCTGTGAGCTATATTATGTCACGTCAGTGTGCTCTGCCTCTGGACCAACCTAGCAGCATGTGCTAGATGACTAGTGTCCCCAGAACACGTGCCATGGTGCAGTTGTGCCTGGGCACCAAGTGCTGCACTTTTCTTGCCCTCAAGCAGTTGATTCTAAAAGGCAATACCTTGCACGGTGGTGGCATTTGAATTTGCTCACTGCAAGCTGCTGGAGCATTTGAACAAAGGCATGAATGCACTGGGTAGCACAGATGCTGGTAGGAGCAGCAGACATGGCTGTGACAGTAAGCTGCTCTGTGAGATACCAGGTGTAAATAAACTGGAGGAATTGGTTTGACCCTTTTAACAAAAGAGGCATCATCACCCAGGCACAGCCCATATGGCCAGGGTGGGGCTGTTTTTGAGAAGTGTTGAAGCCTTATCAAAGCAGCAGCAGTAATATAGGAGAAGGTCTGTGTTCGAGAGGTGATAGTCTCCTGCCTGCATGCTGATTTTCTGCAAAACCTACTAACAAGGCTTCAAGCTGAAAAGGTTTCTTTCCTTTTCTTTTTCCCTATCATTTTCAATCTGTTTCTTTCCTTTTGGATGTTCTCTGCTGAATTTGTTTCTTTTTTGTTTTTCAGACTTTACTTAAACATTACATTTCCATTGATGTTGTCAAATGTTCTGTATTCTTTTTTATTTTCATTCTACAAACATCACTGATCTTTTTCTTTCCCCCTCTTTGGAATTCATAAGAAGATCCCATTTATGCACAGAAGAAAGGTATTCAATAAGTTAGAAGGCTTAAGTTTTATTAATTTTCCTAATGCTTAACTACATAATACATATTAGGATACCAGTGAGAGATTTGGGGTTGACTTTTTTACTCAGCATTGTTTTAAATCTGTTCAATCCTACGTCTCGGAGTATTGTCAGCATTTATAAGTTTTCTTTTTTCCTTGTTGTGCTTCTTAATCTGAATGTTTAAATTACATTTCATATAAATTCTTCATATCCAGCTTGTAGGGTCTGTGTTTGGATGATACCAATCCAAAATCCAATAGAACTTGTTAAATTACTGAAGTATGATTCAAAGTTTTTATTTTACCCCCCAAATAATTTTCATATTTCAATTTTAAACTTTTTTTAAAGTTCCTTCATGCAAAAAGGGTTTCTTTAGATATTGGAAGGTTTTTTTAAAGATATTTTCCAACCTAAATGAATTTGTGATTCTAAGGCAAGGGCTAAAAATTAACCCTTTTACCCACAGCCAGTTCTCAGGTTTTGACCCATTTACTTTAACAGGTGTGTGCTTAAGTGTAGCTCAAGTAATTCATAAGGATTTGCAGTAGTAGTGAATTTCAAAATATTAAACTAGACACACTTGGAATGTGAGTCTAAGATTTATGTATAAATAGTTGAGAAATCCACATACTCTGAGGTTAGCGATATTCAGTCAAAACTAACAGAACAATAAAACATTGTGAACACCAAGTGTGTTATTTAGCAAATTATGTTAGTAAAGCTAGATAGGATAAATAAAATTATTACTAGTATTTACTAAACGTATGTCATTTTCCCAGATCTGTTACATTAGGAAAATTAGGAAATTCAGTGGCAACCAAAATCTTTTAAGTATATTTTTTAGTATGTGTGTATGTTTTATGCGTATCAATGATATACTAAATACTCCCTTTGAGCCTGTTGTGTTTTATGCATAAGGGAGCAATTTTTTTCCATTCTTATTTTTTATTTAAGTGTAGGGCATTATGTTTCACTTCAGTTATAAATTTTATTTCCAGTTTTCAGTTCTCAAATATTCTAGACTGTAGTCTTAGTTGCTGTTCAACTTTTTGAATATCCTTATAAAATATATCAGAACAGTGTGGATTTGTAATAAACAAGTAGGGATGGTGACACTCTGGGGTAAAAAAAAAAGGGACAAATCATGCTTAAGTGTTTTCAGGATAGGAAAGGCTGAAAACCATGTCTTGTTTATCTTGAGAATGCAGTTCTGTGAAATCACAGTAACTGAGGCAGGAAGGTACTGCCTCCTATTCCTGAAGAACCCATTTANTCACTGCAAGCTGCTGGAGCATTTGAACAAAGGCATGAATGCACTGGGTAGCACAGATGCTGGTAGGAGCAGCAGACATGGCTGTGACAGTAAGCTGCTCTGTGAGATACCAGGTGTAAATAAACTGGAGGAATTGGTTTGACCCTTTTAACAAAAGAGGCATCATCACCCAGGCACAGCCCATATGGCCAGGGTGGGGCTGTTTTTGAGAAGTGTTGAAGCCTTATCAAAGCAGCAGCAGTAATATAGGAGAAGGTCTGTGTTCGAGAGGTGATAGTCTCCTGCCTGCATGCTGATTTTCTGCAAAACCTACTAACAAGGCTCCAAGCTGAAAAGGTTTCTTTCCTTCTTTTTTTCCCCTATCATTTTCAATCTGTTTCTTTCCTTTTGGATGTTCTCTGCTTAATTTGTTTCTTTTCTGTTTTTCAGACTTTACTTAAACATTACATTTCCATTGATGTTGTCAAATGTTCTGTATTCTTTTTTATTTTCATTCTACAAACATCACTGATCTTTTTCTTTCCCCCTCTTTGGAATTCATAAGAAGATCCCATTTATGCACAGAAGAAAGGTATTCAATAAGTTAGAAGGCTTAAGTTTTATTAATTTTCCTAATGCTTAACTACATAATACATATTAGGATACCAGTGAGAGATTTGGGGTTGACTTTTTTACTCAGCATTGTTTTAAATCTGTTCAATCCTATGTCTCGGAGTATTGTCAGCATTTATAAGTTTTCTTTTTTCCTTGTTGTGCTTCTTAATCTGAATGTTTAAATTACATTTCATATAAATTCTTCATATCCAGCTTGTAGGGTCTGTGTTTGGATGATACCAATCCAAAATCCAATAAAACTTGTTAAATTACTGAAGTATGATTCAAAGTTTTTATTTTACCCCCCAAATAATTTTCATATTTCAATTTTAAACTTTTTTTTAAAGTTCCTTCATGCAAAAAGGGTTTGTTTAGATATTGGAAGGTTTTTTTAAAGATATTTTCCAACCTAAATGAATTTGTGATTCTAAGGCAAGGGCTAAAAATTAACCCTTTTACCCACAGCCAGTTCTCAGGTTTTGACCCATTTACTTTAACAGGTGTGTGCTTAAGTGTAGCTCAAGTAATTCATAAGGATTTGCAGTAGTAGTGAATTTCAAAATATTAAACTAGACACACTTGGAATGTGAGTCTAAGATTTATGTATAAATAGGTGAGAAATCCACATACTGTGAGGTTAGCGATATTCAGTNAAACTAACAGAACAATAAAACATTGTGAACACCAAGTGTGTTATTTAGCAAATTATGTTAGTAAAGCTAGATAGGATAAATAAAATTATTACTAGTATTTACTAAACGTATGTCATTTTCCCAGATCTGTTACATTAGGAAAATTAGGAAATTCAGTGGCAACCAAAATCTTTTAAGTATATTTTTTAGTATGTGTGTATGTTTTATGCGTATCAATGATATACTAAATACTCCCTTTGAGCCTGTTGTGTTTTATGAATAAGGGAGCAATTTTTTTCCATTCTTATTTTTTATTTAAGTGTAGGGCATTATGTTTCACTTCAGTTATAAATTTTATTTCCAGTTTTCAGTTCTCAAATATTCTAGACTGTAGTCTTAGTTGCTGTTCAACTTTTTGAATATCCTTATAAAATATATCATGAATTTGTGATTCTAAGGCAAGGGCTAAGGGATGGTGACACTCTGGGGTAAAAAAAAAAGGGACAAATCATGCTTAAGTGTTTTCAGGATAGGAAAGGCTGAAAAACATGTCTTGTTTATCTTAAGAGTGCAGTTCTGTGAGATCACAGTAACTGAGGCAGGAAGGTACTGCCTCCTATTCCTGAAGAACCCATTTAAATAAGTGCTGTTTTATTTAAGTTTTTTACTGAGCTGTTAAAAGTATATTAATTCAGTTACAGCTGAATTACAGCTGTTTCTCCCACTCTTTATTGTCTAGAATTAGACATTTATGCCCAAGTGTTCATATCTTTTATCTTTATGTTTTAAATATGCCCTATATTTTTTTATATAAATGTGGGAGATTTGAAAGCCATCATTCTGAGTATCTTTTAAGGAGAAACTAACTTTATTCCACCCAAAACCAGGGGAGTATCCTGGTATTACATCATATCAGGTCCCACATTTTCCAATACACCATCACCTTTCCTGGTTTTGGTAGATACATACAGATATCATTCCCCTTAGTCTGTGGGCTCTCCTGAAAAAAGCCCATTGAGTTAATTCATTCCATGACCTTGAGTGCCTGTCATAACAGTTTTTCAGGGCAGGAATGATGGTGTGTGGTGTTGTGAGGTGTTGGATTGTTGCATGCTGAAGCCAGTTCTGATTCCATCACCACTTGCTCAGTTTCATCAAAGCTTATTCTTCACTAATGTGGTCCTCCTCATTTTTGCCCTTTTCTGCTGATTTTGCTTTCTTGATGGGCTCTACAAAATGGATCAATTTACTAGGATTTGAAAACAGAAATTTTCATTTTTGCCCTTGAATTCTGGAGTAACGAAGAAGGAAGCAGTATTGTGATGTGTGGTGGTGTCTGAACAGGCAGGAGTTGTCAGGCAGCATCCACACAAGTCAAGGCTTCCTGTCCTTCAGAAACAGTTAGGAGAAATCTTTGTGATGTATGTGGTCATGATTGTAATAATAAATGAAACTGGTTTTCTGAGTATAACAGAGCATTTTCTTGGGAACGTCAGGGATCCTTTGTAATAGTACTGTTTCCTTTTTCCATTCAGGTGGTTCTGTCTTGCATGTACAGATTTTGATGATATCCAAGTAACAAGTACACCTCAAACTCAGCCAAACTGTAGTCTGTGTTGCACTATACTTTTTTTTAAGGCAGACTGTTGTGTGAGTTGACAAATTTCAAAGCAGTTGTAATTTTGAGCAGGCCATAGAAGTGATTAGAAGGAAGTTGCTCTGTGGAACACTCTTAGCCACTGCCAGCCAACATAATCCCTACCATTTAATGCTGGTTTTCATAGCTCTGCCCTTTTTTAAAAGGTTTTACTATTTTTTAAATAATTTTTAACTGGGAATGGGGAAAATAGTGTTTTCAGTTTTGACTACAAATGTGGCTTAGTTTGGCAAACTGTAGGATTAATATGATGTTTCTTGTATTTAGTGTTGAGAGTATTTAGTGATTAATCATTTACCAATCTCTGTAACTGTTTTTAATGTTTTTTCCATAGGAGCAACAGCTGCTGCTCGAAAGGAGGTTATAAGGAACAAGATACGAGCAATAGGAAAAATGGCTAGAGTTTTCTCAGTGTTAAGGTAAGGTTCTATGCTAGTTTAGTTTTTTTTAGTGTTGAGGGATATCTTTGAATGGTTACTTAAAACACTCGACTGTTAATCAAACAGCAAATTTGCTATTTTAGTATACCACCCAACTGAGTTCTACAGCAACCTTTCAGAGATTGTTTTATTCATACAATGCTGCAATTTATTTTGGCTCTGAATAGTCTTCTTCCTCAGGGCTTTTGCTGAATATAAAACAGACAAACAAAAGGCATCAGCAAAAAAAATTCCAATTACCATTTTTAAAGACTTGTTCACCAGGTGTACTAATTAACTTTTAGCCACTTTCTAGGCAAGTGTTAAATGTGGGGAAAGGGTGTGTTATCCATCACCTCTCATTAAAAAAGAAGTCAACTATCACACTTTGGCACCCACAGATGTTGCTACGGCCACAAGTAAAGATGAGTGAAGATGAAAGCATTAGGGTCATTTACCTAGAAATGCAGGAAATGGTTGTGCAGGCAACAGCAGCTTGTTCCTTTGGGCTGTACTGCCCTAAACACATGAACATGAGTAACTAATTGCTACCCAATGTTTAGAACTCTCCATTTGATGTCTCCAAGCAGGAGAGAAAACATGCTGTACTGTGCTGAAGTCTAAATATAGAAAATACAGTTCTCCCTCCCTTTCAGCAGAGCGATTTTTTCCTCAGGAAACTGTGTTTGTCTGCTGTAGTCAGTTGATGGCTATTACACTTAGTGAAAAATCAAGGGAGTTCTAACACATTTACTGTTATGATTATATGATTGATGTTAGAAGAATAAATAAAATAGTTACTTGAAGAATATACTATTTAATTTCAGTGGAAACTCTCCAACTTGCTTGCTTTGAATACAGCGTGCCAGCAGTGGGCAGGTTCTCCTGCAGTGGGGCTTTGCCTGGGCACAGCAGCTCGCCCACGCCTTGCAGATTGCAGCAGCATAGCTTTAAATAGCAAACTGAGATGGAGGGCTTTATACCTGGGGTTCCCAAAGTGTTACAAGTGAGTTACTGGTGATGCACAAGCAACTTCAAAGTGGTGCCCATTAAAAAAAAAACAAAAAAAATCCACCACCACCAACAACAAAAAACAAAACAAAACAAAACAAAAAGAGAAAGGTTGGCATCATGCCTTTTCTCTAAACAAGAAGGGGGAGCAATCAAATGTTTCCACCTGCTCCTCTGTACCAAGTCTGGCAGAGAGCTTGGAGGTGGCTGCGACCAGCTTCATAAAGCAGCAGTTATTTTTCTCTAGTGATAGTGGAGCAAACAAATTTTGGGAAATTTGTTTTTCTCCCAAAACCTTGAACCACAGCTTCTGGATCGACTTTTTGTTGTGAACCACCTTTTTGATTATAGGATTAATTTACAAGAATTATGAACTTCAATAAGCAGAAGGATCTGAATTGAATATATCAGCTGATATATTTGGGGTTTTACAACTTGCAGATGATTGACATCAGCCATGTGTCAGACTTTTTCAAAGGGATCTGTAGGGCAGAAGCTTTTCAATGGTTTCAAGGATGGAAGAGGGATACAGAATAATTCCTGCGTGTCCTCTGTCTAAAATGATATGCATAAGCTTCCTATCTTAAGTCCTCCCCAGCCAAAACCAGCACAGCCTTTTGCAGCTCTTGATTATTGATGGTCCTGAAAGCTTTGCAGGAAAGACTAAAGAGGAAGAGTAGATTTGTTCTCCCTTAGCTTTAACCAGCAAATAGAGCACATCCTCACTGTGATCAGAGGCATATTCAGCAAATAAACAGGTACATCCAGTGCATGATTTTGGTGATTCATTTCAGGGGGTGAGTGACACTTCATCCCAACCATCACTGCCCCCCCTGGGAATACCTGTTCTCTTTTTTTCTGAGAAAGTTTGATTCTCCTCAGCTAGGTAGCAGGCTGCTAGACAGCAAAAATTTCACAAGATAATCTTGCAAACACTATTCATATAGAAAAGCCTGGGATATTTTTTGTGTCTTGCTAGCATAATCCATGTAAGACACAAGTGTCAGGTAATTGTGTGTAACCCTAAGAAGACTGTAGTGGCACCATCATCTCTCTATATACCTGCCTGTTCTGGAAACCTTTGAAGTTCCTGTTTGAGTCATTGTGTTTTATCACTGCTATTTCACTAATACATGAAAAGCTTTTCCAAATGATCAGCACCTCATATGACCATCTGCAAAGGACTTAGTCAATCATCTCTTCTTCAGACTGGAGTGGTCCCTTTCCTCAAGGATGTAACTTGAATCTTGTAAAGTAAAAGTAAACTTAAAGTAAACTTGTAAAGCTGAAATAATTTCAGACATTTTAGTGTAAAAAAATTAGATATCAAAATAGTGTGTATTGAGTTTCAAATGTTATAAATGAACTTTGCTGAAAATAGACATTGTAGAAAGATTGGCTTTAGCTGAATGGAAGACTTCATGATTCCTTGTCATTGCCTCTCTCCAACTTTGTTTCTCAAGTCTCTTTTCTTTTGGCATATTTAGACTGGAGAGAGGTAAATAAAATACTTAATCAGTCTATTATCATTTTTTGAAATAGAAATAAAGGAACACTGAAGGCTAAAACATTTCAGTATTTGTGACACACATCTTTCTTGTGCATATGCAGTTTAAAGATAATAAAAATACAATCGATAAACTCCATGAGGGTGAAGCTAAAAGTGTGATTGCAGTTTAATTAAAAAAAGAAAAAAAAAGTAATGAACTGAATAATTGAGAGAAAGCAAAAGCTTTGGTGTGTTACTATTGATGATAAAAATACTCTGTTAATTCTGAAAATATTTTGCTCTTGCATTAATTGTAATTGCTTGGTAAACTTGCAAACAATATGGTTACAATTTGATTTTGACTATAACATAATAAAAAGTGAATGCAAGCAAAATTATTTTTAAACTAAAAATAGAGCTTGAAGCATATGTGTAGTATGTAAACAAGAGTTGTTTAAAAATACATGAGTCATTCAGGGCATGTAGGTCTAAAGAAAATTGTAAGTAGTAGAATTGCTGAGAGACAATTTTTATAGACAAAACCACATTATCCTCAAGTGAATGTGGAACTAAATTCTGTCTTTCTGTTTGCTTCCTCCAGCTTAATGTCATTATATACTTCAAAGTAAAGCACTTCAAAAAAGGTTTCTCTTAAAGAATTGGGGTCAGTTTTGCTGCGAGAAAGTATGTCATCACAGGCAGCATTACAGTCCTTGTAGAAAGCTTTACTTAAAGGCTTCTGTGGATAGAGCTGTTGTATTCCTCTTGTCATGTATTTAAAAACTCTATGTATTTGGAGACCAGCAAAGCATATTCTGGTTTCCTAAAACAATTTTCTTGAATCCATATTATTTTTAGTATACAAAACTATTAAGGACAGTACTAGCAAGAGTGGAAGTGCTTATTAATTTTAATAGCTGCCTTTCTCTAAGTGGCTGGTGATCATCACTAAATAATGCACCTGCCTGCTAGTGCAGACAAGAGCAAACTAACATTTTAAGTTGATTTTGTACCACACAGTGTAAAATGCCTAAATGCATTGTTGGCAATATCTGATCCTTCTGATCCTCCTCCTCTCAGATTTGGGTTTACAGACATATTGTTCCATAAATGCAGGTTATAGTGTTAACTACAGAAGGAGTTGCATATGGTGTGATGCAAAGGTTAACCATGTACATATACAGCAGTAAAGGGGACTTCACTGGTGCTGATGTCATCACCAAATTCAGTCCGTCTTGGCAAGGAGATTGGAGATGACAAAATCATTGCAGGGCACGTGTAGCTTAAGATGTCTAAAACATATCCCATGTTCTTAAAACAGACATTTTCGTACTTCTGGTGGTTTTATTTTTCATTTCTTTCCTAACTTTTGCAGAGAAGAGAGTGAGAGTGTGCTGACGCTGAAAGGTTTGACTCCAACAGGAATGCTGCCCAGTGGTGTGCTCTCTGGAGGAAAACAAACACTGCAAAGTGGTAAGCCTGTTTGCCTGTGTGTCTTGTCCTGTGTAAAAAAAACAATTGGTTTTCAACTGCAGAACCTAAGAAAAATAACCGCAACTGTCTCAGAAGAAAAAAAACAAAGAACAGGAAAAAACCAGGCAGTTTGTTATGCTGGAGCATTTGTGAGCAGTTCATGTAAGGCCACTTCTCAAGACTTATTACATACCACCAATTTTCAGAGAAAAGCAGGGAGGGGGGAGCCCCTGAAAATCAACTGTTCAGAATGGTACCTCAGGAGTGTATGTGACATGCATTCTTTCCACAGTTTGGAGCATCTTTGGGGTTTGTTTTTTTAAGAGCAGCCCTCGATACATGGAGTAATGAAGGTTTGGCTTAGATAATGACACTCAAACTCTTATCTGATTTGTTCTTCCTGATAGAGAATCACCAATGGAAAATAGCTCTAGAATTAGATTTTTCTCTCTTAGAAATTCTATGCTACAACATGAGAACAATTCCACTCTGATTTAAGCCCAAGTGAAGGGAGGCTCTTACAAACACTGTGTTTGCCTTGTACACAAACACAATAGAGATTGTCAGTTTTATACCACGTGCTTCTTGTTACAGGAAATTGGTAAGTCTGTAGTAGGGCTGCCTTTGTTTCCTTTCGGAATAAGGAGTGCAAAGTATTTATTACTGGAAGCTCTCCTTTTTTTTCCTTCTGTGTGTACTACTGTAGAGTATATTGCAGGCACACATAAAGGTCTCTCATTTATTGAGGCTCTGTTGGCAGTAGATGTAAGAAATAGAAATGCTTTATAACCTTGACACAGTCTCAGCCTCTTGTTTTCCTGTTTCCTTCCGGGAGCATTCTTTCTCTGTATTTTTCCCTTTACTGTCTCTTTTATCTAGAAGATGCAGGTATACTGTGGTAAACCTCCTTTTCCCCTTTTTTCCCTTCTCTTTCTTCTTGTTGATGACTTGTGGACATAGTAACGTTCTGCTTTGAAAATGCTGCAATATGATTTCACAGGAGGCCTTTCTTAATGGGTTTGTGGTCTTCACCTAGGCTTTTCTCCACATAGTTGCTTTACATTTGTAAGAAAATTTGGTCCAAGGAAACTGCTATTGTTGCCCTGGCAAAATATTAGGAATAGAAATGAATTTGAGAAAATTGCCCAATGTTCTTGTTACCATGGCTAAAAGGAAAATCTCCTCATCCTGCAGTATTCTGGCTCAGTAAAACATTACTATACTCAAGCTTCTGCATTAGTTAACACATAGTACCCCATTCACCATATACTCTGAAGTTCATATAGTTTCTGTTAAGCACACATATTGCCATATGTATTAACAGAAAATATGAGTAGTATGTTCTGTTGTGGAAGTATATATTTTAGTCGTCATTTTTTCTAATGTGTCAGTGCTGGTTTGGAACTAGTTATTCATTTTAATTTCTCATCCTAGTTACCATGTTTCCTTTTCTTTTAAGTTTGCATTGGTTTTGTTCCTTGCTTTTTGGCCATCTCTCTTGCTCTGCTGCTTGAGAGGCATAGGCTTACCTTGGTGCATGAGGGTTAAATCCTCTCATTTCCCCATGCAGCAAGATAATAGTACAGATGTCTTAGAATATATCTTAATCCATATTTAGCATCCTAACTGGAAAAAAAAAAGTTTGGGTTTTATGTAGGGGAAAACAAGACAAAAAAGAAGAGAGGAGTTCCTAAAAACTTGACTTCTTGAGCTATTCTCTAAACCAGAGAAATTCTTGAAAGTTAAAATTTCTTTTAAAATTTTTGCTATATTGGATTGCATTTAATGATTTGCATCAGCTTCTAAATCTCTGACTGTAAAAAAAAAGATGCATGCCAAAGCTGATGGGTAAAATTCTAATGAAAGTATGTCTTTAAGAATAATGAATGGTTTTGCAACAGCGGTAACATGGTATTTTGTAACATTGCAGCACTCTCTGCTCTCTCTGACCAGGCTTTGCAGCTTCAGAGGTCCAACAGTCAATCTTACATCTACATCCATTCATTTAAATAAAATATTAGCAAAATGCTGTTTTTCAGAGACTGGGTTGACAAAAAGAAAGTTTACAGATGGAGCAGACTGGGCAAGGTTGCAAGCAAAGGCAAAGCTTTCTGAGCATCCCATGCTGTGGGGATATTTCTTTTAGTCAGGAGAGAGGAAAAAATAATTCTGTAAAGTTGTATGTGGAATTCCTTTGCCTTGGACTGGCATCAGTACTTTTCAGACTGATGTTGTAAGTTGCATGAGTTTTGTGTGATGGCTTTATGCCATTTTTTGTTCTCTTTTGACAGGACAAGTCAAACTGCTCTTACTGAGAGCTGGGGCAATTATATAATGACCTTTTCAGGTCAGATGTGCAATATGAAAGCCATTTACATTTTGTAGTTCTTTTCAGTCAAAAGAAAACTTCCTAAATGTGTCTTTAAAAAGTTTTAGTTCATGAAACTTCTGCTTTGAAACAAACTGTAGCTTAATTCAATCTGCAAATTATTGTTTTTGTGTAAACATTTCTCTGTGTGTCTGTTTTGCCAAAATCCAGCACTTACAGTAACATTAGTGTTGTAGCTCCTTTGCTATTCACTGACTTGTTCTTAGAGTTGAAATCCTCTGCTCATTTTTTCTCATTCGTTTTGCTACCCGTTTCTTCTCTTCAGCTACTGTTGAGGCTATTGAGGCTGATGAAGGTAAATTGGCCAGTCCCCTTTCTGTTGGTGCCACAACAGATAAGGGCTCTGCTGGGTGTATTCATTTTGCTGTAGCTTGTACAAATTGTGTGGGTGTTGGGCTAACAATTGTGGCTCGGTATTAACCAAAATGTAATTGCTTTAAAGGGGAAGGTGTTTTTTTGGTTTTTCTTTCTGTTGCTGCTGTTCAGGTTTTTCTCTTTCTGTAAGTTACAAACACTTTGGAATTGCTGTATGTTGAATTAAGCCCTGAGTAATGCCGCAGGAGACCAGGGAACTTGGATTTCACGGGACATAACTTGGCAGCAGCTCGTAAATGCTTTGTGACACATAGCTCAAAAGCTGTGCGCTGGAACTGGCTCAAACTATCCTCAGCTATTTCTGGTCAAGGAAAACACATAGCTTTTAATATATTCTCTCCTTTTGTTGGTTTTGTTTCTTTTCCCCTTTTTCTTTATTTATGCTTTTGTTTGTTTCCTTTCTTTTAGGTCACTACTAAAAACTTTTATTGGTCTTTTGTTACAGTACATGTTTCTGTTTCCCTCTAAAAGTAAAACAACATGAGACATTTGTCTGCAAGATGTCTGCTTCATTTGGTAGTGGCAGTTTACACACTGGATATTTACATTAGAGCAACCATTAACACAGGCACCATTTTAGCTGCATATAAAGTGACTGGCTGCCTTAGAAGATTTCTGAACATTCAGTATTGAAAACCGGTGTTTTGTTGACAGACCTCTAATTTAACCCTTAACAATTTATAACACTTCAGTTAAAATCTAAGTAACCATGTATGGCAATGCAGATGTACAATATTTATTCAGTATTATAAAGTTTTGGAAGAAGAATTTTCAGAATTCCCCTTTAAAACAAAATTCTTCAGTTGTATTTTGTTCTTGCCCCTCTCAAATTTTCTGTGGGTATTTTTTTTTTAGTTAATTTTAAAAAAAATCCAGTGATTGTTGTCCTTTGGTAAGATGTGCCCTTTCGGCCAGTTGAATTTGTTTTTGAATTTTGTAAAGCAGTGAATAAAATTACAGAACAAACAAGTAAGAGAAAATACAACTGCTTTCTAAATAGCAGTGAGTAAGCTGCTATTTATGTTGGAATTATCTATTCCTATCGACAATCTCTAATCTGCAGTGTGCATTCTTGTTGACAGTTTGGCTGTTTTCTGTGATTTTCTGTGACTATGTGTTGTGTTTTAGTAGACTCTCAATGTAACCTGCTAATACTCGTTGTCTGACCAGCAACTACAGCAGAGCACCTTCCTTAGTGTTACAGACAATGTGTCTACTGGAAATACAATCCCTTGAACATGCCCCCGTGCCAGCAATATGTACCCCTCAAGTTAATTCTTGATTTGCCATCCTTGCTAGTTAGACACCGTCACCATAGTCACAACTGCTGCTCTACACAGGTGAAGCTTCTGATGGAGAAGTTTCACCCTTTACCAGTTGTCCCTCAGGGCCCAATAACACCAACTGGGCTGTGCTGCTGGCAAGCTCCAGGACACGGCAAGTGCTTTAGCTTCAATGCAGCCATTCATTAAACTATTGCTTTAAGGGATTGGCATGGGTGCTTGTTAGACATCTTCATTTTGTGGTAGAAGGTAAATTAAAAAAAAAAAAAAATGAAAGCCAACACAAAAGGGAAACCTTAAGAAAACTCACTGTACAACCTGTTCTGTTTTCACTGCTCTGTCCCTGCTCACTTGACTAATCACCATCATGTTGTTTTTCTGAGTTGAAGTATAATACATGTTAAAAACCATGCATTTCACCAAGTTCCAATGTAACATTTGTGAAACTGGCTAAAGAACTAAATCCTGAGGCAAACAGGATGTATCAATTTTTATAGGAAAAGTCAACAGAACCAGCATGAAAATGCCTTTTCTTGCTCCCCACTAAATAAAAGGAGTGGTAGCTTGGTACCAGGGATGTTCTGGGGTTTGGGGTGTGTTAGCTTTTTTTTAACAGAAGTTACCAGCTTGTCCAGAATCAGACTGCATATTGGAAGGAGAGTGCTTGGGGGTAAGGAGAAGAGAAAAGGGGAGAAGGAATACTGAATTGGATCTCTGAAACTCCCCCACCGTTTTCTCCCCAGGGAGTTTGCAGTTTCCTGGTACTAACGCACCATTTCTGCTCTATGGCATGTTATGATAGAGGCCTAGCAGAAATTCCAGTTCTGGAAGTGCAGTACATTGATCTGGTGCAGATAAGAGAAAAAAACACACAGAAGGCTATGACAAATTATCTACAGACCTGTGACCTGCTGTTTGCCTACAGTGCTTTTTTTCTCTTTTGCTTTAAATCTAAAGATCTTCACCACTTCAATTAGAGAGAGAATAAAATTAAACAAAAATCACACTCTGTGAATACATTCCTCAGCCTGTGGCTTCCTTCTGAGGTTGGTGTGGCCTCACCAATGTCACTGCTAAAAGGCAGACCAAAAATCCTCAGGATCAGTTGGAACTTTGGTCCTTTGTCAGTGCGTTTCCTGAACTAAACTGTACAGCTGTTCCAAAATGACAGTGTCCCTGATCCGTGTTGTATGGTGTTCCTGCTGTTTGACTCAAGCTGCTTTCTAGATGTCCAGGGTTGTATCAAGGAAGATAATTGCCCTGAGCAATAAACAAGCAGCTCACTTGTGTTTAGAACAGAAGGCAACTTGTTTGTAGGGTCACCCCAGATCTTCCCTAGCTTTAATGCGTATCCTATGAAGTGGCCTCACCATGTCATCACCATCTGGAAGTAGCCAGCACTTTTCACATGATCTCTGAAGGTCAGGTGGGAGTTTTGACTGTTGAAGGCCATTAGGGCAAGGCACGGTGTCCTTAAGGCTGTAAGCAATGACAGCGAATGCCAACTCACCAGCTCACAGCTGTTCCCTCTGCATGGTTCCTAAGTGCAAACTGTAGTTTCATATCAGTGTCTTAGCATTCTAAGCTGAACCCCAGTGGACAACAAAATACTGGAAGTTGATGGTGTTGAGAACAATAGTTGTGTTGGAAGGGACAGCAGTGGTGAACCCCCAGCTCTGAGTGCAGTAAGGAGTTGGTGGTGGTGTCAGATCTTCTCATTGCCGCCTTCCCAAAGAAGGACTTTCGCACTTGTTGCTAAATTGGGGGGAAAGCTGCTGAGAGTTTTATCTTGCTAATTTTATTTTTCAATAATCCTTTATTTAGCTATCAAAGGATTTTCACCCCAGCATAAGATCACTAGCTTCGAAGAGGCCAAAGGCTTAGATCGAATTAATGAGCGAATGCCTCCGCGCAGAGACGTGCCATCTGATGCCAACCTTAACTCCATCAGCAAGGCAATCTCCACAGAGACTAATGGCACGGACAGCAACGGCAGTAATAGCAGCAATATCCAGTGACCACTGTCCGGGAGGGGGGTTGAGCTGCAGGGCGCGATGGGGTTGCTGCACATCAGCAGTGGGATGTTCTTGCCTCTGATAATAGCTTACTTGCTCTGGGGGCCAGGTGTTGGATTCAGTTTACAAAAATCATCTACAAAGAGATCATCAACTTT
>VZTR01021590.1:25300-40894 GCA_013400775.1 Chaetops frenatus | reverse complement strand
AAGACAAATGAGGTGGGGGAAAGAAACCATCTATGGGAAAAGAAACCATCTGGGGGGTGATTTTGATTCTTTTTTTTTTTTTTTAATCTCTCTTGTTTTTTTGTTCTGTTAATAAACTATCTTTATCTTTGAAGTTTAGGCCTGCTTTGCATTTCTCTTAACCCTTATTCTCACAAAAGAACTACACTACACTCTCGCCTGCTGTGGGCGAACTTGAAACCACTGCATTAAGTGGTGTTTCTGCCCTGTTACGAACAAACCTGCAACACACTGAGTCTGTACCTCCGCTGACTTACCTATATTTTCTGCAGATGCTCTTCCAGCACAAGGCTGGAGCTACTCTAGTTCAGCTGCTGCAAGTGAGCTTGATGGGCTACTCATTGGGGCAAACCATTGCTTTCAGTTCAAACTCAGCTGCAGACCTTTATGTTAGTCTGCATGTTTATCCTAGTTATTTCTGATATGCCAGGTGAAAGAATTGAAATATTTTTCTGACAAAAAGATACAGTTCAAGGTCTGAATAATTATGACATAAAATCACTTATTTTATTATGGACTGGGAAAAAATATGTATTCTGAATGTTTAAATAAAGTACCTGGTTACCAGATTATGCTCTTCATAGTTTTAAACTCCTGATGTTCTTTGGTTGACTAATTAATTACATGTGGATATATTAGCATTTACTAAATCCATGTCTCTGATCCTGTACTTAGCCACTGGATCTCCACAATTCTCTCTCATCATTAGTTGTGTTTTTTATAGTCTAACTTTTCTGTCAATTGTATTTATGACTTGGCTTTCATGTTTGTATTTAAGCCATAGATAGCATATGCAATAACAGACAAAACGAAAAGAACAGATGAGAAATAACTTCTGAAAACAAATCTGCTTGAATATCTACCCTTAGAGCAATATGAGATTAGAATCTCACAGCTGGTGAACTCTTTCAGTTTATGTTTAAAAATAAGCACAGAATAAATCAATGTATCTCCAGTGTTTTCAGTCTTGGGTTTTATTCCAAAAGATTTCCACCACGGTTGCATTGTTAGACTACTATGAAATGTCACAATTTGTAAGTTTAGTTGATATTTTTTTATTAGATTATATCTTTTAGTGTAGTATTCAGTTTACAAAACAGTGTGACATTACCTTTGCTTTCTGGAGTCAGAGGCTTTGACTACATCTTAACTGATCCAGTTCCTTAAAGTCTTATGATGTCCTGCTGAGATGTCAGATATGAAATTTAGCAATTGTCAGATGCTGTGTATTAATTTCCTGAAAACCCTTTTTCCTCATGTCAGTCATAGATTTTTTTTTTTTTTTTTTTTAATTTAAACTCTAAGGCCATGTCTCTGTTTATATTGTCATTGTTATTGTGAAATACCAATAAAGTACAGGCAATGCATTTAGTTCAAAATCTTGCCTCAATTTAAATTAACAGTCCATGAGGCTATCTGGTGATGACACCACTATAGAAAGAGACAAGGTGCAAGGTGAAGAATGTAGCTATAGATAAGCTGGATTTCAGCATGGCTGTAAGATGAATGTCCATTTCCCAATATCAAAGGTGAAAAATGTCACATTATTTATATAAAAGAGGGAAAGAGAGCTCTGCAAGGAACTTTTTCATCTTGTGCATGTAAAGAGGCATTTCTCAGGGAGTATTTTCATTATATCTGCTAATGAATATGCACTTTAAGAATGGGGACTTTCGTACTTCCGGTGCCTTCATCTTTTAATGTAAGAGTTGATTTTTCATTCTATTTCTTTGCTTGTATTCTTCAGTCTTTTCTAGTAAATGGAAAGTTGGACACATTTGAAGACCAAATGATAACTGTTAAAACAGCTTTTCCTTACAACATGAGGTTCTAATCCATTTGGAAAGAACTTTTTTATTCTCATGTGGAACAAAATGTTCTTTGAAAGAGTCTGCTTCTTGATGATCAGCTAGTGTAAATCATGATTTTTTTTCACTGCATAAATGCAGTAACACTTTTTATTTATGTTGTTCTCAGCTATAGTAGGAGAGAAGAGCATTTATTTTCACAGCTATAGAAAGATGACCAGAGAGATTTCCTTAGAAAATGGCATCTTCTGCAGAAAAAAAAAAATACTGTGTCATAAACTTGCTGCTTTTCTCTGACACATTGTCCCTATTGTAAAACTTCCTTGGTTATCTGAAAGTAAGGGACATAATCAGACTTTTTTCTCATTCAATGTACTCACAGAAAGCAAAAATTCAAACTACAAATTCAGTTTGTTTAAACTGAAACAGATTCAGTTTTAGAGCTAGGTTCTCTAGCTGAAAATGTTTGAATTTGCATGGAAAATTAATAATTCAGAATTTTTAAACTGGAATTAACTTCACAAAGTCTTTCAGAGAGTTCCCTAAGAGGTTTTGTGGGTTTCCTTCATGCTCCTGGCCTAACATAGAAGAGAAATAGAAAGGAGAGGAGACTTTCAGATTAATTTATTTGAAAATCTCATTCCCAAAACAATGCCTTTTCAAAATTGTTTGAAACCCTATGGAACCCATGGTATCCCACATGCATAGTTGTCACTGTAAGAAAATTTTTACTAGTTCTTTGGCTAACATACAGCCAGCAGATGTTGTAGCAGAAAGTTTCACGAGGTAGGAAAGCACTGGAAAAAAGAAAGGGGAAAGAAATAGACATGTTTCCTGTAGGAACAACAGATAGCATGGATTTTTGGAACTAGGCTTAACTAAGGTGACATTGCTTGTTGAAGAAGGCAGAACTGATGGCAGAAGAATGAATGATGCAGAGGGATCTATTGATTAGCTTGCCTGATGAGGGTTCATGTACAGAAAATGCAGAAGGTTCTAGACTTAGTCCAACAAAGAGCTTTACACATAGGAATACACTGAAATTGTTTGCTCTGTTGTTGCCCAAGAGCTTTCAGAGCTAACCCTTTAATAACAGATATGTACTAATGAACCATTAATGTAAAACAAGATTCAGCTTCATGGAACACACTTACCATTTGAGAAAAACCCTACCTTACTTTCATTTAGCATAAGAAATATTTTGCTAAATTTACCCTGGATGGACAGGTGAGTATACTTACCACATAAAAAAACCCCTTACTTTCATGCAGAAACAGAAATATTGTGCTAGGCTTATCCAGGGTGGACAGGTGTCATATTGGTTGTCCTATTTAGTGGATTGGTTAATCTTAAAATTAAAAAGGGAGAATTTCATTACAGTTCCTGTCTGAATTCAGGCTTTGCTTCAGGCATGTTAGATATTTCACTGATTTATATATTTGAGTATTTTGGTAAACCAGTGTCTTAATCTTTAAGTGCTTATCATCAAAACTCAGACAGAAATTATTCAGAAGCCTTTCTATATTTCTTTTTAGGTAGTCATTAATGTACACACGGAAATAAAAATGTCAAAACAACAGCATTGTTTTCAGCTCCCTTTGGAACTGATTTTTTTTAAGTCTTCTTCCCAACTTAACCAACCAAATACAGTAGTTTTTTCTCAATTTTCAATACATTTAATTTAACTGAGTAAAGATGGAAACGTCAGCTTACAACATTGTATGTTTGCCTTTCAACAAGTAGGATATAATGCCATTGGAAAGAGCAGTATGATTATAAACTAGAATTTGTCACTCCCACAAAAACAGGATCAGAGCCTCAGTATGAATTTTCAGCCTCTTTGGTTTCTAATACTAGAATCATTTTTGGTATGGAGCAATGACTTTACATGTTGTATTGAACTTCTGCTTCTCCTGATGTACACTGGAAAAAATAGGTTCTGCCTTATGGATAATGGTATGGTTTTTAACTTTTCCTGAATGCAAAAGTATTAAGCAGTAAAAACAAACAAACAAACAAACCAAAGAAATAATTTTTTTTTAAAAAACCACAAACAAACAAAAAACCAACCAAACAAAAACACCTCCCCAATAGGCAACAAGCTATTTCCACATAAATATTTGTATTTACACAGAAGAATAATACATTAATGGAAGACTGTTTTCCATTCAGCAGAGGAAACTCTGAAGACCAGTGGCTTCACTGTCATTCTCAATTCCATACTGTTAATTTGAGACTACTTATGAAAATCTTCTGTAGAAGCAAAATTATTAAACATTAAGTGCTTGTGACTTCGTCTTATGATGTAACTCCTGTCATTAATTTTTCTTGCTTGGCTGGGAAGCATAGCTAGATTGTTATCCTGGCCACTGATGGTGTGGTCATTTCCACTGTGGTGGAATATTTCTGATGCTCTTACACAGCCCAAATATTATCCCATTCAAAACAATGGCTTAAATAGAATTTTTGCCACTGGTTTTTTGGGCAATAACTTGAGAATTGGTTAATGCAGTGGTTTTCAGGATGATCCCTGACAATTAATTAAACCATGTAATACACATGCTGATATACTTCCAGACACTAGCAAGAAGATTCTTCTTCCACTGAAATTTTTCTGCCAATCAGAGTGTTATATTAAATTATAACTGAGGAGTACAATATAGTAATAGCAGCTTTCTGGTAGTTTATAAATGTTCAGTACCTCAACTTGCAATACTTTCAAATCTGAAGGAAGACAGGTAGGTTTAGCCTTAAGAGTAGTTTTTCCCTGATTCATGTTTCTTCTCCTTGCAGTATTAAAAAAAAAATATAAAAATTCTATTCTGAAGATTAAAACATACAAAGTAAAACATTTTAAGCCTTGCATTTACAGATTGGGAAAGTGATTATGCTATTTATTAGGGTTCACCACATTATTTTAGCTACTGATAGTAGCTAATACTTGATGATTTAAAAAATTAACTCTTTCAGAAGAGATTAAAGTTACCAGCTCTAAATTTTCGGGGAAGAATTTAGAAATAAACCAGAATAAATAAAAAAGGGCAAGTGTTCTGTTCTTAACTTCAGATTAATTTTAAGTAAGAACTACTGGGCATTTTGGGAAGGAAACAACTGCAGTCCAGGAAGGGATTTGCCCTTTTCATATGCTTTTTTTAATGTGTACCTATTTTGAATGAGGATACTGAAAGGCTGACATAACTTCACTTTTTAGACACCTTTTCAGATTTATATAAAACCCATTTCATTACTTGCAGTCAGGCTGATGCTGACTAGGTTTTCCTGCCATAGCATATTGCAGACCTGCATAGCCAGGGAGACTAATTTTAATCTCAAAGACAGAAGCTTAACATTCAATTTAGTTATTTTGTCAAGAGGAGGTGCTCCTGACCTCAGTGTGAGTCAAAAGTGCATTTGGCACGGACCTGACACCCACTTTTCCACATTTTGCTCTTGTCTTTCTTGGATACCCATCTCAAAAATGACTCTGTTATCAATATTTTGTGGTTGAAAACTAATTTTTTTTTTTCCACAAAACGGCAAATTAGAGTCTGTTCTGCTTCAGTCAATGTGTACAGTTGCATTGACAGTGCATTGCAGTGGGGTCTTTTCCACTGTTCTTCCAGCAGTAAGATAAGATAATTTAATGCACATTTTAATTTTAATGTTACAATAAAAATGCAGTGAAAATGTCTGTCTGTTGATACTTAGAAATATTTTTATTTAAAGTTAAAATACCAAATGGAAAAGAAAATTTTCAGACATATTCTCTCCTGGTATATTTTTGGAAATTGCTCATTTTAAAGGGAAATTAGTATTGCTAATATTCGTGCTTTACAAAATTGCCATTTTTCTTCCTCTAAGCAATATTGATTATTGCTCAATTAGACCTAGTAATATAAAATATTAAGAGCAAATTAACAAACATTTGGAATCAGTCTAGATACCGAACCTAATATCCCACAGGAAATACTGTTTCTGCTTACATGTACAAGTGTCCTGATACTCACTTAAAGTATAGGAGATGGAACATTCAAATGCAGCTTATTATGCATTACAGAAGAGTTACTGAGGAACATTGCAAATTGAATGCAATCCNAAAAAAAAAAAAGAAGAAAAGGACTAGTTTACGAAGATAAGGAATGAGAGAAAAAGGGAATATGGAATTGAAAGCTGTCTTTCTGCAGAAGCATCTTTGAATGAGAATATTGTTTATTGCACATGCATTTTTAAAATCTAACTTTGGAAGCAATAGCACATACTCTGTCATAATGTAAGTCCACGTCTGATTTTTCACACGTAATGCTGGGATCTCTACATGTGCAGCTCTGTTGGTTAGCACAAGAGAAAACCAGAAAACAAATCTATCAGATTATCCTCAAAGGAAACTAGAAATAGTGCTAGTAACAACTTCAGGAACAGCAGTATCAGTTTATATATAGTCTGCTATTTTTATTGGTACTACAGAGACTGCAGTGCTGGTGTAATATAATCATGACCACTTGGCCAGAAGGAGCCTCTGAACTCCAATCAACTTACAAAGAGCTCTGCTCTGCACTCTGAGAAAGGGATAATATTCAGCCTGAGTTTCATCAGGGCTTGTGAGTCTGCTGGTGTAAACAACAGTGAAGCACAGTGCATAAATATGCTTTCATCTGACTGATGTGAGATATCTGGAAAACTGTGTTTCCAAAGATCTTGACTCACTTGCAAAGGGACTCTTTAGTGAAGTCAACGTCCAGAGAAAAGTATAAATGGTATTTCATGCTGAAAGAGGCTTTCTGGATTATCAAAACCAGTGCTTTGCCTTTCAGGCAACCATTTCACATTATCCCTTCTATCATGTTAGAACTAAAAAGCATTTTAAATGTCTTCTATATATTACTTCAACTAAAATGTAATTTAAGAACCTTGCTGCTCTAATGGTTTGAAATCTTTCAGCCTAAGTGTATTCACAGCTCATTTATACCAATTCATCCTTCTCTCTTACTAGGAATAAAGATAAATTGCTGTACATCACAATCGTTCCTCCATATCCATGGGACCATTGATTTGCAGCTGTGGGCTTGAACTTGTTCCATGTTTGTAGAGTTCTTCATGCAGAAGCCTCAGAAATGTTGTGTGTGGTGTGCAAGAGAGCACAAAGCCTGGAGGACTACCACATTTCATAGCTCCAGAAAAATGGCACAAAACCCATTCTGCATGGATTGGGCACTACCGCATTAAGTAAGAACAGACAGACCCCAGAGAGCAAAGCTCCTGAGCATAACTGAAATCCATTAGTCAGAAAAGTAAAAAATGGGGATGGGGCAAGCCAAGATAGCCCTGTAAGCCAGAATTAAATATTTTGAGACCTGCAAACCTTCTAGATTATGGTAAATTGTAATGGTAAAAGCTTGGCAAAGGTACAACAGCAATCAGTTTCATCAGTTTCATTTACCTCAAAAGGAGTAAGGGGTGCACATAGCTGTACACAGCTTACACAGTTGTATGTATGTGCATTTGTAAACAGGCATGTATAAGTTCACTCACTAGGTACTCATAATAACAGGAAATCCAGAAAATTCTTTAAAATTAAAATGAATCCAATTTTGTTGCTCCGTTCTGTGCTCACCCTTCTGTGTCTGAGTGGTGCAAGGCAAAGAACATCCCACATTTCATGGGGAAGACAGCAAGAGATAAAGTGTTATCAAATCTGAATTCATCAGCTCTCAGGCACTTGAGAATAGTATTTCACAGTTTATTTTCTTTCATTCAGTTAGGAGAGTGTCAGTCTACTGAAAAAAGAATCCTACCTGTCAGTGGGATGCTGCAAAGTTGTATCTGTCTTGGAGAAAGAAACACTTTGTGTTATTTTATTCAGACTCCACATCTGTACATTCTTCTATCAGTTAAGTTAAAATGTAGCTTTCATTTAAAAGAAAGAAAAAATTAATCTCTCCTTAAGCCACTGCAGTGGCAGCACTATAAACTAGGACAAAATTCACCACATCGAGTTTTAATGAAAGCCAGCTTGATAAAAAGGTTATTACTAGCATCCCAGCACACAGAAAAATGATGCTATTAACTGGCCAGTGAGTCTATGACCAGTGTCTGGCTTCCTTGCTAGCCCCAGTTTACAGTGTGGCACATAAAATATTAGCTTAGAGCATACCTTGCCGTTGTAACTCATGCAAAACTACCGGCTTCGGAGGAAATTCTGCCTGAGTTAGCACTGTGGATTTTGTCTGAAGAAAATTAAGACCTCTAAATTTAGTGCAAGGCTATGCCTATTTATTGTACAAGGTAGTTTGGAAAAACAATGGAAAAAAAAATTACCTGTATAGGAACAGAAAGCTTCAAATGCTCTTCAGTTTCTGCCTGTCATTGCACCAGCTCTTCTCCCTCTCTGCCCTGGGCTCCCTCCACCAGAAAGGAGCCCCTGTCTTAGCCGAGGGGACTGCAGCTCCGCCGCCCGCAGCTTCCCTTTGTGCCCTGTGCTGGCTGCTGCCAATCCTCCGCTCCCGCTGCTCCGCTCTCNCTCCCCTGTACCTGGGTCCTGGATAATGCTCTCGCTGGCTGCAGCGCAGCCTCCCTCTTTCCGCTCTTGGGGACGGACTGACTTCAGCCCCTGCTAGTGCTGCTGCCTAAATGGCGACTGCAAAGCTCATTTAGGCTTTTAACTGCCACCTACTGAATATTTGTGGAATATATATATATATATATATGTACATATATATGTATAGGTACATGTATATAAGCTCTAATGTTCTGGTTCTCTCAGCCAATGTAGTAGATTTTTACAATTAGTCTCTGAAGCCTCCAAGCATCCTGTAGTTTATAATTTAAAGCTGTAGATTACATTAACCTGCTCTCACGATTCTCCCTTTCTCTCAGCACAGAAACAGAGAACAAACCTGTCTCTTTAACGTAAAGAAGCTTACAAAGCCTTTGGTGAAGCTAATCCCCAGGGCAAAAAACAGCAATAGCCCCATTCAAATCAATGGAGCTCCGCTGATATTTATTGCTTGGGAATTTAATCCCTTAAGTCTCGTATTTACTCACAAAAAAAGAAAAAAAAAAAGGCCAAACCAAATCAGTAGAAAGAAAAACGTGCCTTAAAACACAGCTTTTGTCCAACAGAGTCCTTCAGAATTTCACTCATCTGAAACAGATTCGGTTGTTTTTTTTTTTCCTGACAGCAGTGTAAAACAGGATTCCTGAGGTTTATGGACAAACATAAATAAAGAGGTTTTCTCCTTTAATGGTGTGGGATTTTTGGTTTGTTTTGGTGGGGTTTTTGTTGTTGGTGGTGGTGGTTTGGTTTGGTTTTCATTTTGATTTTTGGGGGTTTTTTTTGGTGAAAAATCCAAAGGCAAAATCCAGTGTCTCCTACAGCTGTTTATTTTTAAAGCAGCTCCTAACATTTTTCTTTCTAGTCTAGAATTGAGGTCTACTGAAGGTGCTTGAACTTTCACTGCAGAAAGGAAGCATGAGTACAGCATCTCTCTATGAATTTGTGTGAATCCCCAGGGAAGGTGGGTGGACCCCAAGATTTGCTCAGCTGGTTAGAGCATGGTGCTTTAAACACCAGGGCTGTGGGTTCAATCCTATAACAAGTATGTTAAGGGTTGGATTTGATGATCCTTGTGGGTCCCTTCCAGCTGAGAATATTGTATGATCTGTGAAATGCTACCTTTATAACCAAACAGCAAGGGTATGAAGGACTATGGTTCCTCTAAGCCAGCTGCCAAAATGTAGCTGGATTGTGACATAAAAGAGCTCTGTTCCCATCCTGAGGAGCACTGCCCTGTGGAAGGCTGGTGGCACCCAGCACCTGTCACAGCAGCAAGGGAAGAATTCAGTTTTCATGCTTGCTGTGACTGACCAGTTGAGCAGCTAGCTCCTTACAGCTGGTGTGACTATTTTTAAATGGCACCTTTGGTGGTATTTAAAATATATTTTGTTTGCTTTTTAAAAATGCATTTGTTTTGATTGCTTTTATGATAGATTCATTTATTGTGTTAACACTTCTGCTGAACACAGAAATGAAGATGTTTCTCCTCTACATGTGTGTCTTACAGAATATACGTGTATTAGGATACATGATGACCTGTATAATATGGCCTGAGGAAATAATTTGCATTGGCATGCAGTCCTGCAACAGATTAATCCCGAGCCCTGTTTCCACAGGCTCCCAGGCAGCAAGCTGGATCAAACCATGTGCTGCAGGCCTGCTGCTAGAGCCTGACACCATAGCCCTGCCTTTGGCTTTGTCACCACTTCTCAGCAATATCTTAATCCTGTGTGCATGGAGAATTAGCTAATTAATATCTCAAAATGAAAAAAAAAGTACTATAAATTAAAAATCATGGTATAATTACTGCAACACAGCAAAGAACAAGCTATAAAATATGTAATATTGCTCAGGGATTTTGCAATCCTGGGATTTTTCCTGATTCTGTCCATGGTAACATGGGTTCAGAATCCAGACCCATTTATTTAATAAGTCAAAGTGCTCTTTGATAAGTGCTCTTAATAAGGCAAAGTGCTTTTTTACAAAGAATATGGCATCTCAATAATTTTCAAAGGTTAACAGGTCTCAGTCCTCAGTGAGTGCATCCTCATTGTGGATACACCTTTCAGTTTTCCTTAAAAACAGTGAAAGCATCAGTAGAATTTTAGAGTCATGACTTGCCATACCTTCCAGTCACTCAGTTCATATTACAAGTCTGGGAAAATCTAGTTCTTGCACTGTATTCCAACATGATGGATGTTCAAACTTTAGAAAACATACTTTTTCAAAACACAGATTCTTTCAGAAACTGGATTTCTTTCAAATAAAAGTATAACTATAGCCCGTCTTCATTCTTCCCTTACCTCTCCAAGGAACTGAAATTTTTTATGTACAGGTTGCAGATATGTACCTCACTGAGAAACAAAATGTTCGTTTCTACAGCTTCCACCTAGGCTCTATCCCACCAAAACCTCCATGAGATTTTTCTGATCAGAAGCACAGTACTGAATTGTCATGCTATAATTCACTGTAAAAGAGTCTTGTGTAGGATTTCCCTGACTACCTCTGCTGAAAACTAACATGGCATTTCCTACCCTCAGCCAGGGTTTTGTGACATTTCTGCTTTAAATGGCACTCTTCAGGTTGGCAGGCAAGGCAGACTTCCAAAACCTCAGGCATGCCTCACCTAATAATCTTATTCACACGCGGTCCGAGGAGAGAATCCCACAGAACTAAACCCAGGTCAGTCCCACACAGGCCAGCAGAGGCACAGCTGAGTAAATATTTTCCTCCCCTAAGCTGCAGGGAGGTTGCATTTCTCTGGATGCTGATGCATGAGGACATGAGGCAGAATGGGCAGGGTCTGTTTGCAGTGAAGGCCTTCCTTTCTTCCAGTGGCTCCACAGAGCTCCACTCTACAAAATACGTACCAGTGTGCATCATCTGTTACTGCATAGAAGGGAAGGTGCAGAAGGCAAGGGCAAAAAGCCCTACCAGAGTATTCCTGTTACAGGCTTCCTTCACGAAGAGAAGTCTTAGGCAAGCTACGTGACTGTCAGGTTTCTGTGCTGCGTCCCAGCTAGAGAGGGCATTTAAGGAACAAGAGATCTGCTTAGTTAGCAAAATATGAGCTGTCTAAAGCTTGAATGCACATTTAGCACAAACCTGCATGAGCACTGAAAGTACAGCTTTTGAGTCAAAATTCAATCCATGGCCTATATACTGCATATATATATATATGAGAGAGTCTTCAGTTTCCCTGGAAAAGTTTAAGATGTAAAACCATGGCTCACATGTAAAGATTTTCTCTCCACAAGGCAAAACAAACTCTTGACAAAGAGAAACCAGCAGAGAAGGACTAAGCTCAATTTTGTCTGTTCTGGGATGGTCTTCCTGCTGTTAACCTCTGTTTCTCTGGAATGCTTTCACTAAATCATAACCTGGCTGAAATATATCCCTCTTCTCCTGCATATTTGGAAAGTTAATGTCTTAGCTGTGCAATGTCATAAAGAAATTCAGTTCTTTCTTCCAACTCTTCTTCAAAATGGCAAATAGTTACTGTAAATTTATAATAATACTTTGGTAGCTTCCCATACTGTATTTGTACTAAAAAATTATCTGATCTGTTGACTGTTGTCTACATCATCAGTATGGAAGACACTGCATAAGGTCCTAGCATCACAAATATTGTCCAACAGGAAAAAATTAGTCTTCAGGAAAAATTATTATTAGGACTGATTCTCCAGAACAGCTGATTGTCCGCAGTGGATCTTTTAATGCCCTGTATTTGGTGCACTAGTTGGATTCCTGCTCCTGCCAAGATACGGCAGTAGGTTCAGGACAATTTATCATAAAGACCATATTTTGTATTTGTTCACTGCATCTGAATACTAGGCAAGTTCCACCATTTTGCAAATTAGGCATAAAATTGCATAGTATACATAGTGCCTGTGTACTACTTAGAAACTGAAAAATTAAAGGAAGATAGTTATCAAGTAACTACTGCATATAATTTTAAAATATAATAATAAATTTATTTACTGTACTTTTGCAATTTAGTTAAGTGCATCATAGCCAATGCACTGGAGCAGGTGACTACCTCTGATAGAATTATATCTTATGTACAAATCAAATGTGATTAAAACATATGTAGTTTATCACGCTGTAAGTGGTCTACAGCCAAACCATTAGATGTTAGGACCAAATTCTTCCTGGGTGTAATTGAGGTTCTCATTTATGTTGAAGGGACTCCAGACTACATCTTTATTTGACTGGATTGGAAAAATGGGTCCTTACCCAATATATTTAAATGGCAAAGTTTTACCTGACAACCAGTGTTGCTCTGTATTGTGGAGAAATGGGGCCACTGGAGAGTGGCTTCTTGTGCTGCATTATTCTCAGGCCCATTAGGCAGATAGACGAAATACTGCTTTGGTTAGCTTCTTTTTTTTTTTTTTTTTTTTTTTTTTTTTTTTTTTTTTTTTTTTCCTTGCAGGAGTATTTTGTGTTGCATAGAAAAGTTACAAATAAATTTAAGAAATGATTGTTTCAGCAAAATCCTACCTAACACTTACCTTGCAATAAAAGTAAGAAGCTAGTCCAGCCAAATGGCAAGGCATGTCATTCTTTACAGACTGTAGATGAAATTGGTATTTTGGAGAAAATATTGTCAGATTCCATAGGGTGCCATTTTCTTCTCTGCTAGTTTTGAGTGGACTTCAGCCAGTCTTTCTCACTCACACCCCAACAGGATGAATGCAGTTACTTTTAGACACTTTTTTGCCTTGTAATCTCCATTATTGACTGTACTACTCTGAACCAAAATTTTCTAAGTTTTAAGCTGATTCCTGATGAAGGGAATGGAACAAGAAGACATATTTGCCTTACTGTCTCTATGAGGGTCAGAACTCGCTTCTGAACACTTGAGAGCAAGAGATTTGCTGCTGGTTTATATGGAAAGCAAGACAAGGTTTAAACCTCATTGGCTTCTGGGATGTCAAGTATCATATCGGTGACAAAAAGAGATAGGCCATGAAGTGCATTCTCGACTATCTTTTTGGGGTACACAGGGGAGAGTGTAATAGTCACTGAAAATTGATACCTAACTGGATTTAGTCTGATTTTCTGTGAAAGGGTAAGAGAACGTAGCACTGCTTGGTAGTTTCAAAAAAAAAAATTTTTTTAATGGCTTTTATAATAACCAGAGAAACAGGAAATTTGTTGTAAACATAAAAAGGGTCATGTTCAACTTATTTGAGCAGAAAAAAGTAACTAAGCTTTGTTTGAAATCCATAAACTGTATTAACTTTTATTAGGAGTGTTATTAGAAGTTGGTGAAATCTTGAAATTGTTAAAAACTCTTTATAGACAACCAGAGTATTTCTGTCTTTATTACAATGTGTAAGCACCCATGGCATATTGTACTGGATATAAATTTGTTTGTTAAGAACAGTCATTCCATTTACTGATCAGTATTCACACTAAACCCCACAATGTGCTTGACCCATAATCAGCCAGGCATCCTGAAGGAAAATTCTTTGGAGGAGGAAGGCTAAGAAACTTTTTACTCAATAAACATAGATGAATGACATTAACCACGTGTCATTGATTGATCTCTGTTATTCATGGCTGCCAGTAAATTACTGTGCATAAATCCTTTTTAAACCAAGGGTTTAGACACCCCAGAAAAAAAGAAGCAGAATATCAGAGCTGAGATTACTCTTTTTTTTTTTTTTTTTTTGACATTTCCATGGGACTGAGAATTGGCAAAGACAGCTAAGCTATTGCAAAAGTAACTAAGCTTGCAGGACAAATGATAGTCTAGATAGCCAAGAACTTAAATTCATATCAGCATAATGCCTTAAAAAATTGAAACATTTTGTGAGCTACTTGTTTTGCACCCGAAAATAAAATGTAAAGAAAGGAAGGAAATTTCTGTAACTGTGCAGGCATTCTATTCTTAATGAATCTATTTTTCTTGTGCCACTTAAAAGGAAGGCAATCCATCCAGGTTTTACAGCAGCTCTTAGGAGTAAACAGTTGAAGGGCTGTATTGGGGTTACATGGCAAAGTTTTGGTAGTGGAGTGGTTACAGGCATGGCTTCTGGGAGAAGGTGCAGAAGATTCCTCTGTGTCCACATTAACTCCAATACTGCAGTCCAGGGCCTAGCTCACCAGCAAGAGTGGCAGTAGCCCTCGATCTATTTAAGAAGTGGGGGAAAAAGCCTGACACTTGCAGCCAGAGGAGAGAAGTGAGAGCAACAGCCCTGCCAACATGAAGGGCAGTGCAGAAGGAGGGACAGAGGTGCTCCAGGTGTCCAATCAGAAATTCCCCTGCAGCCCATGCTGAAGACCATAGTGAAGAAATCTATATCCCTTCCTCATGAAAGTCCACGGAGGAGATGATATCCACCTGCAGCTCACGGAGAACCCCATGCTGGAGTGGATGGATATGCCCAAAGGTGGCTGCAATCCTGTGGGAAGCCCATGCTGGAACAAGCCCCTGGCAGGCCAAGTAGACCTGTGGAGAAAGGAGCCCACCCTGGAGCAGGTTTGCTGGCAGGACTCGTGACTCCATTGGGGATCCATGGTAGAGCATTCCTGAAGAACTGCAGCCTGTGGGAAGGGTTGACATTGGGGAAGTTTGTGGAGGACTGTCCCTGTAGGAGGGACCTCACACTGGAGTGTAAGGAGTCCTTCCCCTGAGGACGAAGGAGTGGCAGAGCACCCATGTGAGGAACTTACAGCAACCCTTGCTGCCCTTTTCCCTGTGCCACTGGAGTGGAGAAGGTATGAAAATCAGAAGGAAAATGGAGCCCAGAAAGAACACTCATGGTTTAGTTTCATTTCTCATTATCCTACACTGATTCGATAGGTAATAAATGAAACTAATTTCCCCAGGTCAAACCTGTTTGGCCCATGAGAGTAACTGGTGAGCCTGTATTTAGAACCTGCCTGTATTTAGAACCACGAGGCTTTCATATAATTTCTCTCCTATCTCTACCTGAGGATCGATAGAGCAGATTTGGCATAATAATATATAATTATTTACCATTAATATATGTGTTATTACTTTTGCAGCATATAAAATGCACATCATCCATACACATACTATCAATTTTTATTCATATCAATTATAGCAGAAGAGATAGCAGGCTGGATAGTTGGGCCAAGCCAGTTGTATGAGGTTCAAAAAGGTGAAGTTCTGGGTCCTTCCCTGAGGTCTCAACATCCTCATACAGCACTACAAGCTGG
>VZTR01021590.1:0-14273 GCA_013400775.1 Chaetops frenatus | reverse complement strand
GTTTACATATTGTAAGGATTTTAAGTGCATGTAAACAGAAGTAGTCAGGAGCTATTAAATACAACCAACATTCTGTGTAATAGGAAAAGGAAAGGGAGTTACTGGACAGACTAAATTGTTCCAAACAGCGTAGGATTTCAGGATCCAGCTCCCAGAAAGACCAACTTAATGTACTGAACAGGAGGACGTGATAAAGGGCAATCAGAAAATGGAATGGAAATGGGAAATGAAAACTACTGTATCTGTAACCCTTTGAGGGATACAGAGTGCAAGAACAAAATTAAAATAACACCTTTGACTTGAATGATGTGGTAAAGGTCATTCTGCCTCTAACAGAATGTATCAAAAGTACATTAAGTCAGAGATTACCACAATTTTAACAGGTGATAAAGAAAATGCTTTGAAAAAAAAACCCCAGTATAAAAGCTGCCTTTTTTGATTACACTGCAGTGAAATCTACAGGCCAAAATAGGGAGCATTTGTTTTACTGTAGCTAGAAATTCTCCATAATTGTCTGAATTACAGTTTTAGGTGAACATAACATGTCACCAAGCAGAATTGTACTCTATGTTCCACTGATTTCATTGTTTTTCAGAACAGACTTTTTTATCACATTCATGTATTGTAATGGTTAGACATCTCAGATGCAGTAACGATCATTTCTTCATATCTATACGATTTTGCAGTTCTAATTATACTGCATTTTAAAATTATGCATTTATTTCTCTCTGTATATGTATGTCTCTGTAGCTATATTTAAACTTATAAATAAATTAATTTTATTTAGATGTACATTAAAAACTTGAAAACAAGTTGTTGTTTTTTTAAATAATGGTACATATAACAGAAATTAATATATCAGCCAGATAATTTTTCATTATTTCTAACAATGAATACCACACTGTCACTGGTACTATAGTGTATTCAGGTAGTAAATAGAACATACTACACTCAAAATACTGTAAAAAACCACCCCATTTATTTGTATTCATGGCAACTTTGTCAGTTCCCTTCCTCCATTTCAAAATTCAGGGCAGAGACATTTAAATGAAAGGATCTGGACAGTTTCCAAGTGTCTTGCTCATTCATTAAAGACATGCTGTTGCCTTATTTTTTGGAGAATCTCAGCTACAGTGATTGTTGAATCTGTGCAGATTACTGGCGTCATCACCGTGCTGGTACTTATTGGAGGGATTGGATACTGTGCATTTATATATTCAATTTCCACAGCCCAACCAATGCAAAAATCCCACATTTTTAAAGGATAGTTAATGTAATTTTTAAAATCTGTCAGAAAATGCAATTACTACAGATATACAGTCTTTTCANAAACAAAAACAACCCCCAAACCAACCCTGTGTAGAAGACAGTTAAGATACATCAAAAAACTAGATTTGAATATTTTTAGGATAGGATGGTATCAAAGCCCACCACTATGATCTTCTTATTCCAAACCTACTTATGAATATGGAACATCAGAAATATTAGGGGAAGAATGGAATTTCAGAAATGATGATGATGATGACAATGATGATGATGATGATCTTGATGATGATTATGATTAAAAAAAAATTTAAAAATTTTTTTTTTTTTGGGTGGTTTTTTTTTTATAANATTTTTAAAATCTGTCAGAAAATGCAATTACTACAGATATACAGTCTTTTCAGCATCTGAGAGGATGGTCACAAAGTCAGAAAATGCAGAGTTAAGTCTTTTTCTGCTTCAAGCAGTGCAACATGGCTGATGTAATTGAATTGGAAACCAGTGGGCTGCTGTCAATCATGTGCTTCTGAAACTGATCACATGTGAACACTTTTAGGAACTGAAACCCACATAAGCTAACAATTCCTGAGGGTTTGGAAATTTGCCCAGTAAATACAACCAAAATAAACTAAACCTAAAAAACAAAGCAAAATCACCCTAAAAAATAAATAAATAAAAAATCAAACAAAAACAACCCCCAAACCAACCCTGTGTAGAAGACAGTTAAGATACATCAAAAAACTAGATTTGAATATTTTTAGGATAGGATGGTATCAAAGCCCACCACTATGATCTTCTTATTCCAAACCTACTTATGAATATGGAACATCAGAAATATTAGGGGAAGAATGGAATTTCAGAAATGATGATGATGATGACAATGATGATGATGATGATCTTGATGATGATTATGATGAAGAAACATTCAACTGATTGCTTTGCATGGGATGTTTTCATTTAAAACGGTTCCTACTTGTGCATCAGAATTTGCTAATGTACTACTACACTCTCTTCTTAAAATAAATTTATGTGACCAAACATAAATATATTACTCCGACTTTCAGTGTTATTTGCCTATTTTGGCAGAAAACATTTAGACTTGTTCTTCTTCAGTCAGTCTTGGAAAGTCAGATGGGAGTCTGAGGCCCAAATTGTGCTTTTCAGTTTTCATCTCATCATCTGAGGTTACTGAAGGTGAATACTCCTTCTGAGCTGAAAAGTTAACATAGTCTTAAAGTGCACCAGGCCAGTCCCTCCAATTAATTGTGAACATTCTGAGAAACTTTGCTCTTTGCCCACCTACAACTGCAATTACAGAACAATTCTTGGGTTCCTACATGGCACTTAATGGTACCTGCCCCCTTTCAGGTGCAGTCTGTGACCAGAATAAAATGTAGCTATCCCACTGCAACAGGGAAACCTAAACCAAATGTGTGCAAGGAATGCTTCAGAGTCAGTTGTTTCGCACATCTCTTTTTATAGCCATTCTCTTTGCATGTCTGAGTTGGAGTAAGCATTAGAAATGGTTAGAAAAAGAATCAAAGAAGTTTTGAATTCTCTAAAGTATTGATTATAAAGATCAAGTTGTTTAAGTGGCATGATGGTTAAGATACATTTCTCACCCCGTATTAGCTCAGTTCTCTCATGCTGAGTATAATTAAGGTGGACACATAAGTCCGGTTGGTATCCTACAGTACCAGAAAAGGATTATGCTCACAGAAAATGGAAAATGGTTATCTCTAACAAAATAAAATAAAGCAATTTTTTATGGATTGATTTACCTTCTATTTCAAAACAGTTCTATCATCTTCTAATGGATAATAGTTCATAAGGACCTGTGATGGAATCTGTAAGCAGGTGGAAGAAAGGAAGTGACATTTGCTCCCCAAATTAAAGATCATACAAACAAATAAAAAATAAAAAATCCAAACAAAAAAACCCCAAAAATTTATCTCTCTGCAACAGCTCTCTTTAACCATGACATCAAGTTGCCAAAGTGCTGTTTAGAAATTAGTGACTTTTTTGAAAGCTTCTTTGTTTTTATGAAATGGGTCAAGTATAAATCATGATATAAAAGAAAAAGATAGTCTCTTTCTTCTCAAGAAAATATTAAAGAATTGTCGTTAATATGTGATGGAATAAATCCATCCTTGGCTCACCTGTTACATAATCAGTGCTAAAGAGGAAAGCCAGCCAAAGAGAAACACAGTGAAGTAACATTTAATTAACCCATAAAGGGAAATGAACTAATTTTATCTACTTCCACGTATCATGACTGTTTTACTTGCTGTTGCTGTTAATAGTGAATAGCTTTGTTACAGTTATGTCCTGGCCTTATTCTGTTTACNAATGATATCCTTGTCTCTGACCCTGCATCAATGGCTGTGGCCATGCCATTGCAGATAGTGAAAATGCTCCTGTTTCTCCTCCATCTGCCTAAAACACTTATGGTGACATCCTACGACACTATATTCAGTGCTAAAACATGGCCTATGAAGACAAACAGTCCTCAGTCACCGTTATCTTCCTGATCCTTACTTGGCCATGGAAAACAGTGTCTCTCCACTGATATCCTGGAAATATTGTGGGAGTCTTTTGCCAGACACAACTGCAATAATAATTGCAGGTCCCAAAATTTCTTCCCAGCAAATGTTATATTTAGGGCAGAGGAGAGATACTAAAAAATACTCTCTTACTTTCAGCAAAATACTTGAGCAAGGCTATGGTACAAATCATCCCCCTAAATTCAAGACAGTCTCTTGCTTCCCCTACTGGGTTCTTCAGAAGAAATCTTTGCATCCTCTGTATTCCCCATCCTCTAGTGAATGAATGTTTATATGTCTTTGTTTTTGTATATATGCATAAAATAATTTTGGACCTACTATTTACTTTTATAACCCACTCAATATTTTTGTAAGATCAAAGTTGTCTTTTCTGAAGATCTCTTCTCTAGCATCTAGAAATTTCATAGAATTTATTGGCATTTCTTCCATAAATATTAAAATGCATTAGAAGAAAGGCATTGGAAGGGCCACGGCTTACTTTAGTCTACTATAGATCCACAGATTTGTGGTAGGCCCTGGCAGAGGTTAGGGAAATTGTAGTTATCCAATTCTATCCAGGAGTTTAAGTGGGATGAGATCCAAGACAGATAGACAGGAAGTCAACTGCACTGTAGGCTGCATCAGAAGCAACACAACCTGCAGGTCAAGAGGGGTTCCACTGGGAGTACTGCATCCAGCTCTGAGATCCCCAGCACAGGAAGGACATGGCTGATTGGAATGAGCCCAGAGGAGGCCACCAAATTGATCAGAGGGATGGAGCACCTCTCCTATGAGGAAAGGCTGGCAGAACTGCAAATGTTGAAAAGAGAAGGCTTCAGGGTGACCTAATTGCAGCCTTCCAGCACCTAAGGGAACTTATAGGAAGGATGGAGAGCAAATAATTAAAAGAGGCTTGGAATGACTAACTAGCTGTTTGCAAGAGCACATAGTGATAGGAGAAGAGAGAATGGCACTCAGTAGCTGTAGATTACATGTTAAGAAGAAATTCTTTACTGTGAGTATGGTGAGGCACAGGAACAGGCTCACAAGGGAAGTTGTGGATGCCCCATCCCTGGAAGTGTTCAAGGTCAGGTTGGACAGGACTCTGAGCATCCTGGACTAGTGGGAGGTGTCCCTGCCCATGTCAGGGGGCTAGAACTAGGTGATCTTTAATGTCCCTTAAAACTTAAACCATTCTATGATTCTGTGATGTTCACATTTACATATGATTTTGGTTTTGAGTTACTGAACAACAAAGGTGACTCTCTCAAGCATTCACCTGTGTTCTGGAGTTATATATTGCTGAATTTCAGCAAGCCATATTTTCATGTTCTTTGAACAAGTGGCCCTTGTACAAGCTAGTCATTGGCAGCCTTGTGACAATATATGAGCTACATTCAGTTCTGGCCCCAGCATCTNCCACAGATTTGTGGTAGGCCCTGGCAGAGGTTAGGGAAATTGTAGTTATCCAATTCTATCCAGGAGTTTAAGTGGGATGAGATCCAAGACAGATAGACAGGAAGTCAACTGCACTGTAGGCTGCATCAGAAGCAACACAACCTGCAGGTCAAGAGGGGTTCCACTGGGAGTACTGCATCCAGCTCTGAGATCCCCAGCACAGGAAGGACATGGCTGATTGGAATGAGCCCAGAGGAGGCCACCAAATTGATCAGAGGGATGGAGCACCTCTCCTATGAGGAAAGGCTGGCAGAACTGCAAATGTTGAAAAGAGAAGGCTTCAGGGTGACCTAATTGCAGCCTTCCAGCACCTAAGGGAACTTATAGGAAGGATGGAGAGCAAATAATTAAAAGAGGCTTGGAATGACTAACTAGCTGTTTGCAAGAGCACATAGTGATAGGAGAAGAGAGAATGGCACTCAGTAGCTGTAGATTACATGTTAAGAAGAAATTATTTACTGTGAGTATGGTGAGGCAAANGGCTCACAAGGGAAGTTGTGGATGCCCCATCCCTGGAAGTGTTCAAGGTCAGGTTGGACAGGACTCTGAGCATCCTGGACTAGTGGGAGGTGTCCCTGCCCATGTCAGGGGGCTAGAACTAGGTGATCTTTAATGTCCCTTAAAACTTAAACCATTCTATGATTCTGTGATGTTCACATTTACATATGATTTTGGTTTTGAGTTACTGAACAAAAAAGTTGACTCTCTCAAGCATTCACCTGTGTTCTGGAGTTATATATTGCTGAATTTCAGCAAGCCATATTTTCATGTTCTTTGAACAAGTGGCCCTTGTACAAGCTAGTCATTGGCAGCCTTGTGACAATATATGAGCTACATTCAGTTCTGGCCCCAGCATCTTTCACCTTCAGCATTTAATTAAGCCATCTTGTTAGCTCTTGGAGTAGCCATCTGGACACTAAGTCCTCAGCAGATGTCTTGCTTGCTTCACATGGGAGCAGATGATTGCAAAATACTTTGATAGATTTTCATAGTCACTGATGACAAAATACCTCCGGGAATTCTCATGCCTCTTTTCCTCATCTGACATTGTCCTGGTTCCAGCTAGGACAAGGCTAATTTTTGCAGTAGCCAGGAGGACCCAGGGATTATTCTACACAACCTCACATCACTTTCTGGGAATGGGGGAAGAGATCCCTTCTGGGTCATGTAGTGAGGCAGAGGGAGGAATTGGGTATTCCGTATTGTCAGGTGTTCCACAACAACCACATGTGAGCTGCTCATCGTTTTTTTGTGCACTCTGTCATGAGTATTGTTGTTGTTACTGTTTGTTGTCTCATTTCATTGCTGTTTCCAGTAACTTGTACTTATTTCAACCCGTGATCTTGACCTTTTGTGCCTCCAATTCTCCTCTCTGTGCCACTGCAGGGGCACTTAAGGAGTGGGGAGTGATGGAACTGTGCATGGTTTGGAGTAATTCAGTGGGAACACTAAATTGTTCCCAAAGAAAACCACATATTTTTGTGTCAGGGCACTGAAAACAGCAGCATCTTTGCTTTCATACTGAAACAAACTCTTCCCTGGGAAGAGTTCTAGGGATATAGGAAGAACAAGAAAAGACACACATAAAAATATAAATTTCTGTTGTTTTAAAATTACATTCCTTTTTATGTGATATGCCTTGAACAATCATTTTTTTCCACTCCGTTCTAGCAGTGCTAAAATGAAAGATTTGGACTCCTACAACTTCTTTGTGCTTAACCAAAATACCTATGGAAACAGATATTGACAAATCTCTTTGAAGACTTCTGTAATATCTCTATAATAGATAACTATCTTCCTATAATTTCTACCATTTTATTTTTTAAATGTTCTTCCTTGTATTTGTTTTTCTCCTTTTTCAACCTGAAGGAAAAAAATCCAACAAAATAGGAACAATTCTAAAGACAAGTAAAAATTACAAATTGTTTACAATTACACTAATTATAAAACTAATTCTAAAGTCACTGGAATATTCTGTTATTGTGTTGTGGAATGGTGCCATCTTTCAGTCATTTTTGTTCAGAGGTTTCTATTATAATATTTAAAGAAGTCAAGAAAATTGGCATTAATGAAGCAGAGATTTTGGCTTCTTCCTTTAATATTTTATTTTTAATTGGTTGTTCCTGACAGTAGATTTGGCCTTTGACAAGCATGTCTTTTCTGACAGATGGTTGCATAGAGTAAGGTTTCAAAGAACTCTAAGAAAGTTAGTACTGGATATGTGCATGCCATTCTCCTTTAAAATCAAAGGAGAAACAAAGAGCAGCTGCTCTGAAAGGGCACGGGTGCCCCACAGATGGGAGAATGAGAGCAGCACAGGCAGTACTGGAAAGAGCAGGGCAGGGCTAGTGACAGAAATCAGGATCAACTGAGAGCCTGAGAGGCCAGTGGGTAAATCACAGGCTTGTGACACATCCATTCAGACGGGAATGGACAAGAGAAGATTTGTATGCAGTGATTGTATCCGGCTGGTGATTTGAAAATGTCTCTAAATTATTATCAGTGATGAATATTAATGTGACATTGGTGTCAAATAAATTAAAAATCAGCTTAATGGTGGTAAATAACACAGCAGCACAGATGCACAATAGCATTTCAACCTGTGTGCAGAGAGAAGTAGAAGAAGAAAGAAGATTAAAACATCAGCACAGTGTGGGTAAGGATCCTTTCATTTTTTTTATAATGCATTATTTAATGACTTTATGTGCTATGATTTCTGTGATGCTGCATATCCTGTGCTGAATCTGCATATCCAACCTGACCTGCCATATAAAACTGCTTTTGAAGATTAATCTAGTCTAGAACATAGACTACATTGGAACTTTCTAGTCTGAAGACTACTTCCAACAGCCTCAAAGACTGACAGTAGGATGTGAACACAACTGAATTTGAGTACACTATAAGAGGAGAAAATAGTGACTTTAAACTGGAGTTATAGGGAGAAAAACCAAACAATTCTTCATTTCATAACACACAGACTCTAAAAAAATTATATGAGTATCAAGAGAAGATTTGATATAGAGGCTTCCCAATCAAATTACAGTGGATGAAAAAGCCAATAAAAGCAGTGAGAAACCAAAGTTCCTAGAGAATGTTGGCAAGGGAAAAAGTCTGTTCAAACGGTAAAACAATAATAAAATTTATTGATAAATTCCTTGCTTTAAAATTTCTGTATTTCATATTTTCTTTCAGTATTATAAATCAGATGAACATTTTCTTCTGTCTTCTTTTTGTCTGCTAGGTATTAAATAAAACTTTGGAGCTCAGGAAAATGGGATAATAAAAATATTGTTTTCAGACAAAGACTGTAAAGCGAGGTACAAAAAGCCCCTACCTACTCCAACAATTACTTAAAGCAATGCATAACCCCCTCCCTATTCAGAAATAAAAATTTCTGTGCTTAAAGTCCATAATGGTGTATTTTAGGGGAGAAAAATTCTCAAAAAAAACCCCAAACCAAACCAAAACAAACCAAAACAAACAAAAGAAACAAACAAACAACAAAAAAAAACACCAAAACAAAAACAAAAACAAGAACAACAAAAAACCCACAGACAAACAAACAAACAAAAAACCAACCAACCAAACAAACAAACAAAAACACCAAAAAACCAAACCAACCAACCAAACAAACAAAAAGAAACCAAACAAAAAACCAAACCAAAACCAAACAAAACAAAACAAAACCAACCAACCAAACAAACAAAAACACCAGAGCAAAATCAAAAGCCAAAATTGAAAAAAATATCCTAGGAAGAAATTGAGTATACTCTACCACATAAAATCTGTCCATCACTATGTTTTCAAACCCCTTTTCAACACATAAAAAGCATCACTTTCTAAACCTTACATGATGTGTTGCCTGCTCTCCTTATTATTAATATATGTTGTATGAGTTCCCCCTGCAAAGGAGCTGTTCACAAAAATAAATGCAGAAAGGGACCCGCAGAGTCTTACTTGAGTCTCACTCTTGGCTGATGTGCTTCCTTTGCAAGTTTTCCTCCTTTTCCTGTGTTCTTCTTTATGCATAGCTAATATGATACACCGGCTCCACAATGAAACTACAGTGAATGGAATAGCCAATTAAAATAGCCTTAAAATAAAGAAAAAGCACAGCTTTTTCTGTTATCATTACCATTCCATGACAGTCTGTGTGCAAGATATTGCAGAGGCAAACTCATGTCTGATTGAAGGGAGCCTATGGACAAAGCCTTCCTGCCCAGGCTACAGGAGGCATGATGCTTGCTGGCTCCTGTCCTGCTGGGGCACTTCAGCCACCCTGACATCTGCTGGGAAAGTAGCACAGCAAGCTTTAGGGGCCTCCTGAAATGCACAGAGGAAATCTCGAGCCAGGTAATGGCCCTGCTAGAGAGGGTGCAATAATGGACCTGATGGCTACCCAGGTAAGGGAGTGAACCGGGGACATCAGGGGTGGACACAGCCTGGGCTGCAGTGACCACGCACTAGTGGAGTTTGCAGTTCTGAAGGAGATGGGCCAGGTAAAGAGTAGAGTTAGGCTCCTGAGCTTTAGGAAAGCAGACTTCCAACTGTTCAAGTTGAGTCAATAGGATCCCCCAGGAGAGTTAGAGAAAAGGGAACAGAACAGAGCTGGCAGATATTGAACGACACCTTCCCTAGAGCACAAGAGCTGGAAATCCCCAGGAGTAAGAAACTGTGCAAGGAAGGCAAGAGACCAACATGACTAAGTAGGGAACTGCTGGTCAAACTGAAGGGAATGAATCAAATGCAGAGACAGTTGAAGGTAGGACTAGTGACCTGTGAAGAGTATAGAGATGAGGTTAGGTTGTGTGATAGGGTAAAGAAGACCAAGGCAAAGCCAGGACTGAGTCCAGCATGGGACACAAAGAACCTGTAACTTCTAAAGGTATACTAACCAGAAAAGGAAGGCCAAAGAATGTGAACCTGCCTAATAAACAATGTAGGAAAACTGGTAACCAGGGATAAGGAGTAGATTGAGGTATTCAACAATATTTTTGGCTCAGTCATCAATGTTGGCCTCTCCTCCCACACCTCTCAAGTGGACTGACAGCAGTATAGGGAACAGGGGAGCAAAGTCTCTCCCACTCTAAGTAAAGATCAGACACATAGCCACGTAAGGAACCTGAATGTGCAGGAGACCATGGGACCAAATGAAATGCATCCCAGAGTACATCAGGCAATCAGAAAATTGCCTGATGTAGCTGCCAAGCCACTCTCCATGGTATTTGAAAAGTCTTGGCAGTCAGGGAAAGTTCCAGGTAACTGGAAAAGGGGAAACATGTCTTTAAAAGGTAAAAAGGAGAATCTTGGACACTACCAAAGCATCAACCTCACCTCAATGCCTGGGAAAACCATGAACAGATCCTTTTAGAAGCTGTGCTAAGGCACATGGAGAACAGGGAGGTGATTCAGGACAGCCAGCATGGCTTTACCAAGGGCAAGTCCTGTCTGACCAACCCAGTGGCCTTCTGTGATGATGTGATTCTATCAGTGCCCAAGAGAAAGGCTACAGATGCCATTTATCTGGACTTCTGTAAAGGCTTTGACAGAGTCCTCCACAATATCTCTAGCTCTAGCTCTAAATTGCAGGCAGATGGATTGGATGAATTGACTGTTAGATGGATTAGAAAATGGTTGGAGGTGTCATTCAGAGGATAGTGGTCAACAGCTCCAAGTCACAAAGGACATAAATGACAAGTGATGTTTCTCTGGAATCCGTTTGGACCAGTGTTATTTAATATATTCATCAATTACATAGACAAAGGGATTAAGTACATGCTCAGGAAATTTTTAGATTGACACCAAGCTGAGAGGTGCAGTTGACACATCTGAAGGATGGGATGCCATCCAGTGGGACCTGGATAAGCTCTAGAACTGGACCCATGGGAACCTCATGAGGTTTAACAAGACCAAGGGCAAGGTGCTTCAGCTGGGTTGTGGAGACCCCCAGGACCAGCACAGGCTGAGGGATGAACAGATGGAGAGCAGCCCTGGGCAGAAGGACTTGGGGGTGCTGGTGGGTGAGAGGCTGGACATGACCCAGCCATGGGCACTCCCAGCCCAGAGTGCCAAAGGTGTCCTGGGCTGCATCCAAAGCAGTGTGGGCAGCAGGGGAGGGAGGGGATTCTGCCCCTCTGCTCTGCTCTGGTGAGAGCCCACCTGGAACCCTGCATCCAGCTCTGCCTTTTATGTAAAAGCCATATTTGTGTTCTGTTTTTCAAGATTCCCAGGCTGTATATCTTCACTTACAAGTTCTCTTATTCATTCACAAGTACTGCTCCTAGAGAAAAATGATTCAGAGACTGTCAAGTTTCCCTCTGTTACTAAAAAAATTTTAATGGTAATTTATATTTTTTAAAAACAAGAATATACAAGACCACACAGACACTAGTTCAAAATCTTGATTACAACAATGTCTAAGCACAAACAGCAAAAAAAGAAGGGGCCTTTATGAAAAGGGCAAACCTGATGAGTGTGACTATTTACTACTTGAGTATGAGGGATGTCCTGATTCAGACATGGTGTCTTCAAATAGAAAGATTTTTGTAATGAAAACTCTTCAGAGAATTTTCTTTTGTAAGCATGTCCATTTTCCTCCTAATCTAGCACCAACTTTTTGAAGTCTACAGCAAGATGTACCAAGGCCTCCTGCAGCTCCAAAGTTCAACATTTTGTGAAGAACAATACCTTTGTTTTGAGCATGTTCTCTCAACTTCAATTGATGCCCTTATTCACTCTATGCAACTCAATCTTTTATAGACCTCTATGAACTCTGACTGTTTGTTAGGTTGAGGAAGCTTAGTGATTTCCTCTCTGTCTTAATTACTGCTTTCAAGAAGCCTTCATTGTAGTAGCTCTCATAGTGTAAACAACTGTATTTGAAGTACAAATTCAATGGAAGGGTAAGGACCAAGCATAAAACAGTTAAGTGGCAATATAGAAGGCTTTTCTACAATCATACAACACAAAATTATTCTCAGCCAAAGTTTTTTTTCCCCTTAAGTGATACAGAAATTTATAAACAAAATCTTAAGGTCTGTGCTTGCCCATCTACCTGACCTACCTAACCATGAGAGAGAAAATGTCATAATAAATTTGCCTCAGAATCTACTTTTCGTGTCTCTTTCTATTTTTCCTTCTGATTTTCTAGCCAGAGAGCCACCTGAACTCCTCCTGTGGAATATAAGAGGATTTTTCTTCTAAGTTTTGCATGATTCCATCAAACCCTGGCAGCTGATTTATGATGTAATCACGCCCACACAGACATGTACATGCTGTGGAAGTGCAAAGTCATTCTAGACTACTTATACAAAAGAATGATTTTTTTGTCACTGAGTCTCTGGTTGGTAAATAATTTTCTCAAAAAAATCTCTCTTGATGTACAACATGAATTTTCTTTCTGTTATAACCTAACTGAAATTCAAAAAAACATGTTCCATCTTGCAAATGAAGATTAAGAAATGTAATTTAAAAGTAGATCATACATAAACATCTATGTGCAAATTTACCTTACGTAATTTTGATGATATAAACATATGTAAAACCAAGAGTTCAACAATTCTACAGAAAAGCAAAGTAAAAATGAGAATTAATCCAAAAGAAAAATATAAGACACAGCTTCCTCTACAGACCTTACAAAATTATATTACAAATCAGATGTGGAACATAAATTTTATAACACAATATATAGAAAGCATGAAAAAAGGGTTTTATTCTAAAATAGGTACTTAGTAGTGGAGAAAAGCCCTATTTTTCAAAGAAAAAAAGCTCGTCAGTTTGTAAAATTGAAACAAAATTATTCCATTTAATCTTTATTTTGAATATTCAATGTATATATCTATATTCAATGTGAAATTGTACTTCTCCACTGCAATGTACTATTTACAGGGACCATCATCTAGGTTTTTGGTAAAACCCTCATTTTCCCCTCCATGTTAACACTCAGATAAGACTATATTCTACATCATCTATCTATATAAAGGTTGAGAGAGACTTTGCATTGTTAGACATGTAGCTGAAGAAGAGAAGTCAAAAAACCAAGCAGGAACAGACTCCTAAAGGACTGTGCTGATGCATGAACTGCAGGCAAATGTGAGCAATTATATTTTTATAGATTGTTTATCAGCCTGGTTTACCAAACATGATTTCTACTTCTGTGCATAGAAGAAGACTGCTAGGCTTGTTAGCAGAATAGTGGTGCACTGGGTCAATTCACAGAACCCAAAATAATCTCACTGCACAGTTGTGAGGAGCCAATTTAGTTTTGATCTGTCACAACATAGGTTGTCAGAAGCATGTGGAGGAGAGGTGCACATGTGCCACATGCAGGAGTTTAGTTAGGAGAAGCGTGGTCTCTGGGAAGGCTTTGCCTGGCAGCCATTTCACACCTCACATGGGACAGGCACTCAACAGGAGACCACCAGGAGCTCTGTACCCTCCAGCGAGGCTTCTCCAATCGCATGGAAAAAGGTCTCCACAAAGGACTGCAGTGGGGCATTGGACTGGGCCAGTGGTCTCTGGTCAGCAGGCAGACCTTTGCAGGGGCAAGGGGGTATAAAAGTAACTCCACCCCAAGATCTGGGGGCTTTTGAGACTTGCTTTTTTGGCTTTGTGCTTTTTGCTTCTAGGGCTTGGTGACCAGGGTGTTTTGAGTGTTGGCTTTTGTAGCTTTTGGAGACTTGCCTTTTGGCCTGGGATGTTTGGGTCTTGTGCTTTTTGCCCTGGCCCCAGCCTGCCTTTTGACCCTTCAGTCCTTGTTGGCTCTTGTCTCTCCTTCCATTCCTTTTCCATTTCCTTCCTTTTTTCTGTCTTTCTTTTTAGCCCTCTTTGTTTTGTGCAAATCCTTTTTACTTTTTTTGTTACCAATAAACAGTTGTGAGATACAACGTTTGTCTTGTTTTACTTAATTTTGTTCTAGACCATCTATTTTAAAAAGAAGTTGCCTTTCCCCACAGTGGAACGTGGCAACGGTGCACCAGGAAGCAGGACTGTGGGAGAACAGGGAAATGC
>VZTR01021589.1:62962-74393 GCA_013400775.1 Chaetops frenatus | reverse complement strand
TTTTTCTGTATACTATTTTGAGCTTAAAATTATATTTGCATTATCTACTGGGATACCAGCTGGTTATTATCCTTCTTTACTCAGTATGAGTTATGAATGATGTTGTGCTTCTATTCCACCTATTTAGCAGTATAGAACATTAATGATTACATCAGTACTATTGCATGGTAATTATAGTCAGTTGAATTCCTTATGTATGGCTTTGTGGGAATCCCACTTGACTCTGGTTGTGAAATGTGATGGGCAAGAAGCATTCCATCAATTCTAAGATTTTTTTATTCTTTAAGAAGGATTTTCTAATAGTTAAATACTAATGATAAAGATACTGCCTGATTTCTAAAGTTCATTGTATTCTTCTGGGCTTATGGGTCAGGAGTAAAAACAGCAGTTCTGCAGAGGCAGTTAATATTTGGTGAAACATGCATTATTATTACTTTCAGATTTTTTTCCTGTGTCACTCCAGTACAAGTGACAAGGGATTTTAGACTCATGCTGAACACTAGTTAAAGTCAGGAGAAAAATTTCTGATGTTTAAGCAGAATTGGCTCAATCACTAAGTTTCTAAATGAGGTTCTAAGAAGGTAGATGTCAAGCATTCATCATAATGTTTGTTTTGGAAATATTTTTTGATATTTAGATGAACACAAATTCCAAGGTAATAGATACAAGGACTGAAAGGCACATGAAACTAATTCAGTGTCTCGTTTCTGTAGTTTGTTTAGTTCAATGTGTTTACTAGGACAAGTTATTTTCTTGTAAAACATGTTTGACTTACTAAGTAGAATGAAATATAGCAAAAATAGGAGAAATCCAACTTCTTTTTAATTGAAGCTTCTTGTTATTGAAAAAATGGATACTTTTTATACATAGACATTGTACCTGTGTTTCAACATTCTAAAAGTAAGGTCTCTAGTTCAGCATCATTATTTAGGAATGTGGAATATGTGATGTAAGAACAGTGGTTCTCCCCCTTTTGGTTAAATTGGATAATTATTCCTATGGAAAGTGCTTAGTCTAAATAAGTTTGTGAGCTAAATTTGAATGAATCGAATCTATCTCCAGAGTCCTCATTTGGAATTTGTTTTTTTCCCACATCTTAGGTTACCATTAAATCATAGTGAGAGTTATATTTTACTAATATATTCCCAGGCACTCAAAGTAATGCACAGTGATGACTATGAGCAGACTTGTAATTCCTGAATTTGTTCAAGGAATTGCTAGATGGCAGTGTTGTTACTTATCAGGAATTACAAGCCTTAACACTCCTGTTAATGTTTCAGTAGGAATATGCACAGATGTGAAATGGGATCAAGGGCCAGTGGTTTTGTATGAGAGTAAACCTTTATTGCAGCATGATCCCTATCCTGCAAATAGTGATGTGCCTTATTTTGAAATTGAAAAAGTAAGAATGAGAATTTCCCTGCATTTTAAAAGTATTTAAATAATGGGTATTTTAAAACTTTTCACTTTTTTTACAAGCTGAAAGTTTTAGCAGTGATCTGACTTCATAAGGAAGTGAAGTGCAAGGCTACTGTTATAAAAGAAGGCATTATTTTAGTTAAAACTGAATGAAGAGGGATGATTTTTTTTTTAAATCTATTTTTTTAATTATTCAAGAAAATTGTTGCTATATGCATTATTATAAAACTGGAGACCAATTGGCATAGAAGTTCAATTTTCAGCTACTATAGCATATATATATATATATACATATAGCTACTGTTAGCAAATATTTTCCTTCTTGCTCATATTCTTTTAATTTTCTTTAATACTGAAAGTAAACTTGGCAGGGTACAGGAGAATACAGACTTTGTAGTCATCATGCAAGGAAACTGCCTGAGGGCAGGAATTAGCTGGATTGTGGGAATTGTTTTTGTTCCAAACTACCTTGGTTTATAGAAACTGATAATTATGTGTTACTAGAGTGTTTTAGCTGATGTCTGCCTAAAGCACTGCAACCAACAAGTTTATATATAAACTTGATAGATCCTTGTACAGAAAATAGGATGTTTTATCAACTTTGAGACTGATTGCTTTTTGATGTATTACTGGTAGATCTGCACCAAATTTACAGAGTGTTAATGCTTTTTTACTATGCACACTAGGTTTCAAGCATTTTTAATTTGTTTTAATGCTATCTAAAGTATGTGCATTCACCATATAATTTCTTTTTAAATTTTGGATATGAGTCAAGATGGAACAATATGTAGTTCTCAGTCTTTGCCTGGGCTGACTTTAGGTAATTGAGTAAGTTGTGGTTTCTTTTAGGTGTTTAAAATTAGAGTCCTTTTCATTTCTGCACAGGTTAAACTTTTATTTTGATCTGCTAGGAGAGAAATCTGACTTTTACAAGGAAAAAGAGACTTAATTGTTTAATACACTTTAATATGCTCTAGCTATTGTTTTGTGTGCTTAAATTACTGGCTTTGTTTTAACAATGCAATTGCTCCAGCACAGAAGAACTAATCCAGTGTGACTGTTATACCTGGGAGTGGACCTACATTTTGGAAATGTCCACAGCTGTGCAGCAGAATGAATGATGGTGATATTTTCTGAAGGCACTGTTTCTCTGTTCAGATATTCTTTTTGGCATTTCTAATTGAACAGAGAGAAAAACAAAATTTATGTACTTTTAGTCTCTGGAAAGTCCAAGCGGGTGTTCCACAGGGGGAAGATGAGTCAATAAATAGGTTCAGAAAAACACTTTGAGAGTAAACTTTGGGGAAGAAGTTTCAGCTTAGAATAACAGTTTTTGTGACTGTTTTTAATTAATATGTAAAAATGCAGTCTTGGAAATGAACACATTTTATAGTATGCTGTTGTCTTTCTCAAAGACAAGAAAATAGAAATTTATAATCAATATAAACATAGTAATGGAAGAATAAAGCTCATCATAAAATTTGGGTGCTCAGTTAAAATATCTTTGTTCATTGGTGACTAGACACCTTTTTGATCAATGCTTTTGGTTTTTTGATAGGAGAAAAAGCATTTTATTCCCAAACAAGCAGTAATTTATTTTCTGGGTGCATTTTTGACCACAAGATCTTTCAGGGTTTTTTGTTTGTATTCAGTTGTCACTGCACCCAAGGATAAACAAAGCTCATAGTGCTGCACGTCTTTTGATTCTTTTAAAATAAACTAAAAAAATGGGAGTTCTCAACCTACTTCTCCCACATTTTTCTCTATTGTGTGTGTTTTCAACCAAAATTTCCCTGAGCATGTACTAACTAATAGTTGATGGTTATGTACTCTTTAGTTTTGGTTTGATAAAAAACCCTACAATTACTGAAGGCTTGTCAGAAGCACCCAAAGGTGAATAACCAGACCGTGTTGGCTGCTTTCTGCAGTCACAGGACAACACACTGCATGCTGCTGCTTGGTATTTTTGGGCCTGGGAGGGAAAGACACCTTGGGGGTTGAGGCTTTTTTGAGGTGCTGAATAATGCTCCCAGGTTTTGCCAGCTTCTTTCATCTGTTCTCAGGCTTTAGTCAGCCTTGTTGCTGTTAAGGATTATGCTTGAAATAAATTCATCAGGCTCTATTGCCACTTTTGGAAAGATTTGTGCTCCAGATTTGCTTTGCTGTGCTGTGAACTAAATGTTTTAGAAATACTAGAGACCTCTTCAAGGAGGAAGAAAGAGTAGTTTGGATATTCAGTGAATATTGCATTAGTGTACTGCATGGCTTCCAGTTACTAAGCCAAGGAGAAAAAACTGGATGGCTAAGATTGAAGCATCAAACTTTCTAGAATGTGTTTTACTTTTATATTTCCGAATGTTTTTTCAGGATTGAAAATATAAAAATCTCTATTTAAACTGAAAAGACTGAGAAGAAGCAATTTGACTTGTAGACCAATAACCTCCACAGGACTGAATGTCACAATTCCATTGCTGTCATTCACTGTGGCACGAATGCATGGGAGGGAAGCTGTTGATTTTTTTCTTGTATCTTAAATAAAGTTTTTGCCATAAGTGGTGGAGAGCAGAGATAAGAACCAGGTTACCTTTTTTTTTAATATTTCTTTCCCCTATGTTCTCCCCCCAAAAATCTAAAACTGCTTCAGGAGTAATGCTTGAAAATGTCAGAATAATTCAGGTGAGTTAAGGTCTGTTACTAGTCAAAGAAAAGCTCTGAAAGGAATCAATTTGAAACTGAGAAAGATAAAATACTTGGAGCTGTATAATAAGATCTTTAAAAGTACATATTAGGGCTAGAGATAAATGTAACACAGCTGAGATTATACTATTAAAAAAACTTATAAATGGGAGAAAAGGATGCAAGGTAATGTGTTTATTTTCATGATATTTACATGTTCTTGGAAAAACAGGCCAATTACATATTACAGAAAAATCTGAGAATTACTCTGTTCATGCTAATTTTTAAAATAACAGACAGGTAAGAGCTGGTTAATATTTAATTTAAACATATTAGTAATATGAATGTGCTTCAATAACGTCCAACGATATCTTTCTTTGCAATTTGGTAAATAGCTTTTTACATGCTTCCTAACGTTTCCAAGGAAAGTCTACTTGCCATAACATTATTATTGATATAATGTTAATCTAAAGATTTGAAAGAGACTCAATGTCCTTTGAAGAGCAAGGTGTGTTAAAATAGGATAGTTGCTCCATCTAGTGTTTTTTCATTTAACAGCTGTTAAATGAACTTTTTGAAAAGAGAGAAGCCCTTACTTTTTTGAAAATTACTGTATTTGGGATTCCAATCCCTCATTATTCAGAAATTTTTTCATAAATTGGCTGTTGAATTAGAAGATAAGAACAAGTCTATTTATGAACTTAATGGCTCATCAGCTAAAAATACATAGGAGGAAGACAGATAGCATGGAATTAGATCAAAATAATTCTTCCAATGGGCGCCATGTGCTGTAAAGTTGTTCTTTGATATGTTCTAGGCAGTGAAGAGCTAAAAGCTGAGAAAGACCTCTGGTGAGCTGGGGATTTCAGTCCAGATATGGAAATAAAATAATTCAGTAATGTGGTTCTTGGAACAAAGTTGTATCATTCCCTGCCAACTCAATATGCAGGCAAATGGTTTTATTTCTGCCCCAGATTCACAGTGGTGACAGGCCCAGTGGGATTTTTGTTTGGGGAAGGAAGGAAAAAATGAATGAGCAAAGGAAATTGTCAGGTAATTTCTGTCTGTTAAAAGAATAAAGTACTGAAACCACTATCTGGCCATGGTAACAGTAACAAAGTAATGTAGTTTAAAGATGAAATTCATTCAGTGTAGAGATAAGATTATGTACTATCATGGCCACATGAAAGGAAGATACTTCATGCCCCATGTTTCTATGTGAACTTGTTCAACATTGAATTTGTTTGTGTATCTATTTACTCAAAGTGTATTTTAAAAAATCTTTATATTTTTAATCTATGCCAGTCACATTTTCATGGAAAATTCTCCATGAATTGATCTTCTGAATCATCCTAAGCCATATGCCACTTCAGATTCCCATTCCCAACTTTCTTAGTAGATCACCATGTATTTGTTCAAAATTGGCTCCTTGTTCTGGCTTTCCTTTTCTGTATTAAATACATGACAAACCTCACCTTTGAGGCATTTCACAACTTAATTGCACCACTTTTTTCTCTTTCTGTTAATGAACTTCCCAACCCAAATACTCACCCAGACCAGGATACTCGAGTCCTACTAGAACTCACCTATCTAATAGGAAAGCTTCTGAAATCACTAAGCAGCAAGAGTTAATTTGTTTGTTTTTCACAATAAAAACAAATCTCCCTTTGAACTCAGTTGTCATGTGCTGGCCTGTAAAAGAGAGGGCTGTGGACCAAATAAAAATAGTATCTCTCTTGTGAAACAGCAGAAGAAAAGAGTAATTGGAAAACAAAATTCATGCTGCTGCATGAAGAATAAATCCTGTGCTTCAAATTGAATTTTTAGGTGAGGAACATGCCAATGTACATGTTAAATTAGGTAGTTATTTAGAATAATTTCTCAAGTGATTTTTGGTTCAGTATCTTCCATTGATCTATTTTTAAAAATTCTACATGGGCTGAAGTTTGTTGGGGCACAAAGGTAGTCTTGCATTATTTAATGTCAAAAGTATTGTTGTTCCTAGGAAATTTAAGGACTCTATACTTTGATATCAATATAGAGCTAATATAATTTGTAACTGCAGCTGTTCTTAGAGAGGAAGTATCCAATCACTAAAGCAGACTGATTAAATGCCATTTCTACCAGTGTTTCCTCCTTTTACACAGGATGAGCACGACAGAGTGATTTTTTTTTTAATCCCACTAGATACCTTTTTCTTAAAGATATTTATGTACAGTAAAAAGCTACTTAGACTTAACTTTTAAGTATTTTAATCCTTTTCTGCCCCATCTCTATTGCCCTTTTTTGAACAGGAGGCTTTGTTTGTGAAATTATATTTATCTCCAGAAGAAACTGAAAATGACAGAGCAATCCATTATGTGAGATCAGCTTTGTCATGTCAAAGAATCATATCATATTATAGAATGCTTTCAGCTGGAAGGGACCTTAAAGATCTGTGTCTAATACTTGCCACCATCTGATGGCTCTCTGGGCCATGAGATATGTTCCTAATTATTTTGTTTTACTGTCAAAACTATCCCAAATGCTCCCATTCCTCTTCCAGGTGTTGCAGACATAAGGGCCTTTTTTGAAGAATTGATCACTGATAAACATTTTTCTGTAATTTCCATCCTATACCAGGGTAAGACCAGGCTGTTTTTCAGAGAGTTGGTCTCACTAATCCTACTTGTCTGCAGCTTCAGAATGGAAGAAATGCTAGAACTCATACAATTTTACCTGCAGTCAAGGAATTTTAGAACTCAGGGGCTGGTAAACTTGTCTTCATTGCTATCATATGTCTGTTATTTTGTGATCATCAAATATGCAGCTATTGTTTGCAGAACAGAGGATAACATTTTATTTCAAGAATTGCAGTTGATTTAATGATCAGTAATAAAGCTGAGGCAGGAAGTTCTTAACTGACTGTGGAGTTCGAGTTCAGGAATTAGAATCTGTTACCAGCACAGACATTCCTTGAACCATCTGGGAATTTTATTTCGTCTTTTGCCACAGAATTTATAGTTCTTTATAAAAATTAAGATTTCTGCAGATCCCATTACTTCAAAATCACTTTTTTTTCTCCCTGAATGAGCATTCAAATAGTACTATCAGGAATTGTTTTATCAAAATTATTTCTAAGAGGTTATAATTTGAATATAGAATATTTGACTGAGGTTAAGGCAGTGTGTGATTCTTTTTCTTTTTCTTTCATTATTTATGAATACAAAAAGTTGCAGTGGAGAAGGAAAAAAAGAGAAGCATAAATATTAGCTCAAGCATGTAACTCTTTCTTGTGTTCATTTTTCATTTTTGTATACATAGATACCTGATTTTGCCTTACATTCTTGTACTTTAGAAGTATAAATCCTTGTAAAAATGAAGTGTATTTTTATAAAATAATTAATTCCTCCAGGGCTATAATTGTTGTTCAAGTTACTGTTTTTAGTAGATTTTCAGTTGTATGCAAATGATACAACCTATAGTCACAAAGCAAGCTGAAAGATGCAGCTCATTATTTTTTCCCCCAGGTCTTTCTGCTCTATTGTGTTCACTGTATTGCTGCAGAAGGAAAGCCAGCTGCAAAAAGGATATAAATATTAGAACATACAGTGCAATAAAGAAATGCAATCAAGCAGAAAGTGTGGCACAACTGAAAAAAAATATTGTCTGAGGCTTCTTTTTATTAAAACTACAGTAGATGCTGAATCACAATTAGAAATTTCTAGATGTTAATTATATAAATATCTTCATTATGAGACATTACCTTATGACTGGTTAACAAAAATTAAGATCAGTTTTAAAGGAGTTGATAAAAGAATTCAGACTGTAGTAACAAGGGCTGTAGAGAAAAAACTAGTTGTAAAGTAAGTGCAGAGAGTTGGAGATCTTAATTTTGATTTCTAAAGCTTTAACTGTACAAAGTTATACTTTACTTGTTGATTAGTGATTACATTCTGCAACAACTTTGAGTTAATCAGAGAAAGCTTCTTTCATCAAATTTTCTGCTTGAATTTCCTTCATCGTATCATCCTCACAAGCTGAGACAGTGATCTCACAGGTTTGAAGGCTGCATTTAATCAGCCAGATAGGCCTTACATCCTCAGCTCAGCCAACAGGACTTGTGGTACTCTCTCTTGACTGAGAGATACTTGTTTCATATCTTCCAAAAATATTAGCTTGAAAAATTAGAATACTTACTGTGAAAATTATTGTATCTATTCAGCTGTCAAATTAGATCTTAAAAATGAAAAATTGTTTGTATGTTTCTAAATTTTAGAGTGAATAGTTTTATGAACTCTCTGATGAGAGACGGGAATTTAAAACTGTCTTTTACTTAGAGAAACTGCTGTTTATTCACTTGTTTAGACAACAGTATTTGCTGCCAATCCTGTTTTCAGAAGCCTTGTGGGAACTGAGAGTCTCGTTGCACCTTTCTGTCTCTCAGGTTTGACTCGGATACCACAGAGCTCCACAGCTGGATGACGCGATCCGAGGCAGTGCTGCAGAGCCCCGAGTTCGCCGTCTTCCGGAAAGAAGGGAACCTCTCCGACCTCAGAGAAAGAGTCAATGTAGGAGAAACTGCTCCTGTACATGTCTGTTAGTCTGTGTTAGCTTGTCAAAGTGCCTTCAAAGTCCAGGTTTAGATGGGTTCAAATGTAGACTGACAAGCATTGCTTGTCCAAGATAAATTTAGACGTGCTCACCATTTCTGCGAATTTCAGAGTTTGGCACCAGAATTGCTACACAGGCTGTCTGAGTATGTAGGTTTTTGTTGTTGTTTTTGTTCATACATATTCATATTTAATTAAGGCATTCTAGATTCATGAAAGTATTAGGTAAAGTTATACCAAAGGCTATGTATCATTTCTTAAATATGCAATATCATTCTGTACTGACAGCTTAATTTGACATTATACATGCATAAACTGAAGGACATGAAAAGTGTCACTGTAGTAATGGTGAAGAAAATCTATATCTGTTTCCTTTTACAATGCTGTAAAATATATATGACAATCACCAGTTTCCACAGAGCTTTTATTGTTTGTTTTTTTTTACTCTATTTTAGTACCGTATCAGAACCAAAGACTATTCTTTCCTGCCAAAGTGAATGGTTCTGCACTGCTTAAGAAGTAGCTGCATTTGTGTGTCACAGACTGAATTACTGAATTTACCCCTTGAAAACTAAACTGTTAGAAATTTTCTTCCTTACTTAATTTTTTTAGATCAATAAGAAAATGCCCATCTTTTCCAAGTAAGAGAAAGGGGTGTTTTTTATAATTATCTCTGATAGTAGCAGAGTATATTATAGAACATCATTAAAACCTCTGTTGATACATGATACTAGAACACAAAGAGATGGAACAAAGTTACTGTATTGAATTTAGATTTGCTGCTGGTTTTTCTCATTATCTGCTTTTCCATCATAAATCAGCTATGATAATATTGAACAACATGGAATTTTGTGATTTTAAGTGTACATTTTTAAATTCCATGTTAAATCACAAGTTTCTTGCAATAATTTTAGTTATTTTTATTGTCATGACTGCTACAATTATTCATTCCAATGGAATATCTTGAATTAATTCATGCCACAATTTCACGTGTGAAATATACAAATATATATAGATATATATGCAGACTGGATCAAATACACAGAGTAGATTTGGTGGATTGACATGCTTCCATACTGAGTTAATAGTATTAATCTAATACATATGCAGTTAATTTTCCAAGTGCTCCAGTCTAAATTTTAAAAGAAACAAATAGAAAAAAAGAAGCAAAATACTCATCTCCCCTTCTTATATTCACATTTTGAGGAATGTATTCATTTCAAGGATGAAAATTAGTTTATCTTGACTTATGAATTACTCAGGCTGCCTGCACTGTCAGGTTTCTCACCTGTTGTACCTCATATTGTCTAAGACTTTATAAAAGCATTAAAGGATCCAGGAGCCATGGTTCACCTTTTTCTTTCTTTCCTTTCTTTGCTTTTAAGAGGTGGTGATTGCTGCAAATAAAGGGGTGGAGGTGGGTGAACCACAGACCTCCTTTAGTCCCAGCTGGAATTCCACTGGCTCTTGCCTTGCCTTTGCTGGAGCTGAATAATACTGGAGAAAGATGCATGCAATTTGACCAGTGCATGAGCATTTAAAGTTTTAATTTAGTGTGGAGACACTAAAGATAGTAGAAGATATTCCAGATACTCTTTCAGTCTCCTTGGAAGTTTAATATTTGAATTGTTAACAAACAAATTTCCAACTTTTTTTTTTTTCCAGTAAAGTAGTGCAGAAAAGGATCTGTTTTGTATCAAGAGACACCTGAGACAAATCAGTAGTTCTTAATAGATATAAGATAAATTGATATGTATTCTTTATTAACATTGAAAATGTTTTTGAAGACCAAGGCTAGTTTTAATTTCAGAGAGTATCACTGCTCTTAAAATGAATGTTTTATAGAGAAAATCAAGTTACATTTAGAAGTTTCTAGTTGCTTTAAGAGAAAAAACATTCTATTACATGTATTAATTTGATAGTGAGAACACTGAAAGATGGCACTTGACAAGTGCTACATGGATTCTGTGCTGAATAGTTTTCAGTTAGTGTAAGTCTTTGAACATACTTTTTTTAAAAAGCAAAGAAAAAAATTAATTTTTTTATGAATGCCAGATTTTAAAACTTGTCCTGACCTGACTTTTTCTGGTCTTGTCTCTGTCTCTATCTATAAAATGAGACAAAGCAGAAAGTACTGTTCAGTTCATTGATTTGAACAGTTTCATTGCTGCTTGCTAGCACTTTTAGCTATTAGTTTTTTCAAAATGAGCCTCAAATCAATGGAAAATAAGATACTGTGTGTTTTAACGTTCTATATAATCTCTAGTAAAATTGTAGAAGACATATAAAAAAGGAATGAAATGCAGAAAGGAAAACATATGTGAGTGATAATTGAAATAGATTTTATTCTACTGTTGTGCTTTAAGCCCAGCTGGCAACTAAGCACCACTTCCTCACCACTTGCTGAACATCACTTGCTCGCTTCCCCCCACACCCCCCAGTGAAATGGGGAGAACCAGAAGTACAACTTGCAGGGTAAGATAAAAAAAGTTAAATTAAATCAAGTCAAATATAATAATAGTAGCAAATAAAAATTTTCATAATAAAAAGAAAGAAACAAAAAAACAGGTAAGAGTTGCACAATGCAATTTCTCACCTCGTGCTGACCAAGGCCAGGCCCCATCCCTGAACCCAAATAGGGCCCCTTCCAGGTAACTCCCCCAGTTTAGACACTGAGCACATTGTTCCATGGTGTGGAATATCCCCCTGGCCAGTTTGGGTCACCTGTCCTGGCTGTGTTCCCT
>VZTR01021589.1:22920-36900 GCA_013400775.1 Chaetops frenatus | reverse complement strand
TAAGTTTTCTTTAAGACCTGGACTATGACTTAGTAGTAAAAATATTCCCTGCTGTTCAATTTTGAGGGATAAAGTTTGCTTAACCTTCTTTAAATGTGTCTTTCAAGCTGAAGATACAATGCAGATGTGTGTGAGAATGTATTGTTTCAATGAGGAGGATGCAAGCAATTTCTTTTCCTTTTTATACCCCCATCCATTTTATCCAGTAATTATTTTTTATTTAAATCAAGATCAAAAGGACAAAGCAGCCCGTGAAATGAATGTGTATGAGATAATGTCCTCTACTCTGTAGGTGATTTTGTCCTTTTCCTCAGTGAATATTTTTATGGATGGAAAATAAACCCACCTAAANGTTAATTTATTTCAGGGAATAAGTAAGTTTTTACTAAAATAGTCCCATAGATTATATTTATTGCCTTTCCTGATGGTGTGATGAACAGTGGGATTTGTAATGACTATTGGAGAAACACATTGCAACCTATCCAGAGTGATTTGATAGTTGCTGAGATAATTGTATTCTCATTTCATTCCTGATTTGGGAAAATATTTTTGACTGAAAAATCTGGTCACAAAAAACAAGGAAGCTCTGTGGAAAAACAAAGTACTTTACTTACTTGGAAAATTATTTTCCCATGTTTAGCTAGTTCTATTTATTAGAAATATATCCTAACCAATTATCTATTTGAACATTCTGTTTCCAAATTTATTTACTTTCTCTAAAAGAAATATGCAAGTGCAAATATATTTGCCTGTCAGTTCTCAGGGGTTACAATGTCTGTCATACCAAAATGCATTCCCTACAAGTGGAATAGATTAACACAAAAATATTTTTCCCTTCTGGGATGAGAAATGTATTCTGATATTTAACAGTAACACATTTGTAATTTCCCTCTGTGATATTTTGTTACAGTTCTGTCATGGACCTAGTTTTACTAGATCTAAACTAGGCCCATATTGAGGACATATTACATCTTTCTCATTGCAAATTAATTTTTTATATAATACAGCAGACTCCATACTAATGTGCTTTGCTTATTATGTGGACTTCAGTCCATAAATATTAGTATCACAAAACAAATTTTAGGATAAAAAGAAACAGGTCTTGAATGTGGGTTTATGTTATTAGCATAGGGAATCTAGAGATTCATATTGCCCACAGAGAGGCCATAAATGAGTTAGATTATTTAGACAGTTATAACTGGGTAATGTGAATCCCACTGTAAGAGCTTAACTGAATTCTCCCCATTAAGATCCTGTGCTGCTAAAATAATAAAGGTGCCATCTTAAAAGTTAATCTGCTTCCTTGTGGATGAAAATGCTGACACACTGTCTATCCTTTAAAACAATTGAAAAGTATTTCACTATTACTAATCTATAGTGGTCTGGAAAACTGGAATGGGAAATCTATGGTTTCACTTAACTTAAAGATGCTTTTTCAAGTTTGTCATGGGTTGTCTGTATGATGCTTTTATCCCCATTTGTCTGTTTAGCCCAGAAATAAGTTTTGCACCTTTAACACTGGATCTGAGAGCAAAGGGGGTAGAAGGAGAAACAAGCAGTGGAACATCTAAGTCAGTTGTTTTCAAAACATAAAGATAACACCTTCAGTGTTGCTTCTCCCAGATATTTAATAACCAAATTGTGAAGACACTAACTTGATTAAATCAACATCTGCCATCTCATTTGAACTCTTATTTAGTTCATCCAATAGTAGAAGACATAACTCATTACAATTGAATTAAATGTTTGAAGTGTTTGGATGATTTGAAAATTTTTATTATCATTTGCAAACTTGCAGGATAAGAGTTAAATGGAATTTGGGGGAGTTTGGTGTAGCGGTTTTCACCTGTTCTGAGGTACATTTCAGTACTACCAAAAATAGCTGTTCTTTTACTTAAATGCTTGAAGTTATACATTAGTCCTAAGATTTCTTTTTCATTTAAAGGGCAAAATCTTAGAGAAGTCAAACATTACATCAGAATACTGAACTCCATTTCATATTTCTAAATAAAACTGAAGTTAAGAGTTTTACAATTCTTTATTGTATCTGAGCTGCTGAAATTATATCTCCATTCACTTGGTTTGAAGAGTTTAAATGTATGTTTTATTCTAAAGTAGAAGTTTGGATCAAATGAGTCAGACAATACAAATTTCACTAAGGAAATAAAAGATTTAAAATGTTACTGGATGAGAAAGAAAATTTTTGGGTCTTTGTTTCCAAGAATATATTGCTGTTGATTTCTGTGTACAAAAATACCTCACAGGGGAAGAAATTCTTGTCTTTCCTGGTACCAAGTCCTAACTTTTGTAAATCTCCAGATATATGTGATAAATCAGATCAGCCAAGTCTTTTATGAGGAAGATTTGCCATACAATGTGCATACTCCATAAGAGAGATTGTCCTGATTATGATAGTTGACTGATAATAGGAAGTTTTTTTAATGTAGCATTCCATTGATCAACTAAAAAATTAGGTTAAAATCTGAACTACATTCTGCCAAACACTGCTGTATGATATAAGCAAGCTTGGACTTAAAAATTTTAACTGTGTTGTTTGTCAAAACTATTTTTTGGACAGCTCCATCATTTTTCAGTACATCTCTTTGTGAAACACCAGAGCATATTGAGGAGGGTACGGGAGATACAAATGGGTGCAACTTTTTTTGAGCTTTTATGTTCTTCATTATTATAAACAAGTTGGAAATGTTTCAGTTCCAACTAGCCATGCTGGTTGTCTGTACATTTTTCAGTGAGTATAGACGCAACTGTTGTTGATGGCAGAGAGAATGTCTCTGCTAATGAGTTTCTCACGTGTGTGCCAGATGTTGTCTATTTGCAGCAGCTGTAATGTTGGCACAGTAAGCACAGTTCAATAAAATTCAACTTTATTGTAAAAGGAAGATTAATTTTCTAAGCTTCTAACAGATGTCTTAAATGGAACATTTTATTCGAACAGAAACATTGAACACATAAACGTGGGCTATAAAAGGGAACCCTAGTTCTTAGTACATTTCTGAAATTAGATTTTAGGTTAAGTGCAATGATTTGTCTGTTGATCTCAGAACAAACATATTTAAAATAGTTGTCTTGGTCAAATAAATTGTCTTCTGAGCTATTATAACAAAATGAAATGACACAAGTAATAAAATGGTAGTGATATTTCAAACATTATAAAGAGTGTGTTCATTTTTCAAAATATTTTTTGCTTCCAAAATTATTTTTTGTAGTTCTGATACACATTGGGCCTGTTGCAATCTCTTGCCAAACAGCCATAGACTTCAATAAGGCTTGGTCTTTTATCAAGTTTCTTCTGTCAGGAAACTGAATAGTGAAATAAAAAATTGTTTTATTTCCTTCTTTCCTTTATTTCCTTCCCTTTTTTTCCCCATTGAATGTAGTTTTTGACAGTTTGCCTCCTGCACACTACAAGGAGACAATGAACACTATACTTGTGTGGATGCAGCAGTCAGAAACTAAACTCTCCATGCCTCAGGTTGCAATTGCTGAATATGAAATCATGGAGCAGAGACTCAGGGAGTTGAAGGTGAGTGATCAAGCTGTGGGTACAAATGTCTCAGCTGAGAAGTTTAGAAGAACAGAATTCTAAGTTGGTACACAAATCTGCTGAAGCCTGTGGATCTTGAGTAAATAATGCCCATTTGGGTTTTAGGCCAGGGCTTCAGGAGATGGTGGTTGCTTGCTTATAATGATTCCTGAAGTTAAAGAATTTTAAATGGTGTTCAGCATTGAAAGCAATTTTATAAGATACTGAAAATGTTAAGAAAAAGCCCTTGTTTGTCCTCGTTGGATATAGAATATTCCTTTGATGATAGCTCTGGTAGTTAAATATAGATTTAGGTAATTTCATTTTCCACTGCTGAATTGAAAACGATTCTGGTTTGCAAAATACAGCACTGACTTTTGACAGATTTCCTGTCAAATTTACAAGCAGACATAAATGTAGAACAGATTTTGCCAGTGGGTACAAACCTTGCCTGTATCTCAATGTCTGATAGAGTTTCTACTCTCGGATGGCTAATGAACATACTGTTTGATGCATATTCAGAAATAAAAAGTAGAATATAGAAAATAAAAACTAGAGGAAGTAAATTTGGGCCTAGAATTGCAAAAGTTTTGAGAGGTAACAAAAAATGTTATATCACAGAATCACTTCTCTAAGTTTATTCTTTTCCTCCGTGTTCTGGTTCTTTTGAAAGTGTCATATTCAGGACCATAGTAAATTCCTATCTCAAATTAATGAAATATATGTAGATCGCATCTATTAACAAGTATACACACCTCTGGTTATATTCTCAGTTCAGCTAAAAAAACCTTACTTTCAGGTTGTATGAGAAAAACAATTCTAAATTGCCCAGTAAATTATGCCATTGCATATTTTAGCAAAGGTAACCTTTATGTCTTTCCTGTGTTTGTGAAACAAAGACAGCTGTCTAGCACATGAATTGGGATTCCATTTGCTTCTTATTCATAGGCTCTACAAAGTTCTCTGCAAGAGCAGCAAAAAGGCCTGAACTATCTCAGCACAACTGTGGAAGACCTGTCCAGGAAAGCTCCTGCAGATGTCAGTCAGAGTTACAGGTCAGAGGTGGAGGGGGTCGTTGGCCGCTGGAAGAAGCTCTTGGCACAGCTGGCGGAGCAGTGCCAGAAACTGGAGGAGCGTATGACCAAACTCCAGCGATTCCAGGTTCGTCAAACTTTTTCAGCCTCAGCTACACGTGGTGGCTTGTTGCTGTGGGGCTAGGGCAGAACACATTTAGATGCTTTCAGAAAGTAACACCAAAGTGAGATATCAAAACATGAAAAAAAAAAAATATTTAAATGTCTCCTTGATTTTGATGGGTGCAAGATTTTATTTTGAATTCTTATTTTGTGGCTGTTTCTGCCTTTAGTTATTTCATTAGCAAAAGCTTTGATTTCAGTAAAAATTGCAAATAATGTTCCCTGACTTCCTTTTTCAGTGTAGCTGAAGCACTTATTCATGCATCTGAAGTAGCTGTACCATATTGACTTTAATGAATTCACTTACATAATTAAATTCATCTGCAATATAGTAGTATCTTGGCAGCAGTTGCCAGAAAGCAGAAGTGTATTTCAGGTATTTAGAATGGCAGCACTGGAACCTTACCTGGGTGTCTGTAGGGCTGCTTCTCACTTTTTGCAGGGCTGTTTCCCACTTTTTTCCTCTCCTCCTCTGTCTGTCTGACATTTTTGCCCTTTCTTAACTACATTGTCACTGAGCATCACTAGCTCACCACAGCATCAGCCATGTCCTGAGGTGGTTCCACAGAGGAAGCTGGAACTGTCTGTGTCTAGCACCGGACAGCACCTGTCCTCTTCTTGCAGATACTACCCTACTCCCAAAACAGTGCCACATAAAAAAAAGCAAGGCACTTTGCTTAAGAAATTCAAACTTTTCTCTTTTCCCTACCCTCTACCTCCCATCTGCACTTCTGCCCCTCTAAATTTAGACATTTGCCCACTGCTCTTAAAAACGTCCTGAGCATCATGACCATGCTGTGTAGAACATGTATTTTTAAAGCAGCTTAAGCTATTGATGAACACAAATTTCAGCCCTTATATTTGTTGCTGAAATCCCTCTGGTACACATCTAATAAAAAAGTCATTGTCTTGTGAGCTTGTTGAATGACTTCTCATCCAGATTATTGTTTTAGCTGTTGTAATTTATGGAATGTGTCAGTATGGGATACGATGAAATCACTGTTCATAAACAAAATGCATTTACAATCTGATTGAAAATGTGAGTCATACATTTGATCTTCATTGGTAGCGGGAGACTAATCTCTTTTTAAGTAAATCCCACCAGATCTATATTTTACCACATTAATGAAGTAAAAGTATTCTTGTAAAGGTATTAAAGTTTCATCATGAAATATGATTCTGAGCTATTTTTACTGTTGGATAATGGAATGCACAGCAGATGTTTCAACAGTGTTTTGATAATTGCCATTCTAAAGTATGCTGATAATTTTTTTATGATTTATTTTATTAATTCACTACATTTTCCATAGTAGCCTGTTGTTTTTAAATATGTCACTCACATTAGGGAAATGTTTCCTTTGGTTACCTATTTCATAATAGTCAGTTACTAAGGTATATTTGTATAAATTTTAGGACACGGTCTCTATTCTAATATCCTTTTTCGTGCTTTAATTCAGCTTTGCATTCAGTATGTAATATCAATATGTATTTCATTGGTGATGACAATTCTTTGATGAAAAAATGCTTTGTATTTTACTTTTTAAATTTTTGCCATAAATATTTTATTTTAACATGTGTATCTGTTTACCTAAGATGATATTCTAAGGTAATGGAAAGTGGTATTTTTTAAATCTCCTTCTACTTTTCAAGATTTTACATTACCTGTTTCATGTTGCCTGGACTGGTAGTGTTCTTTCTTTTCAAGTATTTAATTTTCAGATTTTTTTTATTAATGCAGGAGTTAAATAAAGACTGTGGAAATAATATTACTATTCTAGTGCTAGAAACAGTAACTGAGAGGCTCTGAAATGACTCATGGAGTCATTATATGGCTTTAGTGTCTGAAGTGATTCTCTTTTGGTTACATTGGCTTTTTTCATTCGGAACAGTAAGGGTGTTTTTCTGAGTTGTGTCCTGGTAGGAAAACAGGCACTAGAGCATATAACTTCCAAAAGGAGTCTGAAGTTTAAATGGAAGCACAGAAGATTTGATATCTGAGCCTGAATTAAATGCCAAGTATGAGTAATCTGAAGCCATAGAAGGAACCAATGAACAAGCATGCAGTATCCAAACACAAATGATATCTAGAAGGCATACATTTGAGAGCCATAAAGTTACCTCATAGACACATTAAAATTGGTCAGAAATGGTCAAAGAGCAGTTTAAAGTGTTGATGACCATCCCAGGTAAAATTGGTTTTGCTTGTTTGCTGTGTTTGTATTTTCAAACAGTTCAATAATGTTGAAATTACATTGCAATGAGTTTTTGTTGTGGTGTCAGGATGAATTACACTCTTGCCAGTCAGGTTTTGTGTGATGCAATGAAATGGTTTTTTAATACACAGAATGACATTAAAACACTGAAGAAGTGGATGGCTGAAGTGGATGTTTTTCTAAAGGAAGAGTGGCCTGCCCTTGGAGACTCAGAAGCACTGGAAAAACAACTTGAGCAATGTACAGTGAGTATTATCTGCCTGCTTGGCAGTTATTCAATTCCTCTCTATGACCTGAGCTTATACAGGAGTTACACAAATGATTACTCTTCCTAAAAGTAAATTCGTGTAGAAAGGGAATTGCCTTCTATAGTGTATTTGAACCTTTTGCATGTCCTGAGTGTTAAGGAAAATTCAGCTAAAAACACAGAAACTTTAATACCAGAAGAAGGCACACAGTGACAAGGGGTTTTTAATGTATTTATAGCAGATCACACCATCAAATACAGGAAATAATATGTAACTAGCCACTAAAGTCAACTGTTTGATTACTTTGTTGAACTTACGAACGTTGCATTTTTTTTTCATCTGTATAATCTGTGCCAAAAGGTCTGTTTCTGTATCTGTTACTCACATGATTTGCAAACTTTTCTGGCTGTACCAAAAGAAATTGCAAGTATTGTGAGTTATGTCCATTCTTTTTTCACTAAACTTACAAGTTCCAGGATGTTATCCCAGCAGAGTTTTAAAGCATCATGAAGTATTGGTACTTCCATCACAGGGTTTACAAATTCTTCTTCCTGTCCCAACAGAGTCTGTAAGTGCAGTGAATCTTGAATGATGGTCCCTGCCTATATGCTCAGTGAAATTTACAAGATCTGTAAATGTTCTCGCAGGATGTGTAAATATTATGAAACATACACAGTGATCTTACAGAACTGCAAGTTCCTCATACTTTCTCTTAGCCATTATTTAAATTAGAATTGTCTTTATTTTTCAGCATTATAAAGGAATGTTCTTTCAGAAATATGAATAAAAGGTCTAGGTATTTCTCATGTTTTCAACCAAAAGCAGGGAAGCATTTTAAGAGATATAATATATGTAATATAACATTATATATGTATATATTTGCAGTGCATATATAACATTTAATTTGATTTGGTATACAATAGCTTGCCCCATTAAAGCTGCTCATTCCTTTTTTTATTTTTTTCATGGATAAGTCTGTTGATTGTGCTCATTTGACTGGAGATCTGGACCCCAGACAAGTCAGAATCTCATGTAGACACATTTTCATAGGGATACCATATGCGAAACTTTGTGTGAATGCTGCTTGACTAATCTTCTGCTATTCCTTTAGGCTTTAGTAAATGATATCCAGACAATCCAACCCAGTTTGAACAGTGTTAATGAGACTGGGAAGAAAATGAAGAGTGAAGCAGAGCCAGAATTTGCTTTCAGAATAGAGTCAGAGCTAAAGGATCTCAATGCTCAGTGGGACCACATTTGCCAACAGGTACCAAGTCTCCTGCTGTGACTGGTTTCTTAAAATTAATCATCAGGGTTCTCATTGGCAGAATTTGTCCTCCTATACATATGTAGTAGTTATGAAACTGAATTTAGACATATTAATTAAACTAATATTTTACAAAATGTAATTTAGCCTGTAGCAGAATGTGTAAAGTATATTTATTTATACTATAAAAATATCTTACTATTTTCATAACAGAAATGTATACTAATGTATTAAATATAACAGCAGTGTAATTTATGGCTCCTGCAAAACTAGATTTCTGAAGGGGTCATTTAGGCATTTGCCCCAAGAATCAAGTTCTGCATTTAGTTTTACATTTTCTTCACATTGTTGTAATCATATGTCATTTACTCTGGATGGACAAAGAAATTCAAGTGACAGGTTCATAATTCAGTAACTCTGAAATATGAGTACATGCACATATTCACGTGTATTAATTAGTCTCTGGAAGTCACATGGATTTGAGAGAGTGGGACATAACAGGAAAGTACAGTTCTTTTATTTTAATTAAATACATTATTAATAATTTTACAGAGTAAGGAAGCTAAAAATTACTATTATTTCACTCATGGCATTTGGATTCTTATTTTTTATGACAGTTTAAATAAAAGTTTTTTCATGTTGTATTACCTTTAAATTTTTCCTACTTGCTCTTTCTCTTGTCTACCTTTTTAATGTATATTTGCATAACAGTAAAAGTGTTACCTTTTAATGTGGTATAATATTTTCTAAAATGTTTGTTATTCACTTTACATGTGAAAAATATTCTCTATTTTTCTGAAAAACATAGTATAAAAAAGTTGATCTTTAAAATCTGTAAGACATTTTATTGATCCAATTTTGTAGTCTTCCCCTTTCACTACCATGGAGTATTTAATTCCTTTTTTTTTTTATTATTTTTATGATATTAATAAACTGGGTACCTTTGCACTTCTCTCACAGAAATTTCAAGTATTGCCTTACAAGTATAAAAGTCTGTCATTCTTCTGATTTCCCTGAAAATCTGATTGTAATAATTTCACTCAATACAAGGCACAAATTACTGTCTCTCAGTAGGCATTTCTAACACAACTTCTTCAGTAATAGCTGTTGAAATACATGAGTAGTAAATACAAAAATCTGTGTGGTCTGTGGAAGTTTCTTGAAAAGATTTGGAAAGTCAGCTTGGGTTGATATACATGCCGTTAATATGACTGTGAGAGCTGACAACTGGCAATTGTCATTGACAATTCAGATTCTCTTTTCAGGTGATAGGAGATTACCTTCTCTTCTGGTTCTGGGGCTGAGGAAGGAACAATTTTGCAGGGCCACATATAATTCTGCTTTTATACTCACTGATTGTTGCTCTATTTTGTTCTGTAAAACAACATTTATGTAAAACAGCATTTCTGTTTAACAGCCGCTCCTCAAGGATGGGTAACAAATCAATAAATGTCAGAAATTAAGACCGAATACTAAGAAACTTTCTCCTGGTATTACTGAAAATGTTTACTGAAGCAGCACCATGGAGCAGGATATTGCAGATAATAATGCTCATTGCAATAAGCTCTGCAAGCCCAGCTCTGAGAAGTGAGACCAGTACAACTTTTGATTGGTCAAACTGATCACTGGTCAAACTTCTAAATACTATTGAAAGATGGTAAATGGATCGATTAGGGACAATTTTGATAGGTTAATGCCCAATGAATAGGATCAGAGTATGGCTTGGGATGAGGTGATCTAAAATATTATCTTGTTTCAGCTCTATACATGAGCTATATAACACAATTATATGACCCCCCACTTAGTCATTAACAAATCTTTTAACTGTAGTATTTTTCCCTTTACAATCAGCATTTTCTTCCAGTAGGAGATTGGTTTTTTTTCCTTACCTATTTTTAGGATATTCACCTTTCTGAGACATTCATTAATGAATTAATCAGCAGAAGAAAGATATGCATATTGCTTTATTCTCTAGTAAGCTGCACTCCTACTTCTTCCAGTTTATTTAGAAGATCATCTGACTTTATAGCTCAAGAGCATTTGGTTTCATCCTGGAATGCACTTTCAGAGTCTCCTGTGGTTATTCTTTTTACATCTTACAGAAGATAATCCCTGGGAGATGTTCTTTTCAAGATTTGTTTTCTGATGACATCAGCATATGGTGTAGATTCTCATTCTAGAATCATTACAAACTTGTTCTGCACAGCTGTGATTTGCTAAAAAAAGGATGTATACAAATGTAGTACTTTTTTGATTGTCTGTTATTAGTATCTATTTTATTACTTGCTAACATCTGCCTGATTACAGCAGTGTTATTAATATAGAATTTAATTTCATTCTTTTCAGGCTAAAACATCAGGTTTGTACAGTAGCTTTGCTTGAATTACTATGTAATCTTTTCTTTCTTAAAGGCCTATGCTAAGAAGGCTGCATTAAAAGGTGGATTGGATAAGACCGTGAGTCTCAGAAAGGATTTGTCAGAGATGCACGAGTGGATAACACAAGCTGAGGAAGAATATCTGGAAAGAGATTTTGAGTATAAAACACCTGATGAGTTACAGAAAGCTGTTGAGGAGCTGAAGGTAAAAGATGAACTAATTCCTTGAGCTGTGTTCAAACTCTTCAAAGCTCTCATTGTAAAGAAGGTCTACTCTTTCTTTTAGGAAAGTGCCTTTTCAGATCTACTTGCCTAAAATTAAACATAGTAGGTGGTTTGAATGTCTATTTTGAACAGGCAAGAAGATATTTGATATTCCTCACCACCACATTGCTTTTTTCTTTTTTCTTATTTGCTTTATTGGATATTGATTTGGATGTAGCTTCAACATTCTTTTACTTCAGGAATAATTCCTGAAAATTGGGTGTTGGCAGCAAGAGAGTGAAATCAGTTTTATGCCTTCTCTTTGCATTAGAATGAGCAGGGGGAAAAAAATGAACATTAGGATGCATCTTGGTGTGTGCTGTGTATGAATATGTAGGAATATAGAAATAGCATATTTTGATCTCAATTAATAATGTTTCCTTCATGTGAGATGAAATTGGCCTTTGGACAAAATGGCTAATTTGTGATACATGCTTAAATATACTCTTGCTAAGCCACTGTATGTGGGCTTAATTCTAATTTCAGAGGTGAATTGTTTGCTTTGTGCTATTAAAGAAGCCAGATTATAACCTGATTATCATTATATATATAGCTTTGACAATCTATCCAACACTTTGTTTTCAAACTCTTCACTTTCTATGGTTTTTTCCAGCGTTTGAGAGTTTCAGACCATGCAAATGATGATCTCTTTATTTACTGACACAAATAATTTGCTGCCAGTCAGAATGCTCGTAATAAATGGAAATTTATGGAACAACCTAATTGTAAATGAGACAAATATCAAAAGTAAATATCTGCTCTAAAGATACGGGGGTTTTTTACTAACTAAATAGCAAAACTCAATTTTATACATTGCACTGTATAGTAAAACAGGTAAAATGTAAAGTTTTATATCCAATCACCATTATGGATTCCTAGTAGATATTCTGTACCCAGTGAAGTACAGCCATGTTCAGACTGTGACGCTTTGACCTAGGAAATAACCAGATCATTTATCATGCATCCTTTCACCGGCTTCTGATGATCCTTTCCCCAAAGGATTGCAACCACCTCTCTCTCACAGAACAGAGAAAATCTGGGCCAGAATTCCATGTTTATTCCTGCAGCCCATTTCTTCCCACAGCTAAAGAAGAGTAAAGTCAAGAGCAGCCTTGGAAACTTCCTCTAGAAATGGCAGCCTGATCACAATTATTCTGGTTTGTGAACTTCCTCAGACCCAGAGAGGAAAAAAAAGTCAGGAATATGGTTCTGATGTGACCTTTTTTGGGCAGGGAGTGCTCATTGTAAATTCCTGTGTAGGCTGGTAGGCACTGATGATTCTCTGTATAACATCACTGTGTTTCCAGTTGTGATACAATTCCAGTCATAGACACCAGAAAGCATTCAGAGGAAACAGCACTAGGTATGAAAATCTTTTTCATGAGACAACATAACAAGGGAAAGAGAGTAGCAAAAGTGTGGGATATGCANTTTGGTTTTGGATTTTTTGTTGGTTCTGTTTTTTGTTTGTTTGTTTCTTTTGTTTTGGTTTTTGGGGGGTTTTTTTGCTCATTTGTGGTTCATAAGTTATGCTGATAAAGATGTTTGGAGTATTTCTTGGAGGGAAAAAATGTACTGAAAAGTTCCATTAGTGTAAGAGCTCCAGAACATTAGCTGATTGTGAATATTGTGTATTGGCAACAAAATGAAACAAGTTTTGTGGATGCATTTCAAGATCATGCCAGGAAATCTGGGAATGAAATGTCTCATGCTGTATTTGTTTTGTTGTAATGTTGTTTGGGTTTTTGTCTCCCTAGCAAATTCTGTCAGAGAATTCTGATAGTTGTTAGAAATAACTTTCCTTCTTAAACCAGGACTGCAACTTCTCTTTTTTGTCTTTCCAGAGAGCAAAGGAGGAAGCCCTGCAGAAAGAAGTGAAAGTGAAGCTTATTACAGATTCCGTGAATAGCTTTATAGCAAAGGCTCCACCAGCAGCTCATGAGGCTTTGAAGAAGGAGCTTGATGTTCTAATTACCAGCTACCAGCAGCTCTGCAGCAGGCTGAATGGAAAGTGGAAGACTTTGGAGGTTTGATACCTTATCAGTCATTGTATTTATAGCCATTCTAAATGCAAGAAGTAAGGTGGAGAGCACAGCTATATTCTGTGGTATCATGAGTAGCCCAGGGCTATCCTTGCTTTATGAGCCATATACCAAATACGCCATATTATGAGCCATACACAAAGTTATTTTGAGAATCAAATCTGCTGGAGAGTCCTGTTGCAAGAGAAGACTGACACAGCTCTTAGGTCAGAGACAGAAATGGCTGCTCAAGGTTCTTATGCCTCCTGAGATCAAGCCAGGAATTTGGCTTTGTAGCAACCCTGTGATGTTCTCTTCATCAGCTCCTCTAGGCTTCTCTCTTCCATGGCTAAGAATTTTGATTGAATGGCCATGGAGCTGGTCAGGTGGTGTTATCTCAGCATGGGAACAGCATTTGATCTGATGGCAAACTGAGTATTTCTTATGCATTTTGTGTTTACCCTACCATTTTTGCCAATTCCATTGCAGATTCTTACCATGGGACTGCTTTTATATTATACAGTAGTAACAATGAGTTACGTGTCATTTTTTGTTAATGTTGCAAGAGCGAAATTTTGTTTTTGAATAATTTGCAAGAGCTAACCTCATGCAGGACAATAATATACCAGAGTGAAATTTATCTTGTCTAAATTTTGCTGTGGAAAATTGGTTGTGTAGTCGAAACTAGTAATCTATATTTACCCTTATCATTGATGATGTGTCGTTACATGTTAATATCCCTTTATAACCCTCATTTGGTGTGAGCAAAGTTGGGTGAGATGAATGGCACTCTGGGATCTGCCAAGAGCGTAATGCATTCCAATAACATTATTTTAACTTCTACTAACAA
>VZTR01021588.1:35147-78812 GCA_013400775.1 Chaetops frenatus | reverse complement strand
TCTAACCAGAAGCAGAAGCATTTATTTGGGGCATTTGCCTCTTCTCTAAGTAATTTTAAAATCATTAGTGTGCAAGGTGGGGAAAAACCACCATCAATATAAGATATTTCTAATGTTAGTACTTGTAAAGTTATGTTTAGTTTTGCTCACTTAACACTCTGTACATAAAGCAAAAGATATTCCAGTCCTGACTATTGAGAATTTTATTATTTATTTAAATTTACTTGGAGCCAATTATGACAGAAGCTGATTTTGCCATAGAGTACTGCAACTGGGGATTGAAACCTGATTCTGAAATATGCAATATTTCACATTGGTGTGTTTTAACACCAAAAATACTATAGAAAAAACAGCATTTTTGTAAATTAATTTCTCTGGCCAAAGTATTATTTATGCTAAAATAACCATCAACACCATGCAAATTTTTGTAGTACAGCTTATAATTGTAACTTTACAGAACAAAAAAGCCAATGATTCTTGTCTTACAGTCAGACCAATTTCTGAACAGTCATCAACAATTGGGGGGGTTTGCACGTATGGATACAACAGTTCTAACAACATTTGGTGCTAATCAAGCTCTTAGGCAACATTTACAGACACTCTAAAGTTTAATCAGATTTTGAATAAAAGCATCTCTGAGTGTCAAAGTGAACAGATTAATCATGCCTATAATTTTACCCTAGTTATTAATTTGTGTGTTGCTGAGGGTTCCAAGCATGAAACACTGCTTTGTAAAATGAAGGCCAAGTCGAATATTCAGGGCTTGGGACATGATTTAGGTCTTGCTAGAGAAGTAGCTGTGAGCACAAGGCAAGAAGGCACAGATGGGAGAAATAGCCAGCCCCGTAGGAAATCGAAACTCCAGTGCCTGCAGCTATCCAAGCTGGGCATGCAGCAGCAGCCACTGCCATACCAACCACTAGCACTGATCTGAATGAAAAAACAGAGCATTCAGCAACAAGGGGGGAAGGGACAGGGAAAAGAGAGGTAAAAACTAGCCTAATAATTACTTGATTACAGAATGGAAAAATAGCACTTAAAAACAAGATGTTGTCACTGAGCTGAGAAACAGAAGCTGCTGGTTTCTGTGGGATTCAATAAAGTGCTTCAAGATTCACTTTCAGACTCTGTGAGATGCCTGCTGGTACCAGGCTCTTGTTGGACTTCACTACATCTGAAAATTCTGCAACCAAGCCATGACAAGACATGATACTTTTTCTGAAGAGAATGTTTTCTTTTATTTTATTTTCTCAAAGCTCCAGAGCACAAGTCAATTAGGACACAACAGAAGTTTCTCAAACCGAGAGGTCATACTGAAGGGCAGCTTATACCACAGTAGAACAGATAATAATCTTAAGTACTTTGCAAAGCCTCAAAACAGGCTTCTCTGGCTATCCAAACATCAATACTAATGTGCCAACCCTCCAGTCAAGCCAAGCACAATTCACCAGAATGTTATTACTGTGCAAAAAGGAAAAGAAAATTTATTAGCCTGAAGAGTTTCGTTAAGGAATGCAGCTTTCACAACAGCACAGAGTGCAGAAATACCACCCTGTTTCCTGGTTTCAGCCAGGATAAAGTTAATTTTCTTCCTGACCATGGTGTTGTGTTGTGGTTTGGATTTGGGATGAGACAGAATATTGTTTGTAACACACTGATGTTGTGGTTGTTGCTAAGCAGTGATTAAGGACTCCAGCTTCTCACACTGTCACACCAGAAAATAGTCTGGGAGGGCACAAGACGCTGGGAGGAGACGCAGCCTGGATAACAGACCCAAACTGATCAAAAGGATATTCTATACCATATCACGCCTTACTCGGTATACAAACTAGGGAGAAAGATGCCTGGGAGGGCACTGCTCAGGAACTGACTGGACATCTGTTGCTACGTTATGAATAATTGCATTGTGCATCCTTTGTTTTCTATATTCTAGTTCTTTCATAGTTGTTGTTTTTCTTGTTATTATTCTTTCTTTCCCTTTCTCTTCTGTCCTATTACATTGTCTATACCTCAACTCACAAATTTTTCTTTTTTTTTTTTTTTTATTCTCCATTCTCCTGGGGGATGAGAGGAGCTGTGGTGTGCAGCTGCCTGATGCATACGCTTTTATACACCTCATTCTATGCAGTTAACATTGTTGGAAGCTGAATAATATTGGTGTTTTTAATAAAAGACTCATAGAAGAACATCAGACTGAGATTTCTAATTCCCACACACCCATGGTCTCTCTTACTTCTATAGGTTTTGTAGCCAATTTTGTCCTTGATTAATTATGAACAACTATCACTGAAACCAATCAACAGATTTTGCATCTATATATATGTATGGCCAAAGGCATGAAAAAAGGCATTAATGCTGAATTTTCAGAAGCATACAGTACAGATTCCTTTTGTCCCATTGGTGCCAAAGAGAATTTTAGCATTGACTTTTGGCAAGGAGCACAGATAAATCAATTGCAAATGCTTAGAAAAATCTCACCCCTTATTTGTAAGTATTGCTGGTAGCATAATATCAATATCACAACAGGGCAAACAGATAAAACTCTTGGGCCTGTTGCCTGTCCAGGATACAACTTCTGCAGAAAGCTACAGCACCACTAAAGAAAGCCAGCAGGTTGAACATAGGCATGCAGCACAAAACCCTTGTTTCACACAGATTTTCCAAGGCATCGTAACTGAAAATATGTGTAATCTTTTAGAGGAATACTACTCTGCACCATATTTTTCAATATCCTTTATTTTTCTCAAACAAGGGTTTCAACACTAACCCATGCAGACAGAAACACCTCATACCTTCCCATGAGTGCAAAACAGTGTACAAGAAGAAGCATAATTGCTGTGTCTCTACACAACCTAAGGAAATCTCAAAATAAAGCAGTTACCCAGTTTCACACATCATGTTTTTCAGTTATTCAGTATTTCCTGGAGCTCAGGAATCCATGTGCTGTGAAACCATTTAAATCTGCTCTGAATATTTCAAGGTGCATAATCATTAACATCTATTGTGTATTGGGCCTGAAAACCTCTAACATTCCAGCAGCTTTGTTATCTTCTTTTAATACAACTTTCTGATGCAGCATGACTTGTAGTTTGAAGTAATTTCAATAAAATTATTTTTATTTTTCTCTCTTTTTTAACATGAAATTTCCATTAGGTTATCATTCAATTTGTTAGCAAAGGAAACTACCTTTTAGTTTAGCTCTCATCTAGCCAGGTCGCTTTAGCTTACTGATGAGAATTGTCTAGGCTGAGAGTATTGTTTACTATAACTGTTAATGCTTCATTATGTGCTCTGCTTACAGTTCTGCCTTGTGCTGAAAGTTGACCCAGTCTGGACACCAGTTCCACAGTGGTTCATCCATCACTTCTCGTTAACCAGTGAACAGCAGTTTGCTGCTCACTGTGATCCAAGCTCCGAGCTCTTTTCTATCCAATGACTAATTCCACCATCAATCCCACACTGGCTAATGAAATGTACTTGCCTTTTCGGTGGTACTGTGTCACAAAGCCTTCCTGAAGTCATAATACTTTATATTTTTTTCTTTACCCCTGTCAAGTCTCATTGACCATCTCTCCTTCTCAGAGAAGCTAATTGGATATGTGAAGCATGACCTTCCTTTCATTAACCTGTGCTGACTCCCTGTATCTGTCCAGATTTTCCCTAACTTTATTTTAATTAGTGCCTTGAATCTTTCCTAATTCAAAGGTTACCTGTGCACATATGCCATTTTCTCATTTATCCTGTAGTTCTTTGCTAGCCAAAAGCTTTCCATCATAGTGAATTCTCAACTGAGAACTGATCAACACTTGAGGAATCTCCCTTTTCCTATTCCTATGCATAAACACGCACATATTCTCTCCAAAGAAAATAAATAGAAAAAAAGGCCTTTAAACTTTTTCTTTAAACTCTGATATCACCATTTAAGCTAAAAGAAATCTTATTTATCTTGAATTAGCAGATAATCAATCTATTATTCTTAGCAGGTCCACATCATGTTACAATGTTGGCAGTTAAATTACCTGCTTGGTCAATATCCCTCTAAGGTTTTCAAGAGTTCAGATCCTATAGCAAATCAGCAGTGTGTCACACAGGAGGGTCAAAGCTTCAGGGATTAAAGAGAAAACTGTTAGGATCAAGTGAGCATATTTTGATTAAACCACATCTACAGAAGCCTGTTATTACATTTGCCTAGAATTTGACTTCTGTATCTATATTAAGATACTTTAATAATGCATTTTCATTTACTTTAATGCTGTACAACCAGCAAGTCTAATTATCTTCTGAATACTGTACTTGTGGAACATAAATCTGAAATTTAGTGAACTTCAGAGCTGAAATCACTAACTTAGATATTTAATTGTAAGTTTCTACCTTCAGCTTCCTGTATGCAAAGGTTTGTAGACTTGAATCACATTTAAAACTCAACTCAATTCTACTATTTTATCTCTTTTCTACTGTCCTTTCATATCTTGAGATCCATTTGACATTTCCAGAAGATTTACTGAGGTTTTATCTATCCTACAGGATTAATAGGAAGACATCTGTAGTCCTGGGCTACTATGGCTGTAAAAGAAACATTTCAAGTATAGAAAGCTTTAATCTAAGAACTGGATCAAATCTCTTTGTATTTAAAAAGCCAGTACTCCACAGATCCAGTATTCCTCAAGCCAGGCTCCAAAACTCTTTTTTAAATTAACAAAAAACAGCAAAACAAAACCAAACTTGTCCCAAATTATGCATTTGAATTCAAATTATAATACCTTCACCCTGCTCTCTGCCAGGCTTTTAAATCCTCCTGAAGTAAAGACGTTTCCCAGAACTGGAGTTTTGCTCATTACTATTTCTCCTTAGAAGAAAGATGAAGCCCAAAGTCTTTCAGTAGGTTTCACTATGTCCTCTGCTTTCACCAATTAATACTTGAAAGCGTAAAGCTGTGTGGAAGAATTTATTTTCCTAACTACCCAGCAAGCCACATAAAATCATAGAGTCACAGAACAGTTTGGGTTGGAAGGGACCTTAAAGATGATGGAGTTCCAACCACCCTGCCATATAGGCAGGGATGACTTTCACTAGACCAGGCTGCTCAGGGCCCCATCCAGCATGGCCCTGAACACCTCAGTGATAAGACACCCACATCATGTCAAAAATAAAATTGCATTTATGATTCAAACCACAAAGCTTCCTTGCCAATCAGCCTAGTGAACATTGACTCTAAGATGTCATTGTTTCACACAAATATTACATCTTCTGTGAAAAGTTTCCCTATGGCCTTATGGCCCCACAAGCGCCTGCTGTCTATCTCATCAACCTCTTGCTCCTTACCATTTCCATTTTATAGCCATTTATTATTCATATTTACATCCTATGTCAATCATTTTCCTTCCATTTTTGATCTCAGTTTTGTTGATAACTTCCTTGTATTTTTTATTTTGCCTCCTATACCTTCTCTTTCAGAGCTAACACTTCTGATTTCTCCTAAGGGATTTCTTGGAAATGAGATGTTAGCTCTCAGTGGGATTTTTTTTTTTTTTTTTTGTCAAAACATTTCTTTTAAAAAAAATTGTAAGCATCTTGACTGCATTTCTCCTGGTCTTCATTACTTCCTGTAGTTTTCCAGTCATCCATATTGATAATATCTGCCACTACCTGAATATTTATGTCTTGACTAGATACATATTGTATTTGCTGAGCTCACAGTAAGCTGCCTTTGGTACTTTGTATTCACTTTGCTTTCTGCTGTGTTTTGCTCAGGGGTATGCACGGCTGCGTGGCTTCAGGAATTGGCATCTCTGTGCTTGCTCACATAACCTATAGTCCTTCTCCTTATCTACCATACAACAACTGAAAGTACAAAGTTTTCTGCCTGGAATGTCTCATTGCCTCGGACAAGATAGCAAGGGGCCAAATTCTCCATTTCTTATTTCTGGACATGAAACTGTCAGAATATCAATATTCCATTTGCCAGTCTGTTCTAGTATGTGGCAGTAATGTATATTGCAGCAGATAATGCACTTTGCATACTCTCCCCTTCTGTGTGGTATCAAATTCTATCAGCCTCTATGGGGAATTTTTACCATAGTCACACTATTTAAAGAATTATTTTCTCCAGAAAAAAATAGAACAAAGAAAAGAGACAAAATTCTCTTTAGCGCACTCCATCTGACTATTACACAGTATTTTTTACATTACATATTTATATTCTTACTTTGTGGAGGAGCTATTGGTTAACCTTCATCTCCTCAGAGGGAGGAAATGCCACTGTAATTTTACCTTTCTCAATTCTTCCATGTGTTAAACTGGTGCAAAGAACCTCCTTGGCATTTCAGTGCTGGAGTATGGTATCATTGCAACACAGGCTGTGCATTTCACTGTGATACATTCAACTCTCTCATCCAGAAAAAGAGTATCAAGATCTCTTATGAATTTAAGTTGTCTTCAATCTAAGAAAACAACACAGATTATTAACCAGAGCTCCTCACCTACCACTCCCCCAGATACAGCATTTGCATCCCTACAGCAGGGAGTACTACAAACCCATATAACTGATCTTGACAGCTAAGAAGAAAACTTTGAAAATGCATGAAAAATTCATATACTCCAGGGTAGTGTGGGTTATCTAAAATGCCCCTGCTCTACGGGGTTTTTTTTATACTTTTCTTATTAGCTGTGTTATGGGTTAAAATAGAGTACAAAATGAACAGAATTATGTGTAAAATGGGAAAGATGGATACACGGGAACCATGTGTATGTGGATGGATGAATGTTAGGAGGAGGAGAGAACAGAAACACTTGAATTTGTAAAGAATGAAGACAAAATTGATGTTGGAATTTTCTTCAATAGTTTGAGCACTACAAGAGTGAAACTAGCATTTTGACATTTCCCAGAGAGATAAAAAAGCATCTCTATTGCACTCACTTGTATTATTTAGGTTCTCTTATTACTTCACTACTTTGAAAGCCTGCCATTTGTTCTTTCTTTGACTAATGACCAATACAGAGGATTTCTTTACAGAGGGCAGGCAGAGAGCACAGTCTGAAGCCTTGTACTTCTCACACAAGGCCATCCAGTTCTCACTGTAGACAGCAGCAAACACACCCATATTTGCTGCCTGATACTGTAAAATGATGAATACACTGGAGATGAAGGCACTGCAGGTTCTGCAGGAAGTTGAAAGGATTCAACACCACTTAAGATTGGACTTTTTGGTCCTATGATGCACTTTGGCCACCTCTGGTTTGCCTCTAAGTGATGCAATCCTACTGACAGGAAGAAAAGTCAGTCACAGAGCTTCAGGTTCTGCAGTCTTAAGGACAAGTCAAGGATGGTTGACTCTGGGATTTGGGTTTGCACTTTTGAATCATTTCAGCAGATAATGCTGAAGCAGCCTTTATAGGCAACCAATATAACCAGAGTCATTTAAAAAATGAAATGTTCTTATGTCCATTCCCAAAGTAGAATCACTGAAAAGGAATGTTGGACTTTGGGGATGATTCGTTTGGATTTTTCCCCCTCTTTTTTCACATTTGCAGTCTCATTACCCAAGGGGGACATTTCTCTGCTCCTTAGAGAAGCAAGCAGAGCAGCCAGTGGTTTCCACAGAAGTGATAAAACCACATTGTGAAACTTAGGGAATCCATAATGTAACGACATATCCTTCAGTTAAAATACACTGCTAATTTTACATCAGAAATGCTGATCACTGTTAAATGATGTAGCGTTAAACATCTGAACTGGATAATTTAGAAGAGTACAATGTGAATAATGTCACACTATTAAAGATTTTCCTGTTTAAAGAATACCATAATGGCAACTAAATCAGAGCTCTCATTTTGACTCAGTGCTGTACTGTATCATCACCACTTCCAGTGAAATATTTTCCTGTGCAAATGACTTATTCAAAGCCTACTTTATAGTTAAGTTACCCAAACACAACTTCAGCACACTATAACTGCATTTAGCCTTTTTTGCCCAAACAAGAATTTGTCTTCATATTCTTCCTTCCAGGACTGCTCATTTTCACAGGCTGAGAGAAAAAAACACCTCGTTTGAAATGCAGTAAGTGGTAGGAGACAGCAAAAATATATCTACAGAGAGAGCAAGAATGTTTCAGGGACACAAAGTGATTCATACTTTCATTTTTATCCTAACCTGGAATTCCTTGTTTTTAATCACTGTGGGCAAAGATGTTTTACATGTTGCAGCTCTGCTGGGATCAAGGGCTAACCTGGTCCCATTAATTTTATTTTTTTTAACGACTCATAAGTGGCTTATGTTTTCATGTTATAAAATACAAAAAAGTATTTTTCTTTTCCAAAAAAAAAAAAAAGGTATATCCAAGCAAGTTGAATTTTCTGAATTTTTTGGTTGAAGAATAGTAAATCATACTTTATCTTACACAATTTCGCAACAAGAGTTTCTTCTAAAAGAGTATCACTATTCTAATTGTACACTGAACTTACATGGGAAATTGCAAGTCCATTAAATTAACAATCATTTTAAATGAACATCCTAAGTTCTGCTGGATATTGGCTGAATACTGAAGAATTGTCCCTTCATGTACATTTATTTTATGTGGTTTTCCAGGCACTGTGCAGTTCTTAAAATGCTTCCATAATGTTTTCCTTTGTAGGCATCAACTTTATAGGATGATAATCAAAGGTAAGAATATTCTAAAGTAAGGTAAAGGCAAAAAAAATATGCACATTTGATAGGCACAATGCTCAGTTCTACTAACAGTGCCAATATTAACAAGTTACTGGCACAGATTAGACATCTGAAATACAATCTAGATCTCAGTTTCCAGCTCTAGGAATAAATTTTAGTGCATTCATTTTACCTTTCCAACAGTGACCACAGATACCATTGTAAACAACCAGTTATAAAAATTAAAAAAAAAAAAAGCACAGCACATCTCTCTTTATTCTGGAAATGGCCCTGTTCTTTAAATTCAGAAAGCTGTTCTTTTTGTTTTGTTTTTACACTTAGGGGAGTTTTGATTTGTTTTTCTTGTTTGCATTGGTTTGCTTTTATGTTTTGGCTTGAAGTTTTTTTGTAGTTTAGAAAAAAAATCAAATTAAAAAACAACCAACAAAACTTTCCAAGTAAGATTTTCATGAGATAATCCAAGGAATCTGAAATGTAATAGTAATAGATGTCACGGCACTCATACCAGTCAACCCAATAACTTGAGGTAGAGCTGAAAATTCACATCTTAACCCAATTTTCAACATTTTAAAGCTTAAGAAACTAAGAAAATATTTCTTATAAAGATTCTGTGATTGTTTGCTATCAGTTTTTTTCCTTTCCTTTCATTCCTTATGGCAAAATTCTAAAGAATTACTCACACANTAAAAAACAACCAACAAAACTTTCCAAGTAAGATTTTCATGAGATAATCCAAGGAATCTGAAATGTAATAGTAATAGATGTCACGGCACTCATACCAGTCAACCCAATAACTTGAGGTAGAGCTGAAAATTCACATCTTAACCCAATTTTCAACATTTTAAAGCTTAAGAAACTAAGAAAATATTTCTTATAAAGATTCTGTGATTGTTTGTTATCAGTTTTTTCCTCTCCTTTCACTCCTTATGGCAAACTTTTAAAGAATTACTCACGTCTGCTTCTGCTATGAATTTCAGTTTTTTGACAAACTAATTTCTAGAATAACTGTCATGTTCACCCTATCTAAGACATCATAATCACACCTAACTTGACACAATGTTAACCAGTCACTTTCAAATTTTCTATCCCAATTTGAAAAAATAATGACAGGAGAGATCTTAGCTCACCAGTGTTAGCCCACTGTGTGCATCAGCAGGAGGCGGTTTGCCTCACACGGCCACTTTCTGAGGTGAGTTTTGAAAAAGTGGGATCTAATTGGCAGGGGCAAAAAAACCAACAAAGCAAAACAACCAAATCAAAGACAAGAAATGAGAAACATAACCAGAAAAGTCAGAGGGCTCATTCCCTAAATGCCCACAGGTGCACCATCCTCAACACATGATTTGCTGCAAAAGAACCTATTTCAGACGAGCCCTCGGGCTCTTTCTCCCCTTTCTAAAGGCATGGCTGGCCGAGCAACAGCGCTGGGTGTCTGTCCCACACTGTGACTGACAGCGTGGCAAATGACATCTGTGCGCCCATCATGGCAGTCAGAGCTCACCGCTACCCCAATCACACCCAGGCGGGGCCCCCATGCTCCAGCCACCTGCCAGCCCCACTGCAGCCACCCCTCACTGCCACACGCTGCCCTGGCACAGAGATCCCCCCACCAAGTCACCCCGGGATGGGCAACACACTTGGGCCACCTGGCAGCAGAGCAAGCCCCTGAGGGTCTCTCTGCTGAGTGATGAGATCAGACAGGGCACTGCAGGCCCCCTGAGTGCCTCAGCTGTGTCCTTTTAATCAAATGTGGCACCAACAAGGGACTGCACTTGTGCTGCAGTATTTGGCTTGAGAGAAACAATCATTTTTAAATAATTGTTGTGGCAGAGGGCTTGTGGCCACCGAGGGTAACCTGCCACATGTCATTTGAGGGGAGGCAGGGAACACTGCATCCTCCACACCTCTCCCCCCTGCTTCATCNATATTTATTCCTTGCTCTTGAATTTTTTACAAGATCAGACCACACAGTACATCCTGGCCAGTGCAAGAGAACAGTCAACAGCACCAGTGTTCAAGGAGTTACTCCTTCAAAACAAATGTGGCGAGCATCACAGAATGGACAAGATTGTTAGAAACACGAAGATAAAGATTAGAGACTGGTAGGGGGAATTAACATACTGGGGAAAGAATCCCTTATGTAACTCTGAAAAATTAAAATAGGTATATATATATATATGCATACACATCTATATAATCATACAGAGTTTGATTGTGAGATACAAGTGATCTGAGAGATGATGGCACCCTCACTGAAGGAAACTTATAAAGAGCCAAGAGAAGATACTTCCAAGCTTGGTGAGAAAGACTAGATATTTCCTGTCTTACAGAAAAGGATCCATTTTGCCGAAGTACAAGACAGTAGACACCCACACCTCCTGCCTCCCCTTTCTGCATGTGGTGGTGCATCCCCCCACTTCTGGCCACACCATGATCTGCAGGTGTCCAAAATTATGCTTTTAATTTCTTTTCCCTTGTCTTTAGCATTGATTTTTTCTAAATAATTCACATAATGCACGCACTTCTGATGGAGGAAGCTGATCCTGTAACAGGCAAGTTTTCAAGCCTTAGGGCAAAATTCTCAAGTTTACTTCACATGTTGTTTCAAAAAAGATATGGTACTGATCAACAAAGAACTGTATCTGCAGACTTTTTTGAGTTTCCATCAATAATTTAGGCTTTATTATCATTGCAGTTGTTTCACTTTCCTTGTTTCAATTACTCCTCATCATAGCATGGTGCTTTAAGAGCTTCAAATTATTTTTGCATAATGTCGAGGCTCAAAACAAAATAAAGGCATCAATTAAAAATATCTTAACTCCCAAAATGATATATTTTTTGAAAAAAACCCATATGCTAGAAACTTTCTTTTTACCATATTACATCCATTTCTTGGTGCCCCAGCACATCTGTTTCAGTCGGGTTTTTTAAATTATTTTAGTTCAAAAAACTCCCAGTACAGTAATGTACATGTTCACTCTCCTAACCTGGAACAGAACCAAGTACCCTCACCAGAAATGACAGAAAACACTCACCAATAACTGATAAAGCAGAGCTCCTTTTTAAATAAGTTATAAGTTATGTCTCTCCCAGACACAAAACTTGATCCTGGGCCAACATAACAAACAATGAAGCACAAGCTTTGGAATCAAAAGACATACACATTTTGGTGAACAGGATATGAGCTGCAGCACTTTGCAGTGCAGAGCGTTTGATAAAGTGATTATATTCACAGAGAGTACACACCATAGACACAGCTTTCTGCTGCAGATAATAGTTTACACTGTGCGAGAGAAGATGACAAAATTGCTTTCCTTTGTTCTTGTGTGGTTTCTGACCAAGTGATGTGCATCAGGAGAGATGCAAGTTCAAAGAAGCAAAACAGAAGAAAATCTATTCTGAACTCAGTTTTGACTCAACAATTGGATTTTGGGTCTCATCTGTAAGTTGGCTGAACAGCCTACAAAAGAGAAACAAGGTGGAAGTTGTTTGTGGTTTCATCATGAAATGGAAAGAACATAAAAAGCTCTGAAAAATTTTCTCACAACCTTCCTAAAAGATGAGGTTGGGCTTAGCTCTCTAGTCCTTGAGCTGGGGGACTTGGCCCCAGAGGCTTCCTCATGCAGATTTGAAATAGCAGCTGAGGTTGGTGCTTACATCCCAGGTCTCCTGTGTATGCATTAAAGACCATCAGAGCCCAGAAGGGGGTTGCTTTGTTGGCTTAGGGCTGTGATTTCACAAGGAGATTTTAACTCAAGCCTTTGTATCAATATTTTGTGTATCCCTTTGCACAGTTGACCATGACACTGAAGTTTGAGGAAGCCATTTTGCAGAGAAATCCTACGACAGCCCTTTCAACCTCCTCTTCCATGGAAGCACTGCACTCAGTGTCCACTTTTACCCAGCTCCTCATCAGAGGACCCAGTACTGATCATAGAAGAAATTGCAATGTTGCAGAGTTGTGGGTTTTTTTAAATAAAAGAGAATATGTAGAACAGAAAATATTTTAAAGTGATTTAAAACTGTCATCTAGTTTAAATGAAATAGGAAGATATATAAATAAAGTAATTACCTTGCTTTCCTTTCATATTATTTTTTTCCTAGGCTTTTTTCTTTGACATCTCATCAGCCTGTCACGATATAGTCCAATTAAAATTATATTTATCACAGGTATACTTTCATTTGTGCCAATGTTTTCACTGGACATAAGATTCTTCTGATAGCATTTTGATGCCCACTATTCAGGTTATTAATTTCTTAACAAATTATCATGTGTAATTTTTCATCATGGGTGTTCAATCTCACCATAATAAAAGGCAGAGCTTGGTGTTTTCCATACCTTCTATTTTTACTTAAACTTGTATTAAAACTGCAGATTCTTATAATATATTCCTTTTTTGACATGTCACATTTTGGAATTTGGTGGCGTTCAGAAGACGGTATTGGTCTATTTAACTAAACAAATCTAAGCAAATATTTCACTGCTGTTTCAGTGCCAAAAATCCCACTTGTATCTAGTCCACAAGGATCACATCAACAAATTGAAGGAAAATGCCCATTTTAAAAGTTTATAGCTCAAAAGATGTGCAAGTGTCATAGAAGTAAGATTTTCCCCATTTAACAGTGTGATAACAGAAAAAAGCAGAGATTAATAAAGGAGTAAAAGAACAGATTAAGGCCACTTATAAAGTTCCACTGGAAGTTTGTAAGAGAGACAAAGACTTGGTAAGTTCTGTATTTTCATGACAAAGCTCATTTGTCCTTTTATAAATGTCAAATAGTGTTAAAAAAAACAGGTGGCTTTCATAGTACTTTTATTTCTTCCTGACAGTCATCTACAGCCAAAATCCTAAATTCCAAGTCAGTGACTATTTTAGACAATTTAAAGAATTTCCATTCTCCAGAACTTCTTCAGAACCATTACCTAAAGCTTAAAATACTTTTTCTTGAGTTCCGTCTGTCAGAAGCAATTCTTCCCTTTTAACTGAGAAGGATGCTTAGGATGTGGGATAATACACAATTTGAAACCGGACAGAGGCAAAAGACAATAATGAATCCAAAAAAATCACTATGCACTGCTGGGATGGTGATTCATGAAGGAAGATGAGTCAGTGACTACAGTTCTGGGTATTGTTCATTTTCTAGCATGCTTAATTTAAAGGCTCTTTAGCAGGATTACACAAATTACCTGTGGTCTAAGAGAATCTTCCCTTACAGATTCTGAGCAGCAAGCCCCACGTAAAACAAAAAGCCAATATGCCCAAGATCAGCTCCACAAAACCTTAAAGCTGGATTTTGCCTGTCTATACAGAAGTATACTGAGGCATGCCTGTATACATCTTTATATTAACTGCAAGAAACATCTGCAAAGTAAGTGTATTTTAAGAAATTAAACATGTCAGCATGTTATATTGATGTATTTCATCTACCATTAAAGATTTTACAGCCTGATTTGAGATACGCATTTGTTCCACAGTACTTGGTTTTTTACTGTTTAAGAAGCTATTTTCAACTTCAATGTCCCCAAATGTATGCAACTGCTACTAAACTTTCTTTGAAATTAGAGTGTAAATAATACATAAACCCTTTACCAAACTTTTGTCAGTATTCACTTCTCTTCACCTCAATTATCCCGGTCTGAGCATACAGATGTGAGGGATCTACATGCCTAACAAAGCCCCAAATAATCATGTTTTCTCTCTGTTACAGAAAAAAAATTGCAAACAAGGTGAAAAACAGTTCTATGCAGTATTTTTCCTGATTTTGCATTATAATTTTATGATGCTTATGAATTTATAATTCCATAAACAAGCTTATTAAGGTCCAAGACCCATAGGAGATTCTTTTTATGAACAATTTTTTTTGAAGCCTTGGCTGGAATGATCATGAAAGATCCCAAGACATTTAATTCCTACATGGTAGCAGCTGAGGCTATCAGCATATCCTTGTTTTGCACAGCATTCTAATGACAAAAACGGTACTTCTGGGGACACCTATCACTGGGTGCTGACACAGAAATTCCCATTGATGAATCTATGGATTTCCTTTTCTCAGCTCTCTGAGTTCAAGGTCTGATTATTCTTTCCAATACATTAGCTGTGCACCTTATTTTCACCAGGATACAGAGTTACACCACCTGCAAGTGGTTTTGCTACTTTTAGCAATTTATGGATCAGCCTGGACACAAGACACTACATGCTGTCAAATCAACCAGGCCAGCTCAAAAACGCAGCTTCATCCCTCATGTCTGTTACCTAGAGTTCTTGTACCTGCAAATAGCCTGGTGCTGCTCATAGGTACAAGTAGAGGAAATTCTGAGGCTCTGGCCCCTGGCACAGGAATGTTTCTTGATTCATTAATTCATTGCACCCAATCCCTGCCCCCATCAACTGTGCATAGCCTGAAGCCCACCTGCCCTCACACTCCTGTTATCCTGCCAGCCACAGGACAAAGCAATCTGCTCCCAGACCTTCCCAAGTCACCAGGGCACACTCTAGGACAGAAAACAAACCAAACCAAACAACAGGGTTGTTGGTTTGGTTTGTTTTAGGACAGAAAACAAACCAAACAACCTATGGGCACCTGAAGGTACCACTAACTCACGNTAGGACAGAAAACAAACCAAACCAAACAACAGGGCAGTACCTGTGGGCCCCTGAAGGTACCGCTAACTCACGGAAAGAGCGCCTTTAAGAGTCAGGGGTGCAGGTGTGCACGGCCTGACCACAATTCACTTTCTCACAGAAAACAGCTAAAGCCAAAAGGCACCTGATGAGACATATGGCAGTGACATGGCTAGAGACAAGGGGATTAATAAAGGGAATAAGTGTATGTAAACAACAGACAAGGTTCTTTTACATGCGTGTCAACAAAAAGAACAATTTCCAGACCTCCTAGAAGCTGATGTATTCAAAGTGCAAGTGGCTATAATCCAAGTTGGGAAGTGTTTTGAAGAGGAAAACCTCTTATGGTCAAGAGATCTCCAAGCTTTTGGCAGAACAAAAACTCTTGACTGGGAAGGGGGAAAATTGAAAGGAAAATAGTGGCATAAATATTTTTAAAAATCATATTAACGAAGACTTTTTACAAGTTGAGAATTACTTTTCCTTTTCCTTCCCACTGTTAACTCTTCCCCAAGTTCCTACTGAGACAGTTTGGTCCTTTTTATTTTATTTACAAGTACTTTTACAACATGTAGATTTCCCTTTCCATATTTGGTTTCTACCATTCCAATAAGCTCTTCTACTGTAATTCGTTCTTTCCAGTCAGTCATGAGAGAAATAAATGCAAATGAAAGCAGAGTAACAACATTGCTTTTGTAATTCATTACCTTCATTCAATTTGTTCTATTCCACTCCCTTTGTATCTCCTTTGTTCCCAACACTGATTAGCATATTCTTCCCCACCCTCTCTATTTTTTCTTTATTAGCTGCTACTTTAATTCTATTTCTTTTCCTTTTTCAATAGCCAGAGCTACTCCTGTTTCTCCTAGCTGTGCACAATACAAACACACACTGCCTTCTCTCTTTCACATATATCGCTGTTTCTTCATCAGCCTACAGGCACCCTCTCCACTCTCACTGTCTCCTCTCCATCCAGTTCTCCTTCCCATGTGTGAATCCAGGCATCCATTCATTGAAGAGCCATGTCCCTTTGCTCTGGCCTGAGCATCTCCCCTGATTGTCTTGAAGTTACACTGCACAAACAAGGAAATTTGAGAGAGGAAGGGGTAGTTGGAAACTCCCTGGCCTCCTGCCTGTGTCTTGATCCCAAGTCTTGCCCTTTCAAATATGGAATAAATGGAAGAAACAACTGCTGAGGTGGTTTGTATTTTCAGAAAGCAAGAACATTTAAATTGTAAACATGACTTTAGCTTTGAGGAAAAAAAAATATTTTGCTTTAGTTACAAGAAAGGGGAAAAGAAGAACAGAACCTAGACTCACTCACACCGTTATGAATCTAGGTAAGTTGTAGTGTGTTCAGTTACTCCAAATGGAGCACAGTTCCATTAGGTATCCAAAAGTCTTTCTTTTTTTTAATGTACACTGCAGTGTAGGGACTGGGTTATATGATAGGTGTACTGAAGACAGCTACACATGCATTGAGGTACAAGCTTGTGAATGTGCAGACTGGCAACAGCAACTTAATATTCACAGGCTGACTTTGAAACATGGAAGAAGAAAAGAGACAACAAAAGAAACCACACAATTTTCTCTTGACAACATCCAGACAGACTTCTTCAGTTATGGAAGGAGTCATTTATAGAAAAAAACCAAAAAAGTAGCAATTAGAATTTCACTTTCTTTCCACATTGCAAGAAATTTAAATATACCAAATATCAACATAATAATGATAAATGGCTTATTCCTCTATTACAGGTAAATTTCCAGAGGCTTGCAGAAGAAATTTATTGCCTATTGTAAAAAATAAATGGTGGTGGTGCAAGCTAGTTGCTTTCCCACCTTCTTCTTCATCTGTACACAATTTTCCTTCTACTTGCAGTTTGGTGTTGCACATAATTCATGTGGCACTCACATCAATCATGCAAGAAAAAATGGTGAAATAAGCCCAGCCAGCTAGATCTCCTCTGAGATTTCCCCAGTACTGCCCACAGTTCCCTCTAAAAAGACAGACAATCTCTCTCCTTTCTCAGTGTGCCAGACCTTGCACCAGTGCCTTATTTGTGGCAGGCATTGCAGGTAAGGTAAAGATTTCATATTAATAAAGCTGGCTTGAACAGGTTTTGTCTTCATTTTCAATGTAAGTCTTCATCTCCTCTGAACTTCTGACTGCTAAAATGTCACATTATGAATCTATTCTTTTGCAATTTTGGAGTAAAAAATATTTAGTAGGACAAAGAAATTTGACACCAGAGCCATGATTTCCTTACTCTACTGCTACACATAGTTATATGGTTCTTCTGCCCTGATCCTTCTTAAAACTGCTTGCATTAGACAAGAACTACTTGTGGGAGTAGGAAAGAAAATACCCCTCCTGCTTCAGCCTGAGTGCCAGGAGAGGGAAGATGGCGGTATTACTTAGGAATGAATTTATTTTTCTAAGAGAGTACTTATATTTTTAATGTCATCATTAAAAAAATCTTACATTTCCTGCTCTTTTTATCGTTTTAATATTTCTTTCAGTTCAAACATATTGCTTGTGTTTAATTAAACAACATACTGTATTCAATACCTGATTCTCACACACTCCTTTTTTGGGGTTATGCTATTCTTAGATCATCTGTGAACATAGTCTATTTATCATGTTCCATAGCACCACAGAGTCATCACAAATTATGAGATTACCAAATAAATGGGATTTACTTGGGCCAGTGTATTCCAAGTCTTCTAGAACATTCTGAAAATCTCTGCAAACCACTCTAAAGCCCACCTTTAACTTAAATATGTAAAGTACTATATATGTTTTACGTATATAAATATATATATATATATTTAGATGGTGCTATATGCATAGGTGGGATGTCACTCAAGTCTGGTTAGAAATAATAGGCAAAGTAATGGTGCAGAATAGCTTATAGCTCCATTGGGAACTGCCCAGGAACACAAAGCACTTAGGACTGGTGTTAGTCAGAGACAAAATAAAATTTTTCTATTTAGCACCAGTATCCCTCACCTGGATAAGGCAGCAAAAATCTGCAAATAACAAAAGACATCAGAATAACAAATAACAGCAGACAATCACTCTGGACCTATTCTGAAACAACAGAATACACTTTAAAAAGCAGTAAAACCAATAAAAACCCAGTCATCTTGAAAAAGGAGAGTCTTCGCTGCAATAAAGGCAGTCAATAAAGAAGCTCTCTCATTTAAACATCAAATGCACATTGTTTTGCAACACCTGTTATTCAGCCATAATAGCTTTCTTAACCTGTCAAAGTGTTTAAGCTGAGGAAAAGAAATGAGCCTCCAGCTGTGCACTTCGGTGGAGAAAGTCTGCGCAAAGCGATATTAGTTTAATGAAATGTGTACAGATTGTAATTGTGGTAATAAGAGGGCAATTCCCAGAGGGCCAGTAGGAAGGCAGTGAGTGCAGTCAAGCAGAAAACAGAAGCTGCAGACTGGGGAGAGAGACTGATATCCTGTGTATGGACCCTCACTCTCCAACCTGCTCGCCTACTGTACAGCCCCTGCCAGATCGCCTGCCTGACAAGCCTTGGGGCTGCCTTATGCCCCATCCTTGCCCAACTTCCCAAGGTACTTCCCAGAGAAGAGAGCAAAGACTATCCAGCTCTCAACAGGGGAGTCTGCCAGTATCTGTAACACAAGCTCACGAATATATGAGGATATGAAAAAGCAGGGTAAAATAAAAAACATTGGCACAGCTTTCACTGTTCTGCTCTACAAGCCCTGAGACTCTGCAGTGCCCAGGAAGATACAAAGCATGTTTTCCTAGGAAAACAAATTGTCAAAATCCTGGAAAAATGAAAAACAACACTTAGGGAGGAGATGAGGAAAGAACATCAAAAAACATATGGACCTTTCCTTTCATTTTCTTAGAAGAAGGACAAACACACTTGTTTCAGCTTGTTTGCCCATGCAAGTATAGCAAACACATTTGGACCAGGTAGATTCCTACATGAAAGCTGCAAATGCCAAAGTGCATCCCAGGGTTAGTTTAAGAGAAAACATCAAAACAAGCAATGCTTTTCACAGCAAGTACTGTTTAGAAGAGCTTCTGAACAAGCTGGCCTAGTGGGTGTCACACAGATCCACCAGCATCACCATTCTGTAAAGCACCAACTTCTAGGAGTGTTTCCATAAGGAAACGCCTCTCTCTGTGTCTCCAGACTGTGAATAATCAGTAAGAGCTAAGGCAGAAGCAAAGACTAACTCTCTTTTCATAAATGGGAAGGTATTTGGAAAATATGGGTTTAAAAAAAAAAAAGACAGCTTGGCTCTTTCCACAATGCAGAGATAAACAGTAACTAGTAAGGATGGAAGAGAGGTGGTGGGAGGAGAGTTGAAGAAGCTGATTTGGAGACAGAAAAAGATAGCAATAAATTTAAGGAAGGATGTCATAAGAGAGGAAGAACATATTCCAATTTGGGTAAACAAAAAGGTACATGAAAAGAGGAAAAAAATATTGAAGTAATTTTACACTGGAGAAACACGAGCCCCCAAACCCAAAATCATGGCCCAGAAAAGCATCAAAACAAAGAAAAGGCCAGAAAATGGGAAGTATTTTATTTTATTGGCATAAAGGAAGAACCTGAAAAGAGAAGGAAAACCAGCTGTGTTTGTAATTGAGTGGTGAGAATTTTCAGCTAGGGTCATGATTCCAGAATAGATAAATATGATTCATCTAGTTTCTCCTAGAAGTAACAAGCAGTATGCTGCCTTCATTTCCTCAAAATTGCCTTATTTATGAGTCACATATTAGGAAAAAAATCCACAGCTTTATTAGGTGATTTGCAGAATAATGTTTTTTACAACATAGGCTGCTCACCACTGAGCTCTGTATTGCTGTCAATCTGAAAAGCAGGTGGAAAACATAGTTTGAAAAACAGCTACTCACCTGAAAAAGTAGAACTCCTCTAAGCAGAGAAGCCCATCCTGCCCAGTCTTGCTCAGAGCTCTACTGACACCCTCTTACAGAAAATGTATGTGTGATATACAGTAGAAAGAACACTTCCTACAGCTTCTGCAGGTGAGCACAAAGGGATACTGAAGACAGGGAGGGAATCTCAACTGTTAGTTCAAGATGTGATTGAAAGGTTAACAAGGACTATCATTGTTTCAGATATTCACTTTTCCAGCTTTGCAACATGTACCGCTGCTCCTTTTACACAGGAACAAGCAGGAACTGCCTGTTGTTATTTAGCAGCATTAGTGAGCTGTGGACCTCTGACAGTGCCTGAGGGAAGCTTGTGAGCTTGTTAATCCATGTTCCTGATTGCAAGGAATAGCTCACGACATGATAGCTGTGATTAGTCAGGACAGTACTGAGGATATGCCGACAAGGTTCATCAGACACTGAGCAACTACACTTGCCCATGGATAAATTTATACCACCAGTACAGATGTCATAGAGCTCCTTTCTACATGCCTTCAAAACTTCTTCAGCAGACACTGCTCTTAATCCAGGCTTACTTGGGGAGCACAGCAAAACTTGTTGTGTGAAAGGGACTGGAGAGCAAGAAAGGGATGTATGGCAGAGCTCTGCTGCTCAGTACCATGTCTTTTTAATGATGGATGAGAAAATTGCTCAGACTTCTCCAGCTGAGGCCTCAGTTGTGATGTGACACTATCACCTCTCATCAGTCACATCTCCTTCTGAGCCAGAATGTCACAGAAGACAACATGACTGATGCAACCTGACACAACATGTCACCATTCCAGGTCTGCCAGCTGGGAAACTGGGAGGAGGGAGAAAGGAGAGATAGAGCAAGAGAACAGGCTTGGGAAAAGGCATTCCTCACCAGAGTTCCCATGTTGGAGGGGGTTGCTTTGTTTTTAAGAAAGGTTGTATTGCCACAAAAGTCAAAACACTAAAGATACATAGAGGGAAAAAAACCCCAACAGACTGGGAACAAATCAGTGACTAAATTGTCTACTGAAGATCTACTAAATGTTTAGGCCCCTTCCTTCTATAGTGAAGGAAGGGACACAGCAAGGTCAATAGGTCTTTGTGTTGTTTTAGAAATCCACCTCTCTTTTACCGCTACTGAAAAACAGTGCAAGGAAACCAAGCCTTTCCTCAAAAGGAAAATTCGGGTCCCTAAGGACTGGTCCAAGACATTTGCATCAGACGTCTTCCCCTTTCCAATGTGGGAAAGCAGAGGATGAGACATCTGTTTTATCTTTCCCTTATAAACAATAAAAAAATTTTAGTTCAAGACTATGCATAATTATGAAAATAAGTACACACTCATATTTCTACGCTGCATTACATTAATACTGGCCGGGAGAGCAGAGAGAACCTGGGATGGAAATCTCCCACTGTTGGAGAGAACCCCATTGTTTCTTCACTTCAAAACAGTGAAGAAGCTTTACAAAACAAGATGGTTTTCCTCATAAAAAGCATCCTCCCATAGTCAGATTCTGTAACTACAGAACTTGGGAGTCACGGGAGCTTCAGTTAATGATATCTCAGCCAATGCCACTTCTGCCTAAAGTGCATAATTTGCCTCAGTCATTATTTAAATCTGAGATGTCTATACAGAAAATTTAGTAAAGAAAAGGTACAAATACTTTGAGCTAACAGTGACAAGTCAATTTAGAACAAATTACTGCTTTTATTTTCTTCTTCATATTTCCAACTATCCCATAACTCCAATAGCAACAACTGGCCGCATATAAAAAAGCTGAGGCACCACGCAACCACATAAATGAAAAGTCAGATAGTGGAACATTCATATCAGTTTCCACTCCAACTTGAGCTAAGCTATATTTTACATATTGACACAGATTTTACTAAATTTAGACCATGTTTTTGACAAAGAAGCTGTCTGACACAGAAAATGCTGTTATTGGCATGCCAGAGTAATTGTCTGCAGACAATGCGGTGCTTATATTTGCAATTTTAAAAGAATCATACCTGCCAATAATCACAAATAGAAAAAGTTTATGTTATGTAAGATCAGCCTGAAGCTCCAGCACATTACATGTTGTAGTATTTGCTGCTATTTTCAAAGCTGAATGTGAATTTGAATTTGCAAATCTGAATGTGCAGGAAATACCATTTGTGTGTCATTATCTATTCTTCAAATTCATAATATTTCAAGTACTCATCTTGAAATTGGTAGTTCCCTCATTTTCTAATGCTTTAATTACCAACATTATTTTTTTCATAAAAATAGGTGAGACTTAAACATGAGTGTCAGCACATCTCTCTCCTTCTTTCCTGCCTACACAGTGCTGAAGCATGCAGCCAGTCAGAATTGCCCTGACCAGGCTGCTCCGTGCTGGCAGAGGGACATTGCTATCTAGTCCTTCTCACTTGTCAATTGGCTTTGAGCAGTTTAGCTGCTGATGCCAATCATTGAGTGAAAGGTTTTATGGTGACATCTGCCTGTCAATGACTCTGACTGCTTGTGTCTGCCTTCCAGGGCAGTATTTCTTCTCCTTGAATGTCAGTTTGTTTAACCACAGTCCGGTCACAGCTGCCAACTATGCACCATGGCAGCATTTCTAGTAGAAAACAAGGAAAGAGGAAATCTATTAAACATGAAAACATTTAATTCTGGCTTAGCCTCAGGCTGCACCATCCTCAGGGACTGACCCAAGCTCAGTGCTGATATCAACAAATTATTTTTATTGTCTTGTTGCTCCTTTACTTTAATTGATTTTTTTTGTTAAAATCACACTGACCGTAATTTGCAGATGACTCACAGTCAGCCAGGGTGGGCTACTTCAGTTATGGTGTAGCTCCTTTCTCTTCACTAACAGATTCCTGTCCAGGACACATTCACTAGCCCTCTTCAAAAGCAAGGTCTTGATTCCATTTCATGGAAATTTACCCAGCTCTCCTTTTAGGTAGACTACAAGCCTATTTTATTTGCTTTACGTCCTACCACTGTTGAAGTACTCCAGAGTCCCTTTCCAGGGCACCAGGAGTCAGTCCTGCCGTGGAGAACCAGTAGGCCACCCAGCTGTCCTCACTCTGAGGAGACATGCACCGCCACTCTTAGTGACAGCACCATGTGTTGTGATAAAGAGCAAAAGTCACTTACATGCACTGGTATGTTCATATTTCTTATGCAGCTGACTGAGGGATCACATGTGGTCACAGCTTTCACTCAGAAGATGAATTACATGGTGAAGAAACAAATACTTAGCAGGATTTTTAAAGAAAGTACAAATGCAAGTTTTCATATTCAATTTCAGCTCTACATTAATTTTAAGTTATTTCTGAGTAACTACTTTTGCAAATGAATGTACTAACAAGATCAATCACCAAAATTCAGTCTGTAGCTGCGATGTTTTTAAATTATCCAATAAAACATATTTACAAGTTAACAGTAAAAAACATTTACCATTTTGAGAGAAAACATGACCAATCAGAATAGAATGCATTAAAAATAAAAAATGTTCACAGTAATAGCAAAAGGAGGGAAAACAGTTAAAATGCAGGGATAAAAAGAAAAATCTTGCTCGTATGCATTAAGGCCAAATATCACCACTTCCCCTGGTCACATGCATGGGATAATGAGACATACCAAAAATACATGACAGAGATTAAATCTCTAAGTAATTTGCTTAAAAGAAGCTGAAATTCAGTTCAGGTCCAAACATCCAGATATCAAGTCCATCAACACTATCATCTTACTCCTTTATCTTTACCACTGGCTTTGAAGGAGCCTGAAGTCAGCAGGCTGGATATGAAATGCTGCCTCTACACAGCCACACTGATTCGTGCTTCAATTTCATTTTCTCCTCTTTCTTTTCTGTTTATGCTTCTCCTATTTTTAATTTCCTTCCTTTTAAAACCCTACACTTTATCTCAAGCTTCTAGCCAGTTAGCTAATTTTTCTCTTTTTCTGTATATTTGGCACTGGACTGAAATGAAAATTAATAATCCCTTCATAAAATGCACATGTATCTGAATATACTACTGAGGCCCGGAGATCCTAAAGACAGACCAGTTTCATATTCTGCAATTACAAAACCATTTCTCACAAGAAGAACTACTTTATTGTAGCCCAATTCTTTAGACAACCCACCCTCTGTAAGCCACAGTCCTGAACTAGTACCTAGGACAAAAGAAGAAGTGAAACCATAAAGGGAGAGCTGACTGCCAACAGACCTGACTCTTTACCTTCTCTCTCATTAATCTACCTTCTCTTCTTTCAATCCACTATTTTTGTCACTTTCTGGATTTACTTCACTTTTTCCTTTAGGGACTTGGCCGTCTTAGTCTAAGTCTTCCTTCCCTCATGCTCCACTTTTTTTTATTCCCTCTCTTATTCCAACAAATGCTCCATAGCAGACAGATTCATTCATCTCTAGCACCTTATCTGGTGGAGCATATGTTTCTTTTCTTTGAGGTCAGATTAACTATTCCTTATAAATGTTAAAAAGAAAAAATATGTGTTGGCAGCAAGTTCTGCTACTCTTAGCCATCATTTTGGTCCACTGCATTAAACCCATTTAACATGATTTAACATGCCTTTTGTCAACAGCAACAAAAGCAAAAAAGCAGCTGAACTCTAGTTAATAAATCATCTTCTGGAAGTAGAAACTGCCTGAGAAATATGATGCCAAGCAGTTAATGCGTGTTATTCTTACAGAGAGGAAAACTGAGGAGAAAAACTTTAACCAGCTTTTGTGATTATAAAAGGTGCTTTCTGCATATATCTGTGTATACTCATTGCACTATTTTAAAACAAAGAGATCTCACTGAAATGCAGTACGTAGACTCATCCATCCCCAGCTGGTCTTATTTCCTAATTGGAGATATAATTCACCAGTATCTAAATTTGAGACATAATTCTCTACCCCGTTAGGCCAGCTCCTATAACTTTTATGTGTATATATATATATACACATATATGTGTGTGTTTACCTTGAAACAACAAGCAAAACAGTGGAGAGTTTGAGACCCTGAAACCACATAACATGGAATTGCAGTGTTTTCCATAGCTTTCCCTGTCCACAGGAAAGGTCCAAGAACCACAAAAACCAAGAAGCACTTAAAAAGAAGTCAAGATATTTAAGAAGTTAGTATTTTAAAACCAAAGAGATCGTTTTTTAAGGGTTGGGATGGAACAAATTTAAGTGAAAAGTAAATGAAAACAATAAAAGCTGATAAAGCACTTTATTATGGTCTGTCATTAATCTGGACTGTTTATCCAAAAAGTTTAGGAAGAACAGACAGAGCATGAAAGACATTTCTTTTCCTTTCTTCTTTTCTAGCTACTCTATCCTTGTTTCAGATGGCCACTTTAAGCAATACTATACAAAATGTAGATTTCGTACAATAACTATTTTGTTACACCCTGTACAGGAGAATATTGTAGAAATAAATTATCACCTTAGCAAGCCTGGCCAGATAGGCATCACAAACTCCTGCAAGCTTGGACACACAGAAAGGTCCTTAAATATAGCAAGCAGAAAGAATTTTGTCTGCCTTACCTAACTCCTTCCCAGCTCTCGTCTTCAGAGATGGCTTCTGCCTTTCTTTCTATCCTTAGAGCGCATCTCACACACTGAGGAAAAGTAAGCAGGTTGTTTCTGACCACAAAAGTCTCTGTTCCATTCCTCAAAATCAGCACCTCCTCCCCTTGCTGAAGGGACAGAAATAACTTGCATATTTGTTAACATATGTCATAGATGGTTCTGAGCAAGAGACACAAGGAAATTAGTGTAAAACTTGAAAATACCATTAATTTAGTGACAATTCTATGTCTGCTAGAGACTGGTATCAAGTGGATAATATTGAGAAAGAGAAGAAATACCCAGAGTTGTTCTGGCTGTGCTGAATTTCTAGCATAGGAAGCTTTGCTGGTTCCCAGGAAACTTTGACATAATGTCAATACCCAAGGCTGTGACAGCATCACCTAAACTACATGCAACTACACCATTGAAACAGTTTTATGTTACTATAGCTTCTTCTGAGGAATTTTTTTTTTCACTTATTTTGTCCCAGTGCTAACCCTTCTTTCCTTCTGATATTAAAACGGATTTAACCTTCCAAAAGAAGTTAGAAGGAAAATGTGAAGTTCATGTATATCCACTGTTGAAGTTCTATAAAAACAGAAAAGTAGCGACTATCATGAACTGCTCATATATTCAGAAGTTACTAGTTTATGAAGCCACATGAGAAAGTCTATTTAAGAACTTCTAATAGAAAATTGGAAAAAAAATAATGATCAATGAAAAACAAGAGCCTGGCTTTTTCCCAGTGCAAAGCAATTTGGTTTTAACTGCATTTTTTTACCTACATTGTGGCTGGTCTCTCCAGAGTTTGAAACAAAGTTAATGAAAAAAAAAGTAACCATCGATTAAAAAAAAAGTTTAGACAGTTAATAAATTTCAAGCACAAAACTTTTTCATTAACCATGTCTTCTCTGGTATTTCCAATGTGCTTAACGGTTTTTGCCGAGGGAGAAGAACAGGGAGCATTATTTCCTACAGTTTAACAAGTCCTTTCTAAAATGCAACACAGCTGCCACCGGGAGTGTGTTGCAGCTTTCAAATAAAGCCATTATTTTTTGCCTGTCTTCTGCACCTCAAGAAATATTAACTTGTCCTCAGGAAATAAAAACACATCACCAAACAAACGTACCCCTAGTATTTCCACAGATGGGTTGGAAAGCTCTGCCACCAAAGAATTTTGATTTATACTGGGGATTTCCCTCGGCAACAGAAAGAAGTTTCATTTGCATATACTAAAAATGAGAGTTACTAGATCTGGAAAAGACAGCTTGACCCAGATCACAAGTGCTCAGTGTATTTGGTATAACTCTGAGATGAAAAATGGTATAAAAGGGATCTCAAAATATTTGGCCACTTCTCCCACCTCTGAGATCACTCAGCACCAGGCAGGTCAAATTATGAATTACAGAAATACTATGTTTGCAGTGGGAGACCTAATACAGAATTGTAGAAGTGACCACATAAAGCTCTCCTCCTTTCCCTCTTCCATAGGCAGAAGTGGAAGATGGGTCAACGTGTGCAGTTTCTGTCCTCCAAAATAAAGTTTTAATGAATTTCGGGTATCTGAAACACTAACTGAATATATGATATAATCCCAGACACTACGAGTTTCCACACACAGCCTCTCATCCCCATAAATTCACTATTAGGCTTGCAAACAGTAAAGTTCAGTCTCTCTCAGTTCTTCCCCCACCGCACCTGAACAACTCCTTACACTGAGATTTGGGCTTCATTTTCTCTACTAATCTAGGTGTAAGGCAAAGGACAACTGGCTATTTTATCCAGCACAACCTTCTTTGCACAATAAAAGATAAACACTNAGTGCTCAGTGTATTTGGTATAACTCTGAGATGAAAAATGGTATAAAAGGGATCTCAAAATATTTGGCCACTTCTCCCACCTCTGAGATCACTCAGCACCAGGCAGGTCGAATTATGAATTATAGAAGTACTATGTTTGCAGAGGGAGACCTAATACAGAACTGTAGAAGTGACCACATAAAACTCTCCTCCTTTCCCTCTTCTNGATAAACACTTTCATGTTCTCATATCCAAATGATGCTCTTTGTGCCCACTGTTAATAGGATCACTCAAAACAACAAGTCACCCTAGGATTAAGATAATTTATGGAGATTTCAGGCTTCTGGTTTTCCCACCCTTCCTCTACAGAGGAGACAGCTTTAGACCTGACAGCACTAAATTTATTGACATTTTTCTCACAGGTAGATGTCTCAGTAGTAAAAAATACTGATACAGCAATTTTTCCTTTCTTTTCCCTGTACATCTGAGAGGATAAATGCAAGGGTAAAATTGCCCCAAGCTTTTACTTCTGCCAGCTGCAGCAGTTCTGACTGCAGGAAACAGAAGGCAAGTCCAAATCCATGTCACCCCACTTACAGGAGAAAGTATTAAATGCAGACTGGTTTGTTCAAAGGTGGGGCTTCGTTCAAAGACCAGTTGTATGTTTGGGGAGATCTGTGACACTTAATTAAAGCCTGATCCCTGCATGTGCTGTCAGCAGGAAGGAAAGAGTAGGGAATGTTAAATGCCCCTCCCTCAATGCTGTCTCACTTCCAGAAATTATGGGCAAGAAACTGGGAAAATAAGCAATCAGTCACTCAAAAAAATCTGAATATGAAATAATACTATCTTTACAAGATTTGGGGTAAGAATTGTACTTCCGGTTAAATGAGGAAAACTAAAAGAACTGCAGGCAGACATTGCCTGCTCCTGAGTTCAAAAGGAGGCATTGCATTGCTGGCAGCCAAGCATGATCATGTCCAAAATCTTCAGGTGGAACTTTGTGGTGCACAGGAGACAGAATCTCATGGGAAGAATTGCAGGATGTAGCATTTCTCTGAAACGAGGTCTTTTAACTTAGACCTTTCATGTTCAGTGGCGGAGTTGAGAAGTGGTGAATAAATCTGTTCTAAAATTGAGCAAAATTTAACATTTGCGTTGACATCTGATGATGAGGAGACAGCATGCTAACCTTTAATTAAAACTGAAGCCACAAATTATGGCCAGAGTCAGCAAACTGCTACTAAAACAGCTACCCAAGATATCCACGTATGGCCATAAATTAAGTGAGCTTCAAATTCAGTCAATATTAATGCAGTGGAATGCCAACAAGCTGGGTGTGCCTCCCAGACAGCAGAGTTAAAATCACTGGAGTAAACAGAGCAAGTGTTATTTGCCAAACTGAGAAGGTTAATTCATGGCTCCTGAGTGAGAGGCAGAAGAATGGCAACCTTAACCCTAAAATAAATCCAGTTTTAACCCTCTAATTCACAAGCAGAGGTGCTTGTTGACTTCTCACAAGCAGCCTCACTTCCTCTGGACATGAAATTAAATGGAGGACATCCGCCCTGTAAAATGGAGGAGGCAACTAGAGCAGTGCAGCAAGCACTTCATGAGATAAAAGTTAAAACTCCACATGAGTGATACCAAGTTGAAGCAGTTAAACCACCTCAATCACTAAGAGGCAGCTTGTGGGGAAGTCTAATGCTGTTTGCTCCTGATTTGTGCTCACGAGCCCTGGCCCAGGAGGCGCAGCTTTGGGGGTGACGAGGATTTCGTACCCTTTGAGCGCTGACTCCGGCCTTAGCAGGCCTCGCTTAGGAGCTTTGTTGTTATTCCAGGCGANAGGAGTAGGGGCGCCCCTCTACTGAAGATTAAAGGAACCAGTTCCAAATGGGGATCCCTAACAGTTAATTTTTCATGGTTTATGAGCTACCTAGCAAGGCAGGAGCATTACCTATAAAATTCTTCCAACTATAAGTGGATGTGGTCAAGAGAGAACCCTATTTTAAAGCCTTTGAAGTATGTGAGCACACCTCCTCAACAAACCCATTCACACTTGTTTCAGTCTGCAAAGGAAATTAGTTGTACTATGGGACCTGAAGATTCCCCTGAGGCTTGGTGTGGACACTCTGATGTCTTTTAATATGTGATGTGTTGGGGATAGCCCTCCATGGCATTTAAAGTCAAGACCCACTGTGTAATTCTATGCCTAATTCCAAGACGTTGGGCCCACATCCAACAGATACAGTATTGAGCAATCCCTCACACCCACCACCCATTAAAGAACATTCCAATCCTTGGGACTCAAGAGGTGGGGGCAGTGGCTAATAAGATTTGGGTTCATGATTGCCATTGGATTGGCAATTTAAAGACTGAGATCATTATTGTTCCTGTATGATTACTCATGTTATTTCCTCTGCTGTTTCTGTTTTTTCTCCTGCTATCCACCATCTTCATCATCTCTGGAGACAACTTCTGAACTGAGGAAACATCCCTGGGAAACAGTGTTTGAGCTGAGTGGTGGTGTAAGAAGAAATTATAGAGCTCTTAATTTTTTAGGTGGGTTTTTGTGATTAGTTTGGGGTGACAGTATTAATAATCTTACTCCCCTTGTATAAATCATAATCATCATGAAGCATCTTCCCAGGATGGCACTCCGGTCTGAGTATAAACTAGCAAATGCACCAAACACCAGAACAGCATTTTTTTGATCACTCTCCCTCATGAAAGTAATAATATTCATGCCAAGTAGCTCATTTTTGCAAAAAACAGGTATGTAGTTACTGTGTTTGCCTTAATTCTGAAAAAATAACTAAAGAAATAAGGCACATCTTACCATATTTTTTCACATGCTGATCTCTGATATACTGCATCATGGAGGATTATTTTCCTTGACATGTGTACTGCTATGAAGGGACAATGCCTAATGTTGGACAAAACAAACTAGTGCAGAACCTTCTACACCACATTTACCAAACTGTTTGAAAAGATGAAATGCAGTTGTAGGCCCAAAGCCAGAGCTCAAACAGGCACTTTTGCCCCCACATTTTGAATAAAACTACAAACAGTGACTCTCCAAAGGAAATCAGAGAGGCTTTAAGCACCAGGATGTGTGATTAGACTGTTAAAGTAGTCTTTTTATCTCAGTTTTTTTCTTTTTTTTTACAGCAACTCCAACATAATTTCCAATGCCAGATTTGAAATTCTCTTTACCAGTCACACCAATGTATCTGTAAACTTAATCCCACTCTGTACAAGTATTGAAACAGATGGTCACACCTCATTTAATTTAACACTTCTTGCTTTCCTTCCTTCTGATGACCCTTTGTGAATCATAACTGTTAAGCTAAATCACAGTATTTAAACTGCTTTTATGCCATAAACAACATTCCCTTGAGCTTTCTATGGCTCTGACCTTTACCAGACATTGTAATTTTAATTTATATACCTGACCACAAACTCTCATCTTATCTCTATGAAACCTAATTGGTAAAGGATTACTGCCTCTGGACAGACTCAAGGCTGCCAGCAAATCAGAACAATTGACATGCAGCCAGCATGCTTTCGAAAGGATGGGGCATAAGAATTCTATTCTCTACTGCTCCCCATTACCGTCATGGAAATATCCAGCAGCCATAAAACAGAAATACAAAAAAGTCCATTGAATTTTAAGTGCAAAATTTTGAAGGAGGAAAACAAATAAACAAAAAACCCCCAACCACTGAGTTTATTGATTGGATGACAATACTTAGATGTTGAAAATGTCTTTGAAGTAACAGCTACTCAAATCTCTGTGATGGAATTCCATAGAAATTTTCTGCAGGGATCTTGAGAAAGAAGACTTGATTTTGCAGTGGAGTCTGGAAAAGCTTTCTGCCCTGGAGGGAAGTGTTGCCACCAAAATGATCACAGAAATCACTCCATTACTAAATCCTAATGCAGCATATAGGATTGCAAGACGTTGGAAGGCACGACCACAGCTATGTTAGGGGTTGAACCATCACACTAAGTCTCTAGATAGACCAGTTAATCAGAGCAGGGCAAAGTCAAACCCCTGAGACTTTCAGCAAGGTCCCATAGATACTGCTTGTCTTCAAAAATTTTGAGAAAATTTTCTAAGACTTTTCTAAGACATTTTCTTCCCTTTTGAGTATTAAAGGAAAATGTCCCACATGCCAGTTAGAAATAAAATTGCTATTTCATATTGCATCAAGCCTTCTGTAGCTTTTCACATATCTAAAACATATCATCCAGATCTTTTAATGTAGAGTTCTGCACAGCATATGATCAAATGCAAATATCAGATGTGCACAGCCAGTGGAAGAAATAAAATATAAAAACCTTTTGTGTGTGAAATTTTTTGTTTAATTAATACATAAGCAGTTTCTTAAAGTATTTCTTACATAATTCCTAGACAATTTTTTTTAAAAAAAGCTATTGTAGACTCAACATATTTCCACTGAAACCATGTACAGTGTTTCAAAGCCTAGAAAAAATAATTTGCCTGTCGAGCATTTAAGCATTTCTAAAATATTAGCAAGAGAAAAGTGAGTAAGACAAATATAGAGATGCTATTAAAAAACCCAACTTCCATAGAGATGAAATAATAATCTAAATTTTCTAGTCTTTCGTATTATAAACCTGCAGATCTGACACTACTCAGGTTTCTTTAAGTTACTTTGCTTTACCAGTGTAAAATATGTGAGACATCTTAGGTATATTCCAAAAGTTGGTGTTAGAGATGAATTTGGCATTCACCTTTTGAAACTGTGTTGAAGCAGGTTCACTCTGTGATTCCCATAGCTATAGCAGAGCATTCATTTACATTTTTACTGCAGTTTGGTGCAATTCAATTTGAACTCTAGGCAAGGTCTTCCATGTTGTGAAAAATCCAGAGCTGACTCTGAAGAGAGCATACAAATTTAAATGGCACAACCTTTTTTCTTCTGCCCAATATCCTTTATTTTCAGACAAATAGACTCATGCATAATATCCTCCTGTGCATCAAGTATTGGTAAAATATTCTTTTCAGATCAGAAAATAGATTTGTGTGTGCCAGACATGCTCCAAAGGTCTTAGTCATGCACAAGTACAGGCAGCTGACTGAAAAAAAACTGTTCTGTTCTCAAAAATCCATAGCAAACTCTGCCAGGCTCCCTAAAAATCATCTGTATATGAAGGGACACAGGTTATCCAACCAAAAATAAAGTTCAAAGGGGCAACTCAGGGCTCCCAAAACTTTTACCTAGGTAACAAAGAGCTGGCATTTCAAGTATCCTGGCAAGGTGTCTATTTACATCCCATTAGTGAGAATTAGATATGGTCAAATTCTGAGAAGGGCCTACAAGAACACAACAGCTGCACACTCCAGTTCTCCCAAATCCCATCCAGTTACCGCAGAAATGCCCCATTCCTTTCAGAATGCACAGCCTTTTGTCATTATCTAGATCCATGCACTGGTATTCCCAAATGCTACTATTTCCCCACAAATTATATTTCTCACCTATGAGCAAAAAAAAAAAAAAAAAAAGGGGAGAAATAAGGCTCTGTACATAANCTCTGGAAAGAAATAACCCAGTGTGGTTGTTCAGGGGTTTCAGCTAATGTAATTTCCAGCTAATGTATTTTCCAGACTGGAAAAAAATTCAAAGCACATATAACCTACAGTTACATACAGTGGTATTTATACACATACAAACACAACAAACAATTGTCAAAGAGTTGTCAAAGTCTCTATCCAAATGTATTAACGTATCCAGCTAAGTAACCCTGGTAAACAGTCATATTTCAGGACACAAATGACTCAACAAGAGTTCAGAAATTCTACTTACGCGGGTAGGAAACTATGGAATGGTTTTGCCAGTTGTGGCAACAAAATCACAAGAATTACGCACAGATATATTGAAAAGTCAATTTTAAGATAATCAATCTAATAAGCATAAATTTATACTATTTCAGCATTTGTGATGCATTTGGGCTTGCTCGTTAAAACTTGTTTCTNAAAAAAAAAAAAAGGTGAGAAATGAGGCTCTGTACATAAACAGTGCTTATCTCTGGAAAGAAATAACCCAGTGTGGTTGTTCAGGGGTTTCAGCTAATGTAATTTCCAGCTAATGTATTTTCCAGACTGGAAAAAAATTCAAAGCACATATAACCTACAGTTACATACAGTGGTATTTATACACATACAAACACAACAAACAATTGTCAAAGAGTTGTCAAAGTCTCTATCCAAATGTATTAACGTATCCAGCTAAGTAACCCTGGTAAACAGTCATATTTCAGGACACAAATGACTCAACAAGAGTTCAGAAATTCTACTTACGCGGGTAGGAAACTATGGAATGGTTTTGCCAGTTGTGGCAACAAAATCACAAGAATTACGCACAGATATATTGAAAAGTCAATTTTAAGATAATCAATCTAATAAGCATAAATTTATACTATTTCAGCATTTGTGATGCATTTGGGCTTGCTCGTTAAAACTTGTTTCTTTTGCTAGCGATAGTTCTTTATCATATTGAAATAAAACACGTGATAGAATTGATGTGCCTAAATATCTGAAGAGCGAATTTCATAGTCAGAAACACAGTGCTACTCTTTGCATCCTCAGACAATCATTACTACATTAATTTAAAATTTCTGCTACTTATAGCTACTTGTTGTAAATGAAGTTCTCTNATATGAAGGGACACAGGTTATCCAACCAAAAATAAAGTTCAAAGGGGCAACTCAGGGCTCCCAAAACTTTTACCTAGGGAACAAAGAGCTGGCATTTCAAGTATCCTGGCAAGGTGTCTATTTACATCCCATTAGTGAGAATTAATTATGGTCAAGAGTCTAAGAAGGGCCTACAAGAGCACAACAAGAGCTGCACACTCCAGTTCTCCCGAGTCCCATCCAGTTACCCCAGAAATGCCCCATTCCTTTCAGAATGCACAGCCTTTTGTCATCATCTAGATCCATGCACTGGTATTCCCAAATGCTACTATTTCCCCACAAATTGTATGTCTCACTATGAAAAAAAAAGGTGAGAAATGAGGCTCTATACATAAACAGTGCTTATCTCTGGAAAGAAATAACCCAGTGTGGTTGTTCAGGGGTTTCAGCTAATGTAATTTCCAGACTGGCAAAAAATTCAAAGCACATAAAACCTACAGTTAAATACAGTGGTATTTATACATGTACAAACACAACAAACAAGTGTCAAACAGTTGTCAAAGTCTCTATCCAAATGTATCCATGTATCCAGCTAAGTAACCCTGGTAAACAGTCATATTTCAGGACACAAATGACTCAACAAGAGTTCAGAAATCCTACTTATGCGGGTGGGAAACCATGGAATGGTTCTGCCAATTGTGACAAGAAAATCACAAGAATTACCCACAGATACATTGAAAAGTCAATTTTAAGATAATCAATCTAATAAGCATAAATTTATACTATTTCAGCATTTGTGATGCATTTGGGCTTGCTCGTTAAAACTTGTTTCTTTTGCTAGCGATAGTTCTTTATCATATTGAAATAAAACACGTGATAGAATTGATGTGCCTAAATATCTGAAGAGCGAATTTCATAGTCAGAAACACAGTGCTACTCTTTGCATCCTCAGACAATCATTACTACATTAATTTAAAATTTCTGCTACTTATAGCTACTTGTTGTAAATGAAGTTCTCTCAACTAGCCAGTAATAAAAGCCCTTAGACAAAGAGAGCAATATTTTATAAGGCAACACCACTCAGAGCAACTCCAATCAGAGATGACATCCTGGAGCACAAGACAAATTTACATTCTTTAAAAATCCTACATAAATTTAAAACACTGCAAAAGAAATACCACTGGCTGCAGGATTCCTCGTGCAACACTTGCAGGCTCCTCAGAGAGCGTGCAATACACACACACAACCCTGCAGTGCATGCCCCAGCCAAGCAAGGCCACTGCTCACCCCATGGTACTCCCCAGACCTGCCCCTCCTGGTGGGAAATCCTGCCTTCTGGGCTGCCCAGCTCAGATGGCCTCAATTCCTACACTTCCCCAGGTGTCTTTAGGAAAGGATCTGCCCAGGTGCTGCAGATCACCACTCCTCCAATCAAGGTCACCACTACTGCCTTCCAGCAAGGCTTGTTTCTACAACTGCAAGTTTCTAAATTTTGTTTTGTAAATTAAGGTACCATTTAAAAGTAGAAAATTTCAGCTGCTTCTGATTCAAACCAAGAACCCAAAGGTATGCTGTCCCACACCATACTCCTGAGCCATTCAGCCTATGTGATTTTGAAAACTCATCCAAAGACCAACATAAACAATTTTTCCTGAAACCTGATGTTCCCAGAAGGCTTGTAATACTAACGAGAATCTGCTAGTGTTTAATTTTGATTTTAAAGCACAGGTGAACAGGTGCACTTTAAACCATAAAATGAAACATTAGAGGTAAAGTATTTTTTAATTATTACCAGAAGGTTTACCAGACTTCAAAAATGTAAAAGATTTCAGCTCTACGTAAATGGGAATCTTTGTCACGGCCCCTAAAGGCCTGGTAACATTGAGCCAGGCTCTAGGACTAACCTTTAAGATGCTTCTTAAAAAGGTGCCACAAGAGATACCTAAGGTACATAGTCTGCAAACTTTTCCTCACTAATGGGGGGATGAAGGAGGGAGGAACGGAGAACAGAGCATCCAAAAAATACTTTTCTTCATTTGTAGGCTATTACATGCAAAAGCCTTGTTAATCTAAACCAAGGCATACTGTAGATAGACATTTTAATGATGTCTCTTAGGTATGTTCAGGCTCTCAGAACACAATATTAAAAATAAAAAAGCAAGCATCACATTTAGAAATAGAAATAATCATTAAATGAGGCTAGACAGACAAGATAAAGATTTTCCTTGAAGAATCTACAGCCTAGCAAGAACCATGGGAGGTTATAGAGAAGAACCATCTGTATATCTCCAAACCAGATGTGCACAGGAGGGAAAGATTAGTCAATCAACTTTCATACAGGGTGGAAAGGTATTTGTTGCTCCATTTTAGTGGTGGAACCACTACTAAGTAATCCAGCTATTTTACCCAATCATAACTTCACATTAAAAAAAAAATCTGCCCCTGTAAATGTAGTTTTAAAGGCTAACTTTTACTTAGAGATTGTATGCTTTCCCCATGGAAAAATTTGTTTGCTGATGAGGAGCCACCAATAAAAGCTATTAACTTCTCCCTCAAGGCTGGTAGATGTGACACAATCACGTCACAATTTACACAGTCAGCCTGACTTACTTTTGAGTAGGCCATTTTAAGGGAAATAAAAAGTTAAGCTTTTAGCTCTTACAGTTAAAAAAAAAAAACACAACATTTTTACATGTCATTAATTGCCTGATAATCATCAGGCAATGATCTTGAGGTTTCAACAGCAAGGAACTTGCTCTCACCAGATGTAACCTTATCAAGGAAAATTTTTACAAAGAAAAAAAGCCAATGCCAATAACATCCTGAAATGCTTGTTTAACAAAAAAAAGGACAGGTTTTAAGATACAATCATGCAGAAAGCTTCTGAGTAGCGTGATCTCAGGACAATATGAATCATAAGTTACAACTGATGGAGCAAACTCAGTCACATGCCCAAATTTTTTTACAATCTACCTTAGAATGTCTGTACTTGGTATTAATGTGCTGCAATAAAATGTCAAAATAAAATCTGGCTAATTTTGGATAAGCCAATTCANCTTTCATACAGGGTGGAAAGGTATTTGTTGCTCCATTTTAGTGGTGGAACCACTACTAAGTAATCCAGCTATTTTACCCAATCATAACTTCACATTAAAAAAAAAATCTGCCCCTGTAAATGTAGTTTTAAAGGCTAACTTTTACTTAGAGATTGTATGCTTTCCCCGTGGAAAAGTTTGTTTGCTGATGAGGAGCCACCAATAAAAGCTATTAACTTATCCCTCAAGGCTGTGACACAATCATGTCACAATTTACATGGTCAGCCTGCCTTACTTTTGAGTAGGCCATTTTAAGGGAAATAAAAAGTTAAGCTTTTAGCTCTTACAGTTAAAAAAAAAAAACACAACATTTTTACATGTCATTAATTGCCTGATAATCATCAGGCAATGATCTTGAGGTTTCAACAGCAAGGAACTTGCTCTCACCAGATGTAACCTTATCAAGGAAAATTTTTAAAAAGAAAAAAAGCCAATGCCAATAACATCCTGAAATGCCTGTTTAACAAAAAACAGGACAGGCTTTAAGACACAATCATGCAGAAAGCTTCTGAATAGCGTGATCTCAGGCATAAATTACAACTGATGGACCAAACTCAGTCACATGCCAAAATTTTTTTTACAATCTACCTTAGAATGTCTGTACTTGGTATTAATGTGCTTCATTAAAATGTCAAAATAAAATCTGGCTAATTTTGGATAAGCCAATTCACTTGCTATCTTTGCTGCCAATGCCTGCAGATCTTTCATGAAGATAAATTTGTCCTCTAGAAGTCTATAACAGTTTTATTGACACTGAAAACTGTAAAAAGAGCATGAAAATATTCAAACCATTCTGCAAATTCCAAAAATCACAGATGCTTTTTAAACTTTGAAACTGCACCAGAGTTCAGATATCTGGGTGAGAGGCAGAAAACAAATGAACAAGTTGGAAATACTGGGAATGAGGCAGATACAGCATAGCAAGGAGCAGCAGAACTGCTGCAGGGATGCAAGTTGTTGTCTTTAGTGGCATTTGTGAAACCTCCAAAATCCAGAAATTTTGTTTGAGAGTTAGGGCTAGAAAGGTACAAAATGTCTGAAGGATCATCATGCCTTGGACATGAGCACCCATTGTAGTTACCATAAATGCAGTTACAGTCTTCTGAAAAATGACAATCTGTCTTTCCAGTAATAAGGAAACACATGAGGGATCCTCTTCAGAAAAACCCACGTGACTCCTTCAGCCCCAAATTCTTCTGCGTAGCTCATTTTTCCTGCCTGCTTGTGTGAGGTCACCTGCTTCAGACTGAGAAAAATGACATCATACTTGTGTCATTTATTTGTGCTGTGGGATTGTCACTTTACATAGATCATCAAATGCTTTTTTTATTGACTACTGGAAGAAGAGTGTAGAAGGTTTTAGTTAAAGGAAATATTTCCTAAAAATCTTTACAAATAGATGTGGAGGAGATCAAATATGTAATCGGAAGCATTTATGCCTTACAGTAGTCCCTAGACAAACATTTGTTCAAATGGCACTGCTGTCAAATCTCATCCTGCCCACAGATACTACAGTAGTTCAAGTACAAAAGGGTTATTATCATAATCACTGTCCCTTTTTAAACTATGCTTTGTGATCCTAATACTTCACACGTTTCTCCTGAACAGAGTCATCCACAGCATTTTATAAAGTCCTCAAATGTTTTCTGTTGAGCTCGAGTGTTGTTCTTTCCAAGACCCAGCCAGGTGTTATAAAAGCTGGTGCTGTTGGAAGACCTTCATCAAGTAGGCATTCAAGAAAAAAAAACAACATGCAGTGAGTGACATGTTAGTGGTGCAAGTGTTAGCTCCTGCTTGGAGCTACAGAAGTAATCTTACACTGACCCCTTTCCTTGACACTTAGTAAAAAGGCAGGTCAGTCTAGGCATTCCTATTTAGTATCAATGGGTGGCAATTGTCCAAAAAGGCAGACCAGCATATAAAAAAGGAGCACAAAAGTACAACTACAGACAAGCAAAGCAGAGTCTGGACACAAGCTATGGCGGCAGTCCTGTGCAGATCAGAGTCATTATTCAATGTCACTAATTTTTACAGGCAAAGGAAACATCCCAGATAATTTGAGTACACAGAACACAGCAAAATATGAAGAAGATGGCTATATACTATTCATTAAAAGATCAAATCTTTGAAAATAAACAGGGACAATGTCTACACCCTTTCTTAGTACCAGTGTCCAAAAATCTCACTGTCATCCAGATTACTTCACAAAATCAGTGTGAAGCATCTGGGCTGTTTATGTGCAGCTTCTTAGTATTGCTCGTTTTGTAAAACACCCTCACATGCTGACATGGCTGAGATGACCCAGAGTGACTGACTTGCCCACACCAGCTACTGCTGTAATGGGAATGGAGCTGTCACACACTCTGCCTGCATTTTTGCAACTGCCTAGGTCAGTCTTTCTGATATTCCCTCGTGATATAGGCAAGATATGCAGCATATATATCTCCTGGCAATGAGACTCTAGCATGTCCTCCAATACACAGAGTGTGCCTCTGTACTCTGTGCAAGTCCAAGCCCACTCCTTAATGTGGGGAATTTGTTTTATACCAAGGTCAATCATGCCTGCTCTTCTTTGCAAATGTTAATTTCTTAGGCTGTTTTCTCATGAAGGACATAGTCTTAATCCCCTAGATTTTTCTTTAAAACACAAAATTAATCTTAACCTTTCCTGGTAAGGATTGCAGATAGCTTGGATCTGTGAATCCCTCCTTTTTTCTGTGGCCTATTTGTTGTATGCTGTCTCAATAGGTATAAAACGCACACTTGAAGTAACAGTAGGCTGCCTTGAGTTACAGCAGCCCCTGCAATACCAAGTCACAGCAAAGGACAGGTTGGTGACATGGTTAGCAGCAGTTTTGGCAGGCCAGCCACAGAGCTGCAAGCAGAGGGCCATAGTGCTCTCCTGCCGGCTCTAACACCTTTTCTCTCTCCACATGGTTAACGTACCTTTTCTGCTTTGGGTCTTTGGGGTCACCTTCACTGAGGGAGCCCAGAAAAACAACATGGACCTCAACAGCACATCCCAGCAACAGAAATCCTACCCTGAAGCAGATTATGACATGGAAGTTCGCTGAAGGCTCCAAATAGAGACTGGAAGGTGTTAATTTTCCTACCACAGACCCTCTAAAGTGGCCCTGAGTAGTGTCAATTACTTTGTGTACCTCTTGAGCAAGGGTCTGTCAAGGCTTCACCTTATACTCAAGCATGGTTTGCTCTGCAATAAAATCTAATCAATTTGCAAGTCACATTTGAAAAAAGTAAAAAAGAAAAAAGGCAGTCCCATGCTTTCAGCCTCCACAGGGAATAGAAATCGTCTGAGTGCAGAAAAGAAAGCTGACAACACCATTTAGGAAATTAGGAGTTCTGAATATGTTTCTCAAACTGCTTTTAAGCATCTTTAATGTTCAATAAAGTCAATATAGACTAGACAGACACAAAACAAAAAAGGCAAGCATAACCCTGGAGAATATGATAGAAAATAAGTAGTCAAAAAACAGCAGGAAAGAAAACAAAAGATGTTTTCATGAAGGAACACTTTCCACACAGGGGAACAATGGGGAAGAAGCCAGGGACAACATATGGGAACAGGACAGAGAACAGGGTAAGAGAGCACATTTATGTGGAAAGTTTTATGAAAACAGAAGTTGCCATGACTGGGGAAGCAATCAAAAGGCTGCATGTCAATACAACAAAGCTTAAATATACTTGGTCTGAACAGTACTTGACACACACAGAGTATGATGGACTGGATGTAAAAAAGCCCTTGAAGGTGAACAGTGAAATGGGTCTTAATCCAAACTGGGAAGAGCCACTATATCAGAGGTGTGCTCCACACAGGAACAAGACATAGATAATAAGTAGGAATATTATTATAAGACCCATGTGATGCAGATCAGTTATTCTGCGGCAATGTAGAGAAACATAGAGCTTTTTTCAGGTAGGCAATTGACATGTTCTGTTCCATTCTATAAGGTTTTGCACACCACCACTGTGAAATTCAGCATACAAGACTGCACCACAGAAGGTAATGAAAACCAAACATACTAACTCCTTTGCCCCAGTCTGTTTGATCCAATGTAATAAGTAGGAAGGCATTCCTATCACTCCCTGTTTAATGCTTCCACAGAATGAAATATCACAATGCACTTGTATATTTTATGTTAGAACCTCAGTTGGCATAAATAGCTGCAGCATCACTGAAACTTGTAATTTTCAAGTATTCCCCCTTCATCTTACTTCCTTTGGAAGGAGGCAGCTGAATTTCAGTTTGCTTGTTTAGCACCTCAACCAAAACTTGATGGTCAGCTTGGCATAGAGACACGCTTTCCTTTTGTTTTAGCACACTAAGTGCCCTGTTTTACAGAAAATTTACTGCATCTGTGGCTGACTCTGAACCTGGTCAGCCAATTACATTAAAAATCTTGTCACTCCCCCCAAACATGTACTGTTATAAAATAGTAGCTACTTTAAAAGTGACAAAGCAAACAAACTGACTCATCCATTCCCTAACTTTCCTATTGATACAATTAACTGTTGGAGTCAAATTCCTTTATCTTTTTCAAAGGCTTGAAGTGAAAAGAATTATCACAAAAACACTCCAGAAATGATTAAGTGTTTATTCTTATTCCCTAAACCCAAATCAGCTGTTCCACCGCAACTCCAACCCACACTGTTATCATTCTTGCTGGCCCGAGGCTGCAGCCTGCCTTTGCATCATAGCAACCACGTTATCACTTACAGTTATCAGGCAAGAGCGACACGCACAGGGACAGGGGCTTTAAAGCATCAACAAAGTATCAGCAAAGAAAAACTCCAACATTATTTTTTGCATAAGCAGCTGAGGATAGCTTCTGTGAAACTAATGACAACTTTGTGTCTCTTCAACCACTTAATTTTGGACAGAGCTGGACTAGCTTTTTGTTTTTCCGTAGTTCAGTGGTTCATCACCCCAGTTAGAAAATGAGCCACAGAAATGGGATAGATGAATCTTTACAGAAAGCTTCCAAGTTGGCTTTTATATGCATTGTGAATACCAAGGGCCCTAAGAAAAATGAAGGGGAAAAATAAATAGAGTATTTCACCATGAAAAACAGCAATTCATTATCAAGGAATTAGCTTAGTAATAAGTTCCCATTTCTCACTTCGGAAATTTCCATAAATATTGGTAATATAATTATGATAAAGGTTGAAGACCTACTACAGTAATCAGCTGTTACAAGTCCACAAACAATTTTTCTTCTCATGACAGACAAGAGAAGGTCTAATTACACTGAACATTTCAAGGAAAGATTGAATGTTTGCCAGACAACCCTCCATTGATTGCTTTTAAAGCATAGTACTAGACTGCTGAAGGGAAAATACAGAATCTTGGCTCCAGGTAATTAACTTTAACACTGTTCTCTTCTTAAACTCTAATGAAGCTCCCTTGAAGTCTTCATTATCACAGGGTATTTGTTAATAAAAAGCAGAGAGCCAGACAAGGGTCCTATTCCCTCTCCTTCTCTATAAATTCCTGACTATTATACATATCTCAGGACTCAGTAATGTCTTTGAAGTGAGTAATGATGGCCCGACAAGTGCAAAGGAAGGGGAATACCTAATGATAGAGGGCAATATTTCCAGGAAATATGGGAAAATCGGGGACCTGAAGTGAGTCTTAAAAGGGAGAATGGGGTGTTTGACAAAGAATAGAGCAGAAGAAAAAGGAAGACAGAGCTATATCAATATTTGGCGAAATGGCATTACCCTGAAGTTAAACTGATGATGATAAAAAAGCAAAACTTTAGGAAATTCAGCAACTCATCAGCTTAATCTAGATTTAATAAGGCAAGGAATAAGTTTGCTTACTGACACTGATGGCAGTGCTGCCTTCCAGGAAGCATCTGTTCAGATATTTAGAGTGCTCAGTGTATCTGGCAGGGTTCTCCACAACAAAGACTTCCATCCAAGGACAGTGAATCCCCCTGCTCCAACCACAAATAAATACTGTTGAGCCAGCTGAGGTGTATTGGCTACTTAAAGGAATGNTTAAGGGAATGCAATCCCTTGGCTCTGCTGAAGATAAAGTCTTTGGTTTGCACAGGCTGGGTGGTGATATTTCAATGTGTCCTAGTGCTATCCAACAAAGCACCAAACTGCTTTAATAAAAGCTCCCTGTGAAGTCCCCGAAAAGCATATTTTGGATTACTCTTAATTCCCAAAACAAACATATAATCATTTACATAAATATTGTCCACAATATTACAGTTGGAGATTTTGTTGACTCAGAACCTGAGTGCTGGAGGAAAGTCAAAATGTACAGTCTGTTTCCTCTTTCATTGTCCAGT
>VZTR01021588.1:15719-30134 GCA_013400775.1 Chaetops frenatus | reverse complement strand
CATAAAGGTCTTAGGTCCACTGCATCACTGGAGCAACAGGGTGCTTTCTAGCAGTTTGTGAAGTGACATATGTCATGTTTTCATGCCCTCATCCCCTCCTCAGGTGTAGGAGTATGTGCAGTAGTGTTTTGGGGGGTTTTGCTCTCTCTTTTTTTGACGTTTGTTTGTTTGCTTGTTTGTTTAGACTAGTATCTGTTGTGCTAGGAAAAAGAAGTTAAAATATGCACATTTTACTCAGCATGTTAAGTTTCTTTGGTTTTTACTGGTCCTTGTGGGACTTCAAGCTACAGTCTTAAACCATGTCCAAGAAAGCCTTTACAGTGCTTCATATCTTTTTGGAGTGACTGGTCACAGTAGCCACCTGCAGGTCTATGATCAAATCCTTTCTTTTCTTGTAGTAAAGGATCGTATGGCCTCTGGTGTTATGTTACCATAGGAGAATATGGAGGGGAAGCAGGCAAGAGAGAACTGGAATGAGGAAGATTATTATCTTCCTACTTAGCATTTGGCTACACTCAGCAAAAACAAACTAGTCAAACTCTCCAGAATAGATCTTTATTTTTCAAGACATTGGTGCTGGACTTGATCCTAACACACTTCACTGCAAAACAAGAACCAAATCCAGCTTTTTCCTAAGGGTTTATTATCAACACAAAAAACACGGTGAGATTTTAAAAAACAAAGGCAAGCAAAGCTAACCCAATTTTAGATGTTAAAATAAAGCACCAGCACCCTCTATCAGGATATTTCAAACACTGGCAACAGAACAGCGATTTATCCTAAATAGAAAACATTACTTTAGTAGATATTTAGTATGTACCACAATCTTCGTAAGTCTGCTTTAATTAAAAGTTCTGTTTCTGTTTTAAAACTGACATGAACTGCTACCATCCAGAGCTCTGCTGCACACAGATATTTTTCCAAGCTGTAGAGCAAATTGTTATGCAGTATCACTCAGATAAAGGCCTGCAATAAGAGAGTGATAATGAAGACAGCAGCTGTTACTAAATTACAAAAACAAGACAGATTTGTTGGCAAACACTAACAATCTGGGAAACTTTTTTGCAAGCCCAACACTTCAGCAAACAGTCCCTTTTTGGGTTCCCTCAATGGAGTGTGATGACACCAGAAAAATGGTTTCATAGGAGACTTATGAGCTTTCTAACCCAACCTGCTGCTCCTCACACTGATATGCTTCACAGGGAAGGTAATTACATTCATCTTGACCCCTTGCAAGCCCTTTTTTATGGAAAGGACTATAGCATACAGAAGAGGTTCAGAAAGGATGCCTGAATGTTCAATGCCCACCCTTTCCTAAAAAGTTCCACAGAGTCAACAGAAGAACATATTTGCCTATCATCCTCACTAAAATCCCCAACCTCTAGAGAAACAAATCTTCACTACAGTGTTTCACCATTACTTGAGTCTAAACAATTGAATAAATCCGCTTCCAGTCACTACATGATTATGCCAGGTGTCAAGAGGAAAACTCAAGGACAGAGATCTTATAGCCATTTTTCCAGCTTGTGACAACTAGGCTAATGCCACTGGCTGATTTAGATCATTGGCAAGCTAAAAAATTGGTCAGATTCATGTTTTCCAGCACCCTCTGGTTATGTGTACCTTATCCTTCATAATGACTTCATATAGTCAGGGAATTCCCACCTGAAAATTATCAACTTGTGTTTTCCACAATGCACTAAATAAAAGGGCATAGTGTAGCACAACTACTCATCCATGAGGCTTACCAATCACTTGAGGTTTCTATGTTTGTGCAGGTGTAGAACAAAGATTTTGAAAACCATTTTATTTGCTTCTTCTTCCCCCTTCAGGTCTCCCCAAGTAGGCGGCCAAGCACGTCCTTCTCTCCTCAGAGGAACTTCAAGGGCAGGAGAATTTTCTTTTACTTTCATAATCATTAAATTTCTCAAAACTGCTTGGTGTCATTCAAGTTCAGGAAACCTTGATGAAAAAAGAAATGCAGTTCCATCTTCAGTGATGATCTGGAGGCAAACTTACCAGTCCTACAGAAAGGGAGAGTGCTGCAGGGTGCTTTGAGTAAAGAGGCCAGAAAAGGCTCACCCAAAAGACTTTATTACTCTTGTATCAAGTCTCAGTTGAAACTCAGTAAAAAAAAATATAAAGGAGTTAATGGAGAACTTTGTGATGTATGTTTTCAAATATTAGTTTAGGATGTAAATTCCATGAAAATTGCATTCTGCACTGAAGCATCCAAACTGGGGTTTTGTCCCACACTTAAATAAAGCCATACTTCCTTGAAATTTCCAGCCCACAACAGAGGGAAAAGTTTGCATGTCTACATAGAAGAACAAGTTTTAAATAGGAAAAGTGGTCAATCACTTTGGAGAAGGATTAAACAATGAGTTTTCAAAGAAAAGTTTTAACCTATTTTCAGTTCTAAAGATGTTTCACAGGGGAGGCTGCTGCAAATGTTGTCATAATTGCCTATGAGTATTCTTTGCCTTTTTGCAGTATTTTTGAAAGCTTTGACATGCAAAATAATACTACATGGAAACAATTTGCTTTGCCTCATTTTTTTTGTGGTAACTTCCCAAATGCATGCTACCATCCCACTGCCTCCTGTCAAAGAGAGCTTAGCCCTCTCTCATCGAGGGAACCCAAATTTACCAAGGCACACTAAGCAATACAAACACAGCTTCTGCAAGGCATGGTAACACTTTTCTCTCAAAATCTCTAGCCTCAGTGGCTGTTTGCCAAACCAACTCAGGTCTTCTAATACTAATGCACACACTGAACTCAAAAGAAAAGGAAGTACATGGTACTGTAGTAACAGCACCAGTTTGAGAGACAACCACCTACCTTGGAACAATACGTTTATTGGTAAGACTTCATGTATTCTTCTGCATAAAATCACAGAACAAAGGAAAAGGAAAAGTGTAAACCAGGACAGGTCACAGATTCAACTAACAACTTCAACTCCCAGCTTCATCAATGATGAAGATATGCTCACTATTGGTTTCTTCACAGATATTATAAAAAGCAGATACCCAAATGTAGAATAGAGACTTTGCAACTTACAGTGTACAGCCTAGCAACTCGCCTACATCATAACCAAAAAAGGGGCTGTTACTGACAAAGTTGTTCTGTTCTATGTTAGATGTTATATCAAGGGGCACTTCTAGGGCAAGAAAGTAGTTTTTCAGAAAAAAAACTTTAGAAAAAATAGTTTTGTAATGAAAAAGAGAGACATGCAGAGCAAGTGAGTATAGATAACGCATTTAAACACAGCATGTATAAAAAATGTAGAAGATGAAATAAAGAAACTTTCTCACTTTTTTTAAGGGTGGTAATAGGAGTAAATTGACCAGAGAGATATGGATCAGTCAACATTGACATGTGTCATTTTTTCAAATAACATCTTAAATGCATTTTTTAAAATATATATCAACTTCAAACCAATCATACTCAATAAACAGATGATAACCAGGGGTCTGACAACATGAAAATTATCTTGGCCTCTACTAAAACTTTTGATATAAAACACATGCTCATTTTCTTTCAGGCAAACTTCATTTACATGAAGCAGTTGCTTCCTAAACAAAATAAAGACAGACAAGTCAAAATTAGTATTGTAGTCACTGCAAGCTTCTCCACCAGATCTGTTTTAATCAATACAGAGCCTACATAGTCTGGACCTGAACAGCTTCGATGGAAGGACTGTTTTTGGATGGGGATATAACACAAACTTGCCCAGCCATGTAACTACCTGATGAACTAATGTTTTGGGATGGTAAGTTTTTGCTAACAGCCACAAAGAACCACTGTCTGTCATCACAGACATTCATTCAGTCTTAACAAAGTTGAGAAGACCTGTGCAGTCAAGAATAATGGAGAAGGACACTAGGATCTGGTCCTCCAAACATGGACAATGCACAGAGATCAGATTAAGTAAATGTATGTTTTTCTAAATGCCTTACCCAAAAAAACCCATGAAGGAGTTAAGCAGCTGGAGCAACTGTCTGAAGAGTAAAAATGAAAAATTCTGCTCCTGGTACCTCTAAAGACACTCTGTAAGATGAGATTTTCTCCATGAACATTTAGAATTCAGTTTTCCCCAAAGGCAACATGAAGTGTGATGAAACATTCAGTACTGGCTTCACAGGGGAGATACACACATTTGGATATCAGAGTCCCCAAAACTGTAATCAGATCTGACTCTTGTGTCATGTGACACTCAGTTAATTTCAATGGAACTTTTGATTAGGATCTTCCCAAACTAACTCTATCACTGCAATGAATACATATAAAATTAGTGAAAGATTGCTGGGTGCTTAGAGTCTCTGGGATGAAAAGTGCTATATAAATATAAATACAAACAATTACTGCTACATAGTATCTATCCTGAGAGAACAGAGTGGCATTCCTGGAGATGTTCTGGGAGCTGAGGTGAATAATAGACTTTTCATAACTTACCGTAAGATACTCATTTATCTTTGAAGAACACCAACAAGAAAATGCAATGCTGGGGGGAAAATAGAAAATAAAAGAAAAGTACACTGTATTTTTCTGTGAACTGGAGAAAACTGTTAGAAACCAAACTAGTCCCAACCAAATCAGCCAGCAACTGGAGGTTGCAACTGAACAGCAGGATTTGATGAAGTAACCATTGCTTGTAATAGGGTAGTAGGCAGAACTAGCTTTTAAAAAAGAACTTAGGACAGTTATAAAAATGTTGTCCAGACAGGTATAGCTGCATCTGTTGCAGGAATAAATAGCTTTTACTCAGTCCTTTGGGGAACTGCTAGGTGGTTCTTCAAGCAAAGTGGTAACCTCAGCAAAACACTGCAGGGAATCTGACTGACAGTGACTTGCCTTTGAGGAGGCCGTGATCTCCTGCCTCTGAGCTGGAATACCCTGGCACGTATATGAGCAAGAGCCTGTGTTTTTTAAGACTGCTTCTCCTTGCCTCTAACTTCCAGTTCCAACCCTACAATCCTTTACCTCTCCAGGCACAGTCCTCCAGCCAAAGCAGCAAGATGACTGTGCCTGAGGGGCAGAGAGCCCATCTCTCACCAAGGTTTTTGGTTTGTGAGAGGGAAGTGGCTTTATCTAGCACTAACTAGAATTAAACTTCACAAATCCCAATCTTGGCAGATCTCTGACCAGATAACAAGTTGCTTTGTCTTTTTTGTGAGGAGCAGTTTCCTGGCTGTAGCTGAAAAAAAGCGCTATCCTCCCAAAACACTTTTCCCCTCACTGCAAGCACTAAAATCAGCTCTGCCAACTACCCATCTACCTGGTCACAGAGCCCTTTTCTTTCTGTGTGAATGTTTGTCAGGGGTAGGGATTTATGTTTCTATGTGCATGTTTGGCAGGAGCAGAGATTTATTTGCTTACCTCAAAGATTCCCCAAAGGTCTGTAAGAACCCTGCTCAGGAGAACTGGTGAAAGACTCATTTCTCACCCTTGAATTGTCTCTATGATTAACCAGCTTAGGGCTTCAGCCAGAGAAAAGTGATTTTTCAGGCGTTTCTAGCAAAAACAAAGCAATGGAGATGCTGCCAGGAGCCCACATGGGCAGCACTGCTGCCTCACTATCACTAACATTTTCCATTGCCCGTGTGTGGCTTCTCTGGAGTTTGATGTCTGTGCACGCGACAAAGCTCCAACTCCCCAAACACACACACTAACGCAGGTCCCAGCATCAATCCATTTGGAAATAAGCCTTGTTCCTATACATCAGGACAATGACCAGGCCTGTCTCTATAAGCTGCAGACTGAACTGTGCCCCATGAGCTGCCAGGACAGCTGCCACCATCTGGGACAAGGCAGATGACAGTGCTGAAGCAGCAGTGGAGCGAGGGAGCCAAGTGCTGCCAGCTGCAGGAATGCTACGGCCACAGCCCCAGAGGAGACTTGCTGTACATCAACTCTGCCTTCAGAAAACCCTGCAAAAACTTCTGCCTGTCAAACTGCCTACCCAGCGTAACAAGGATGACACTCACCCTCTGGTATCCCAGTGGTATTAACCACAGGAAAAAAACACTCACTGAAGTAAATGAATGCCCAGAAAAGTAAACTGATCTCCCAAAGTACTGTACAAGAGACCCAAACACTGCTCTAGCCCAAGGCCAGGATTTTTAACCTTTAGAAAGTCCAGAGGGTTTATGAAGGTCCAGTTGGTGTTTTGTACCAGATATGGTACTTGATATAACATTTATTCATCTACTGCAGGAGTAAGTTTCACAGATGCTGAAAGACGCGCTGTTTCTAATATTATGGTCTGAGAGAGCAAGGAGCTGTGCTACCAGGTAGCAGAGCTTATTCTCACTGTGTGAAAAGTGTGTACACATCTACTCTGAAACCCAGAGGGGTTACTTTTCTCTCCTCTAGCACCCAACAGTGTCAGTGTAAGGCTAAATCCTAAGGCTTTTCACTGAATGTTCATTCTGTAAGAGTGCCCGACAGTCATAAAAGAACACCAGCTCCCATGGTTAGGATATAATAGAGTGATGGGATTCTTGCTTTAGGAAAAGGGCAGGAAGTTGTCATTCCTCTCCAAGCTCCTTTTAAGACACCATTTTCCATCTGGAATCATTTTCATCAGAGAAAATTTTCCCTCCATTTTCCCAATAGAAGAAACTGGGAACAAACAAGAAATTTGTTTAATCGTCTTCTGTGAGATCAGCTGAATTCTAATGCTGTTTGATTACAGCTAGTCACAAAAATGTCAAGAGCATTTCCATTTAGAGTGCTTGCTTAAACAGCCGTGCAAATGGGGACCACCCGAAAATCAGCATACATCATGAGAGATTTGAGCTTCCTTATGGTGTGTACTTGTTTCAATCCACTCTCTTGCTCTTTAAAATTACGCATTTTCACAGCACATCATTTCCCTAAATGAGGATGATACATCACTACCGCAGATTGACTCATGAGGCCCATTAATAATGGCCAGGGTTTTTCAGCAGCTTTTCTCATTGGGAAGGTGTTATCTTACCATCTAAATTTGTAATGAATATGATGCTCTTAGCCTATGCCCAGCCCACAGTTCCAGCTCCCCTTGTCAATTTGGTTGGAGATTTTCATTGCATAGGCAGAGTCATTATCTTAAGAGAATAAATAATGTATTGTTCCTTTCCATAAGTAAGTAGCTATTCATTTCAAATGCACCAAAAACACTTAAACTGAAATGGTTACCCTTGTCATATGGGATTCACCTCTTACAAAACATCTCTGCCCTGAGTTTCAAACCTATTATGCAATTTCTACTATTATGCTGCTTCATGATGCACTATTAGTATAAGACAAGAAACACTAATATCCATAAAACCTTTGATTTCATGTTTGTAGTTTTCCCACATTATTTTCCTTTCCAAAGTAAATAGGACTGATCAGAAAATGGGACTGGAGACTACCACAATATATGCGGGAAAAAAACCCTAAATCTCTGTTTGATCAAATGCTGACTTGATGCTAAAAATGGTTTAGGCTATCATTTTTTCCATGAAAAAAAATTGAGTTTTATGATGTTATGTTTAAAAAACTAGGGATTGTAGTATTTCCTAGAGAAACAAAATATTTCTGATGCAGACTGGAAGAGTAATGTGTTGAATATTAATAATGTGATTGGGACTGAGAATTTCAGAAGTCCCTACAGGGATCAAAAAATCATATAGACATTTTGTGAGTACTGGACACCTGATTACCTGACTGTTTAAATTGAAGTATTAAATGTTAAGCATACTCACTTGAACTGATTAGGCTCTCACAAGAAAAGATTTTGCAAAAGACACAAAATTATTAGCTTTCATGATCTTCTTCAATTAATAGTTTGTGGTCTTCTTTTCTTTTTCAGTTTGTGTCTACATATTAATGAGAATGGTATATAATAAATTATCCCTGCCTTGGAGCCTAGAAAAGCTGTCTATGCAAAGCTTCACTTAATTTTGGGGATGTAGAGTTGCCTGATAATCAGTATTCTCAATCAGCTAAAAACTGTTGTAGGAGTGCTATTTCACATGATGGTACTTCCTCTTCTGGTCAAAATTAGGAAGTGCACAGATATTTCCCCATCCTTTTGAGTTTAACATAGAACTTTTGAATCCTCAAACAATTCAACAGGCTCGAGCTGTGTTCACTCCTGAGAGGCTCTTCAGCATGCAAACTAATTTTTGTTAGTACAAGAATATATCAGGTATTGGACCTACACAGCACACCTCTTCCCTTACACAATAATAATAGGCCTCCAAGGAATTCCCTGTACAAATATAAAACTGGAGAGGTATTTGGAAACATCACTTCCCTATTCATTTGATTCAGTATAAAGAGCTGCATCTCAAAGCTAATCTGAACAGGTTTAGGCTCCTGTTAGGGCCTGATGCATTTTTAGCAGTTTTAGCTGGCTTAAATACAGCTTCTCTATTTATAGAGTAACTAGGGACAGTGTGGAGCTATTCTTTTAGGAGCACATTTTGTTGTTTGTTTGTTTCTTAAAGAAAACTCTAAAAGAACAAGAGAATAAAAGCCAATCATGCTATGAGACTCCTTACAGATATACAACATGGCTACACCAGGAGTAACAAAGCAGTACACTCTCTTTCGTACATTGGATCCACAGATTTATTTAAAATAGATAAAATTAGATAAAATCTGACTGCCCAGACATTTTGAAAAAGCCCAAAACCTTAAGATTTACCTACTTAACTGGACACGCTCTAGGTCTAGATAAGATTCTCTAGCCTTCCTCTCACAATTCCCTGTAGTCTGATAAAGTTTCAGATCAAGCCTTGTCTGATGAAGTTCAAATTAATAACAGTGTCTTGAAGACACGAGAGGTTTGGCCAACTTTGCAAAAGGCCAGTCTAATAACTGGAAGGTGCTAGGTCAGTCAGACCTACTATCCACATTACTGTGCACACCTGCAGGCTATATTGGACCCAGGAGAGGAGTAACCACATAATTAGGTAGACTGACATTTTACTGCAGGTTGAAGTAATTAGGGGACTGGCAAAACAGGAGAATGACTTTCTAAAGCTTACGTTGTTGCACATATTGCCTAGGGTTTAAAATTAATAGTGTAAAGGAAAGAACTTGATATCCTCTGATGCAGGCACGATTACCAGATAAAGACAGACCCAATATGTAATATTTCAATTCAGCTCTGAGATATTTTAAAGTTGTAAAGGCCAGAGCTGGTGTCCTGGTTTGAACTTGCATACAAAAGTGTCAAAAATATTCACAACAACCAACAAAAAAAGTGTATATAATATAATATACTAATATCGTGTATACATGCATTATGGCAGCTCCCCACGTATCACCTGATCTGTAAGACATACCTGGCAACAGCCACATGTTGCTTTAAGTCGTTCTATGTGCTTTGTTCTTGCAGTAAAAAGAAAACAGAACCAAAACCCAATTTGGTCTTTTATCATTATGCCTCCTAGCCTCTCTCCATAATGTTTTATACCCATGCATCAACCACAAGTGGTGAGCATATTTCCCATCTGCTGGGGCTAAATGTGTTATGATCACTGCCATCAAGAAGAGACAGAGACACTGAGACTGTGTCCAACTAGATTAAAATCTGGAAAGCTAGGGATGTATTGATTCTGAGGATGTCAGCTACATTTCATGTCTCAGTGCTGCAGTCATGAGCTGAACCATGACACATTGGCTCCAAAACTGAATCTTGTCTCTTTAACTTTAATCAAATATTTAGTAGTAAAAAAAAGTAGATGCAATAAAATGGAGTAAAACAGACTCTATGAAAGATGATTAATTTTTGCTAAGTACTGCCATCCATAGGTATGATGTTCTCTAAACAGCATTCCACACATCTTCACACAAAATCTCTCCTGTTGAATTGGGATAAAATACAATTGCCCAAAAATACAGTGTATTGTGATAAATCCTCTCTCTTCATTAGAAAGTACAGAACACAACTCTTCTGCTGGTTAAATTCCTGTCAAGAATTGATCAAACTCAGTATGGATGGATAGATGTGGAGTTTTTGTTCTCTTAGAGGTTTTCTTTGCTTCATTTTCCTTTAAACTCCTTTGGAATAAGCTACTATCCTGGGCTCATAACCAAAATACTGAGTCGGATGGTATCTCAGATACTTCAAATGGGGAACTCCTTTTCTGTAACTTTTCTGTGCTTTTGGCTGTGGAAAGAGCCTGAAATTCCACCTTCATGTGAAGGACACCTGCCTGGAAGGAGAAAGCAAGAGCAAGACCCCCGTCATGTGATTGGTTACCCTCGATTTGTAATGCAAAGATCTGTAATAAGAGCCATCTGTCTTGCACAAAGCCTCCCTACACTGAACACTTTTACCAGAGCCCCCAAACCACAACCAACTGAGACTTCTCCCGAGGCAGTTTGTAGATGAAAAGAAAAGACTTGGATTAAAGAGGCACTTACCAGGGATGCCTGCTGAATGGTTTTAGGAAGCCAGCCAAGGCGACAAAGCCATTACTCACCAAAAAGTCAACCCAGCTGACAAATTTTTAAAAGAGACAAAGCTCACTGGTCAAGATATGTCCACTCCTCTTCTACATCAGTCATCCTCTCATTACACTCAGACCACCATATTCTGCAATAACAGGAGGGATCCCTCTGTGGCAGTGTGCATTAAGCAATCATGCTTTTATGTATATATCTGTCATAGCAAAATTTCACCATTCCTGAGATTCTACACTTAAAAATAATAATCAAAAGGAATAAGAACAGTGTTTTGCTTTTTTATCATATCCATTCAAAGTGTCCTTACATGAAGAGGTCATTCATAAATCCAGCCAGTGCTATGTGTTTTCCTCTAGAGAAAATACAGTGTCTTTAAATGGTTTAAATCAGATGCAGATATGCAAAGTAGATTTTTCACTTCAGCTGAATGATCAAAATTTACAATAGCTCAGGATTCCACCCATTAATTCTAAAAAGTTCATTAAGTTCCTGTTAGATAATCAAAGGTATTACACAGATGTGATAGCAAACAAAAGAAAAGGAAGGTGTATTGTGGCCAGGTGGGGGTCAGCCTCTTTTCCAAGGTAACTAATGACACATCAAGCAGACATATTCCAAAGCTGCACCAAGGGGAGGTTCAGGTTGGACATCAGAAAGAATTTTTTCACTGAAAGGGTGGTTAAGCACTGGAAAAGGCTGCCCAGGGAGGTGGTGGAGTTAACATCCCTGGAAGGCGCTAAGAAACAACTGGATGTGGCACTGAGAGCCATGCTTTAGCTGGCATGGTTGTGTTCATACAAAGCTTGGACTTGATGACCTTGAAAATCTTTTCCAACCTTGATGATTATATGTTTCTATTATTCTGTGATTAATACAGGACACGAGCAATGCTAGGTTACTTTCTGGTTTCAAATGAAGCCAGTTTACATACTCACATGGGACACGATGTTTAAGTCACATGCTCCACTGCAGTGCATCCCGCCATCCACTTAGCCAGCACAACATGTGATGTTGGACTAAGGTGCTATTTCTAGGCAGCTCCTTGGTAGCAACATCTATGGGCCAGCCCTCTGTGGTCAGCAACAGCTTGGATGAAACTTCAGAACCCCCCCTACACAACCACTGGAATGGTATTTGTGTACTGGTACTGCAAGGATTGTCTGTCTCTCTGTCTCTGTGTGTTTGTGTGTGTGCACCAGCCTCCTGAACGACTTGTAAGCACAGCGCACTCAGAGGCACCACAGGCCTGGCAGTGGTCCCACAAGTAAGAATGCAGCTGCATATTTTTCCTGAAGTGGAAAACTTGTTTCCTGTTGTTTCCAGAGCAGTGGGATATGCCTCCAAAAGCAGTGAAGGAGCTATGGCTTTCTGCAGCTGGTGCTATTTCTAGTTATCATCCATAATAACAAAGATGTCAAGGCTTAGGCTCATGCTGTAACAGCAGTAATGACTGGTGGCAGGGAGTTATGAACAAAGACTGGGGAAATGCCAAGAGAGGGCAAATTTCTGGGAGGTGGTGATAGTGGCAGTGGTCACTTTGATAAAGATAAGGAACATAATGATAAGGAAGATGATGACTGTATGTGTGCCACTGTGTCTTAAGAGGCCAGAAGACTGCCATGTTCATGTGCCTATGCATTCCCAGCAAGAAGGCAAGCCTATGACTGGGAGTGGCTGGCCCATCCTCTGGTGCTAAGGGACAAAAATCATGGTAGAGTAAAAAGAAAGGATGCAGAAGGATGATTAGAGCAGAGGATCAGTGATATGGCGGCCATCCATGCCAGTCCTCATGTAGGATTGTGATTCTGATTCACATCACACACTGTCAGTAAGAGCATTTCTTCAGAGCAGCCAAGTGAAGCCGTGCCAAGGGCGCCCTGATGCCATTCCTCCTGCAGGAGACACACTCAAAGCACAGGCAGGAAGAGCAATCTGTGCAAGGCTGGCCGGGAGACCTGCCAAGCTGGTAAATGACAGAGGATTTCTACTTTTATCTGAGAGATACAGTTCAGTATTTCAGGCCCTAATGCAAAAGCTGAGAATCAGTGGTTGAGGATATCTTGAGAATGAAGCTGGGGGAAGAAAGTAGCAAGGGAATGATAACTGCCTGCATGTACTTTATGACATGAATCCAGTTCAAGATAAAAACTGACCAGCTGAAAATTGTTCAGTATTTCAAAAGATGACACAATCATATCCAACGTGATACAGTTTCCTCTTTGGCAGTTTGTCCAGAAAAGACCACTCAACCAAATTATAAGTAATCTCAGCCCCCACAGAAGATTTCTTTATGTGGCTGCCCAGTTATTTTCTGCATTATGGGCATTTTCTTCAACAGTGGTTGTAGTATGGGATTCTTTCAATCTTGTGCTGTACTCAGGGCCCAGTTTTGCTGAGATACACTACCTAACCCACCTTTACTGTAAGAAGTTGTAGATCTGTTTTTGCATTAACAAGTATATAAGATGCCTAGGCAAGTGTTGGTGGCAAGAGTAACTAAAAAGAAAACTACCATCATAAAAAAAAAAAAAAAAAAAAAAAAAAAAAAAAAACCTTGAGGAAAAAGAAGCCAGAGGGCAGAGACTCAACACATGGGAGGATCAGCCAGTACATTTCCCATGTTGTCATCTTATTAATCTGACCTGTGGATCAGAATCCATTATGCTTACTTGCTGTGGGAATTCACATGGAACAAAAATGTCACCTTCACTCCACGTTTTACAACTCAGTTACCTGTTTTTGTGAAGTTTGTAAATACTAATACAGATCTATCCCTTTATGACACCTAGGTATCCCCAGGAACTGAAACAACATTGACACACAGGGCCCTGGGGGAAAAAATTGTAACAGATTGCAAATTCTTGCAATTCCCTGTGAAGAGCTGATCACCAACATTTGGTTTCAGGGTATTCTGTGATTTTCATCAAATTTTACTGAACCACATTTTATCAAATTCAGGTGTTCATGATACCATAAACTCAAGCAAATATAAATATAGCATGACATTTTACTTCCAAGGCACAAAGGACAGTGATTAGGTTTTGTTATAGTCTGTCTTTAGGTCGCAGACAATTATATAATATATTTGTATGAAAACTAGATCATAAATGTTTNCCACCAGCCCAGCTCTGACTGTACAAGAGCTGAGCACGACTGAATTATATTTCACACAAGGCATTTGGGCAAGATTCATCTCAGCCAAATTTAGACACTTAGAGAGGCACATCTGAGACATGATTTGTTTCATTCAAGGATAATCCGTCCGGTCAAGCACTGGCTGGGAGTGCCCGTTTCTGCCCACTGACCACAAAGGCAATTAACTAGAGGGAGGATGTTTGTTATTTAGACACATAAAGGTGTTTAAAACATATTGCACCTTGAGCCTTCACCTAAAAACCAAGAACAGAGAATGTCTTGTTTATGTAGTCAGTAGATTACCCTTTTAGTAAACTGTGCCACTCTCACTGCAAGATAGGTGCTACCTCTCAGACTGCCTCACCTGCAATTTCTAGCTTATTATGAATTTTCTCTGGCACATGGAACACCAATAATTTTCACAATGGAAATGCTTTTATAGCTATCAATCATATCATCACTCTATCTTCTGTTTATTCTTTCACTCCATTTAAATGTTGATTTCATATCTATGCAGATGAAGTTTCTTTAGAAAACACATCGGCTATAGACCAATGTGTTCTGAAGTGTTGTTATCCCACTGAAAAGTTGGCAGCTGGGTTTCTGTCTCGTGCTGAAAGTTACTGCTAATGCTTACTAATTACAGGAGGGCCTTCTACAACAGAAGTGTATGAGTATGATGCAACAGGGAGAAAACTACATTACAAGCAAATCAATCAGGTTTGAAATAGAAACAAAAATTCATTTTAGATATCAAATAGTATGTGTAAGTTTAATTGTAAAATGGTACGGTAAATATTTTTTCCAGTTTATTGATCTAAGAGAAAAAAA